>JAXCHB010000129.1:5887500-6245000 GCA_036926305.1 Uropetala carovei | reverse complement strand
TAAATTATATTTTGAATATGTTTACAGAATTTACCGCTACATGGTGGTGGCGCTGAATACTGGAAATTTACGAATAAATTAATTACCTACTAAATGGAAGGTTCTACGAAAATTTGTATCAAACAAAACCTGGAAGAAATATTATTCTCCACAATTCTGGTCCTAACGATCACCAATGACGACGTTTTTAAGGAGATATTTGACGGAAACCGAAAAAACCGATTATTTATAAATAATTCCTAAACAATAACTGCTATGGAAAATTCTTTCAAATGAAAGTTGTAGGAACTGACATTCTCTATAATCTTTGTACCGAATTGTATGTACAATAAGGATGTTTTAACGGAGATATTTCGCCAAAACCGTATTGGGTTTCGAATAAACCTGGACTTCCGGTTAACCGGTATTGTCCAAACACTAATTAGCTCTTTGTGCTCATAACAAAGTGTTATATATGAAATTTGATAATGATATGGCAAGTACGTTTTTGGGTTAGAGCTCCCACAATCACATTCACACACACAGATATCATTCCGAAAATAGTCTAAACGTGTTCTAAGGACCTCAAAACATGTGTTTCCGTTGAAATCTTGAAGTCGATTTTTTTTCATTAAAACAACAAAAGTAAAAAGCGGTCGTATATCCTAAACGACGGCGACAATCAAACTAAACGATAATGGGCGAAGGTCAGTCTCAACACGAAGGATAACATTACAAAGATGACCATTTCTTATAGAAACATTGTGCATACACATTATCAAAGATTCGATAACTATCTTACATAAAAATTTAACCACGAATTTTTCAGAAATCGCTAGTTGTGTGGCCCTCTCAAGCCAACATCGGTTGGGTCTTCGCACAACACAAATCTGCTCCTGCAACACATTACCAATCTCTCAATTCTTCCATAATTTTTTTTTAAAAAACGAGTAAATTTTTAACATTTTGAAATGCGCTTCCGGCGACGTTTTTCTAATCACGCGAAAAAAAACAGGAAAGTCCAAAAAAAAAGAAACGAGGAATAAACTCGCTACAATAAACCCATTCGGGAGAAGTGCATGTGATTTCCGATATACTCGTTCGAGCGAATGCGATATTATTTTTTTAAAACTTAGCGGGCAAATAAAAAATTAAATAAAACCCTGCCGAAATATTCCTGGAAAGAACGCGGAAAAAAACAATATAACGAAGCTGATGTTTCGCGAACAGTATATCGGGAGAATACGAAAAAGAGTACGAGTCCTCGCTGCACCTGCGTGAAGAAGCGATGAAGGCTTATTTTCCCCGTTTATCCAAAAAAAAAAGAAAAATAACGGATATAATCCTGCTTTCCGGAATGGCTGATGCAGCTCTCGCAAAATATTTTTTTAATAAAAAATAGACGAATAAAGAGAAACGTGACGTACATCGCATGATCCCGGATCGCGCAGTACCCCTATAATGTTACGCTTCGAGTGCTGAGGCGGCTATACGGTTATTAAAAAGAAAGGCAAAAGGCTTTCGTCCAGTAGAAAAATGTTAATGAAATTGGATTTTTATTAATGATTGTTTTAATTTAAGAGAATACAGAGTTTGCATTTTACGTCAAACTAAAATAAACCGAGTTTAAAAAGAGGTCAGCCATTTGCTACTTCCCCAAAAAATGATACGAGTGGTAACTAATTATGAAAATCAACTTCTGTTATTATCTTAAATATTATAAAGTATTGGCATTCGATAATTAGACCCATAACTAAACGATTTTCTTTTTGGAAAGTGCATGCATGCATCGGAAATGAAAGATAATTCTATAGGATTAAAGCGACACATTCCAAATGCGGCTACCGAATTATTCATTCGTGTTTGATAAACAATGATTACACAAAAAAACTTAAATGAAAATTTAAAAAAGGGGAATGCTTATTGATTAATCCGAATAATTGAAAAACAGATCTCAACTACCGATATTTCGTTTTATTGCACGCATCCAGTTAAACTATATATATAAAATTGAATGTCTGTCCATATGTCTGTTCATCTGTCCGTCTGTCTCTCTGTTCCTTATACATTCCCAGGCCCTTTGAGCTATCGGGACCAAACTTTGCAAATTGACTTCACATGACTCGACGAGTAACATAGGGTACCCGGGAACCCGACAACCACCCCACGTAGACAGAAATATTTTCTTTTTTTCATTTTCTCCATTTGAATAACATAGGGACGAGTGCAGCTTATTTGAATTTTAAAATTACTTAGAAACAGGGTATGGACTTGAGACTTGAATGGTTCTACGAGGAAAAGAACAAAGTTTATTTTTATTGAAGACAGAATCCGAATCCTGATAGAATTAGCATAAAAATACGTTTAGAATCAATAAAATACGTGATTTTATCAGTTTTATTACAATACCCATTATAAGCTACCATGACAACTCCCACTGTCGCCGAAATTGAGAGTTCAATGCATTTATATGGGAAATATTTTAACGTACGTAATATCGTGTCAATTTCTGTGTACGATTTTAATTTGTTTACATGGAAACCAAATATTTGTTGTTTTTAATTGAATTATCTTATAATCTAACATATAAAGGAGAATGTTTGTAAGTTTGTCCGCTTTGAATGCTTTTAATACGAGATAGGGAGGGAGAGATATGGATGGTAACGGAGAGGGAGAGAGGGGAGAGAGAGAGAGGGAGAGAGGGAAGGAGGGGGAGAAGGGAAGGAGAGTGTGGAAGGGAGGGGGAGGGAGTTTATACGTTATTTTTCTACGATTTTCTTCCTTCATTCGTCTAAATAGGAAAATGCGGAGCGGTTTTCTTCATATTTTCTTTATTCTACGGGTATAACTGTGTACTATCTTATTCTTGCGATGCTTACATGTTATACGGTCGAAATTTTAGAGTGACTAAATACGTTGAAATTCAACGGGCACTTCAGTTAGTATTTAATAAAACAGAAATACACAAATTACTTAGCGTCTTAAATATTTAGTGAAATAGTCGGGCACACAAGAGGCTGAAATAATGGTAATTTTCTTATTTGCTATTATATGAAGCTTGTTAACTGTTTCTCTTTTCGAAGATCCTATTTGAGCTGGTCTAAGTAGTATAAGTCAAAAGGCATAATGAAAAAAGCTATGAATAAATCCTATTCATAATAGTATGAGAAAAGAATTTGAACTTTTCTGATTTCATTTTAGTAGATACTGCAGCTACGCGTAATAACCTTATTTTTATATTGAACAATGAAAAAATGGCTTATCTAAAATATAACTTAAACCACTGTCGCTCTGACTGACATATACGGAACCGCAAGCCAATTTGTATCGACTTTTCATGACGTCCCGCGATGAATGCCCCTAATTTAGGGATGATTATACAATGTCACATTCTGTGCAAGATATAAAACGGATATTTACACCTAAAGATGACCGAATGTAATAACGACAGTCTTCTCTTGCTTTACGCGCTGTCAAGGCCGTTTCCTCCATAATGGACCGGTCGTTCTGATGCTCTTCGCATATACGACGACGCGACGCTTTCCGCTTCGGCGCTCATATGAGGCGCTCTGGCCACCGCGGTCCTTATGAGATATCCAAGGCCACGAAAAGCAACCAGCGGTGGAGACATGATATGCGATAGGTGGAGAGGGAGATTAGGAGGTTAATACCGAATTCCGAGCAATGCTTGCGTGGCCATGGATAGAGGCATACATTCCGCTAAATCTGTTTGCGCCACAAGAGCTTCACACTCAATGTGATAGCTTCTGTTATTCACCCGTATTGATCCACGATGGACAGCAATTGAATCATGGAAATCAAAAATCCCGTAAGTCCAGAAAACCAATTTTCTAAGGAGACACTGAAAACTGTGCCAAGACTAAAATTTAATAGCAATTCCAACAATATTTTTAAAAATTTTAAGGTTCCTATGACAGTAGTTATCCATGGATGTATATGTTTTGTGGTTTCAACACATGCAACATGTACTCTACATGGCAGTTTCTCTGTTTCCTCATTTTCACCAAAATATGAACTTAACGTTGTTTTTGATTTCCATGATTCAATTATTCAACAGTAACAAAACCCAAAGACCACATTCCTTCTAGCACAAATTATATGGTTTAATGTTTAAAATTCAGCTGTCCAAAAACCAGAACTCTCCTAAAACCTGAAACATAAAAAAATTATTCCATTAAATCGTTCTGTGACTATACCCTATTTTCGTGATTAATCGCTCCGTCTCAGAAACACGGTGTTCACTTTTCTTTGTGATTCGGCTGTTCCTGCCCTTACATTGCGTTATTCGATGCATTGAAAACGTTTTGAATTTTTTCTGCTTAGAGATTTTGAAAACGGCAACAGATAGCCTCATGAGTACTGTTTCAAAGAAAAGGGATAATTCCTTTCCACTGCGAAGAATATCTGTGAATTACAGTAAAAGAAAAGAAAAGGTAACTACTCTTGTTCAGAGTTTGCGACATGTGTAGTTCTGCTAACTCAAAGTTTATGATTTCAAGAATAATAAGAAAGAAATTTTGAAAATTATTGCTGACACGAATATTATAAACGTTATTCCTTCTCTTTTAAATACTCTCTTTCCTCGGTAATGTACTTTTCCAATTCTTTTTTCCATTTATCGAACAAGTGAAAAACCATTTTTCGAGTTGATTGAATATATATACTAGTATCAGCTCATTATCAGTCGCAAGATGGAGGCATCTCAATTCCTATTAATTACCTATCAGAGGAAAAATCGCTGGGTAGTAATTTTGGCAAATATGGTGGATGAAACAAGATGCCGAATCCCAATTCATCGATGGTTGATTGGCAAACATGACAGCGATGCGTCATTTCGTTATCGTGGTGCTAGATACAACCGTTTTCAACAAAGTGGGAACGTCTTTTCTTGAATTAAATTAATAGCTGGCATCTTAAGACATTGAACTCCTTGGCCTATTGGTACAATGTGACCATAACTAACTCAGCCTTTCTCAAATGAAACAAGATGCACGACTTTTCCCCCAAACCTTCGCCTTCTGAGGTCTGGGAATCCCTGGGCATTTCCGCTGGCTACTTTAGAACTAATGCTCAGCATAGTATGGTGAAACCATGATTCTTACATGAAATAACTTTGCCATAACATCGGATCTCAAAGAAGTCCTGTTTACAAGTGTTAATTGGAATGCATATGTTACAGGAGCACTCATGTCGGTTGGGTGGTCTATGTTTTAGGGGCCGCCTGTGTGGGCATGGCGGTATATTAGGGCAAACGAATATAGGGTGGATGGCACAAAAAAAGGGGAAATTGACGTAAGTTGGGTTGCATCAGGGGCACATTCCCTGTTCATTTCATGGTGGAAAATGGGGTTACATAATATCACGGTATTTACGTAAGATGGGTTGCATAAAACCAGGGGCGAGGAGTAAGTCGGGTGGCATAATATCACGGGGTAAATTTTTTAAGTTGTACTACACAATATCAGGGGGCTAACCTGGCATAAGTTGGGTTGCATAATGCCATGGGAATGTGGTGCAATTTGGTTTTATAATTAGATGATTATGTATTACAAGTATGGTGGTCTGTGTTTCCGGGAAATTTTACGTTCGTTTGGTGTATTTTTTTTGTAAACTACATGTCATATTCAAATAAATATTCATCAACTTTCTTGGCTTTCGTAATGTTTTACCTCCTTCTCTTCTCGTTTTTCTTCTTTTGTTCTTTACGTGAAATTTTGACACGCATCTGCGAGATCGTTTCATTATTTTCAGTGAATGACATACCGTTACAAAACCCGACATAATTACTTAATTTAGATAACGATTTTTTTAGGCATATAATGAAATAAATTTTATGCGAATTAAATTAAGGACTTGCGCGTCTACTTCTTCGATCTCAATATCCGTATCGTTCCCAAAAGTTGGTTGGTATGCTGCTCGCAAATTCGACCATTCCGTGAAAAATAATACCTTATAAAAGTATTTTATTCGACATAAATATACCCATTCGCGTCGGACCAAAAAAAAGGCAACGGAAATTAAAAAAAAAAGCCACGCGGACACTCATCGTCTCCCAATGCGCCCGACAACTTTCAGCGCCGGCATATTTATGCGCCTACGTGGAAGTGAGAATATCGCCCCGCTTCTGCGCAGAGAACGGCCTAGGATTTAACCGACACACAACCTGGGTAGAACACACTCGCCGTACGTATTTCGAATAGAGAAAATAAAGAGGGAGGGGAGGGGGAGGGGAGGCTCGCGCACGGTGTTGGAGCTACATAGCTCGTATGTGTGTGAGAGAGGACTGGGGAGGGGAGAAAGGGTGGGACTCTAACACATGCCCTATCCTTGAGATACCCTTCGGCTATATCCTAGCGTGAAAAATGGGACGCTGGCATTACGCGTCGAGGGCAGAAACAGAAGGTTTATACGAGGGTCAAGAGAGGAAGTAATGAGTCAAGAGGAGGAGTGGAGAGAGGGAGGGAAGGGGGAGGGGGGGGGGAGGGTGAGATTGCGAGCTCTTGAAAGGGAGGTGGAGATAATGAGAGGAAGAGGAGAGGATGACCCTCCCATTGTTCAACCCTTGGAACAGAGAATGAGTGGGTTACGAGTAAGGAGCAAAGAGGCATGTAAAAAAGGAACATCGCAAAGTATAGTGAGAGGAGGATGCTGTAATGTTCTCATTTTTGTTTTACTATGTTTTTTTCTGTATCTTCCAATACCGCCACTTCTTATTCTCATACTTGCCTCCCACCCCCACCCCCCTCCCCTTATTCGTTTCGAAAAATGATCTGGTTTTGTCCTCGTGCGTGTTCAAGTCTTCACTTGTTTTTTTCTTGTTTTTTTTTTTAGAGGCGAGGAGTGTCGTTTTCTTTAACTGCGCGGATTGCGAGTTATTATTTTGTTTTTAAGGCTTTCCGGAATAAAAGGATGGTGGCGACGCGCGCTGCATGCCGCATCGACTGCAATTGGAGGTTTACTTTGAGGCTGATCGATTTTGGATTCCAAAGTGAGTTTAAAGTAGGTGAAATTTAAATTTCAAGTTGTACAATGAAATGAAAAATTAATTCGCATACCTTAAACCAGAATTGGCTCTATCGAACTACTGACGTCGTGGGAATTGTGTAAAATGTGAAGCCACGCATTTTCTTTAATGATTTGAATATGATCCATATAAAGAAGTTGTAAAATTAAAGTTACGGAGTGATTTACGAACATAACTATTGTAGTTCTTGCAAATATATCACTTTTCCTCCGCACACGAATCGGTGAAATTTCAAATTACGTAACTGTGAAATGTATCCAAAGGACGGGATAGTTTATTCATTACCACATCGATCATAGGCGACAAAAACATATTTTACGTAATTCTTTAAAATGTATTTGTCCAATACCTAAATTCTTTTTCGTAATATGAACTCCGCCTCTGGTCCTCCAAGTGCCCCACTCATACAGGACAGCTCGCTCTGCTCGCCTTTCAAACCAATTGAACAAGATTTCAATAAATGTTTGCAACACATTAAATAAAATTTCATCACCCCATTTATACTAATAAATGTGTCTCTAACTTATAGAATATTTTACTGCTAATATTACCATGCCCTCATAAGTTTAGGTTGCCGATAAAATAAACAGTAGTATAAATAAAATGTATTAATGTCCACTAAAATAAATAAATTCATTCATTGCATTCGATGTCATAGTATTAACTACATTTTTTTAAATGTTAAAAGCCGGAAAAATTTCCCATTTTTTCCTGTTTCTGATTTTGTAAATTTCATCACCCGATTTTTGTCTTTAAACATATAAATTTCATTATTTCAGCTACATAACTGCTCATGTCACGAGTTCGTGTCCCAATTTTAAGTAATTTAAAATCCATTGCTATAAAGGCTTTCACCGTTTTCCGCACTTTTTAAGGAGAGCAGGATTGAAAAAATGAGTTGGATAAAACAAAGATTTTTTAAATCTCGTACTATCATCATGCGAAGTTTCTCATCCGTAGCCCTTGGGTTTTATATAATCCTCTTCCTATACCTTCCTACACATTCCTAATGTGTAACATTCAGCTACTTATACTAGATATTTATTTATATAAATGAATCGGAATTATATCAATTCTTTAGTATGAAATCAAGATAAACCATCAATATTGCGCGTTCTCCATATTTTCCCGACACATTCGCGTTAATAAATTGCCCAAGACTCGTTGATGGAACGTAAAAACTACCTGTATTATAAAAGATGCCTATCGAAAAAACCTCCAGAGATATATGTATTTTTTTTAGGACAAGGCCAATGAGTTGAATTTTTTATACTTTCACTTCGAAAACTTATCATTCTCAGCCATCCCTTGATAAATGCGTAACCTTTCTTTTATGCGTCTGGATACTATTTTCGGCGTCATTTCCCAGCGCTCCGAGATCGATCCTACCCTCTTCTTTCCAGCAAAATGTAAAAAACATTGTTTGACGTAAGAGAGAAAAATAAAAGCACAAAAGGAGAGTCTCATTCACCTTCGGACACTATTACGTTTCACCTACTTCCTGCTACGTCATTACAAATGTGGAATATGGTGAGTAACTTCCACTCGAAAAACTAGGACTATCTTCAATACCATAGTTACTGCACGGAGAAACGGAAAATGGGCTGCAATATCTAGAATTTGAAAAGGAATGGACTTCAATTTCGGAGAATTGAGACCAGCCGTTCTAGAAAAAGAACTAAGGCATCGTATAAAAAATCGGCGTTACAATAAATTGCACACAATTGTGCTTGTCGATAAATTTTATATTTTTCGTTGACATTTTAACATGAAAAACATGAACGTCGGTTATAATATTATAATACAATGAATAACAAGTCTAAAGTGCTTAGTATGACTGCGAACCTCATTTATCAGATTAAAATCAGTTTGACCAACATTTATATGAATCATCGCCTGTTAATTGACTATGAACATTATGTATTTTATACTATAACTATATTTTCATCATAATTTCAAAACTATGTTAAAAATTTTAATGTTGTGCGGTAGAGTGTTCTCCTAAACTTTAGTTAATATAGGTACTATGCCTTTAGATGTTCACAAATTATAAACCAAATTTAAAAGAAATACAATGTCTCAGAAGTAATGAGAATGAAATTTCCAGTGCTCTATGCGGCAAAACTGCACCATTGTTGTGGCTATTCGCGTGTAAGTGGAGGTGTTTGTTGCACAACAAGACCAGTTTCAGTCTGTTCGGTGGAGTGCGACTATCATTATCGCTGGTTTTTCAAGGTCGCGTTCAAACACCTCGTCACGCCAGAAATTCAGCGAAATATCGAGCAACGATTTGCAGTCAAATTTTACATCAAACTCAACAAAACTCCTTCAGAAACACTTGAAATGTTAAGGAGAGCCTATGGAGATGATGCTTTATCCTCAGCACAGGTTTTTAGATGGCACAAGTCTTTCAAAGAATGCTGAGAAAACGTCGAAGATGACCATCGCTTGGGAAGGCCATCCACATCAAAAACCCATGAAAGTGTGTCGAAGGTGTGTTGTGTGTTGGCAAAAGACAGACGGTTAACGATCAGGATGATTGCAGACGAGGTAGGCATGAGTAAGGATTCTGTTCATCGCATTTTGACTGAGGCGTTGGACATGAGACAACACCCCATGTCACAGCGTGCTGTCCATTAGAGTGCTCTTGGCGGAGAAAAAAATTCCAGTGCTCCCACATCCACCCTACAGCCCAGATTTGGCTCTGAGCGACTTCTTCCTCTTCCCGAATATTAAATCCAAGTTGAAAGGTCAACATCACGGGACGGTAGAAAACATCCAAAAAGCCACGACGCAAGTTCTGAACACCATAACCGAAGAAAACTTCCAGAATTGTTACCAGGATTGGCAGAACCGCTGGAACCGATGTGTGCATTTCCAAGGAGCATACTTTGAAGGAGATCACGTTTAATTGTAGTTAAATTCAATAAAAAAATTTAAAATAAATCATTCTCATTACTTCTGAGACAAGCCTCCTATATACTCGTATATATATATATATATATATATATATATATATATATATATATATATATATATATATATATATATATTACTTTGTAATTTGTGGTTATAATGACCATTTCATCACAGGGTCCAAAAAAACTCTCCTCCTTTATTCTCGTCAAAATTCATTTTTTCTATATACTCGGGTTTAGCACATCCACTCCAGTCTCTTCCGCCTTTGCCATATGTTCGCGCGCGCGTGTGTGTGTGTGCGCGCGCCCGTCCACAACACTGCAACCCGCTCCGCATGATAGCACCATAATGAGAGGCACGTACCAATCCGAACGCTTTCCAAATAAAGATACTTGAAATGAGCGAGAGATGGCTCTGATGAACACTCTTTGGGAATCTCTCGAAGTATCGCACGCCATCTTCCTCCTTTCAGCGTCCCTCCCCATTCGAACTCTCGAAACATTTTGTTTATTAAATTTTTCAACCCATTATACCTTGTGTCTCATTTAACGATGATTCAAAAGAGCACGGGTATATAGCGCATCTTTCTTTTATGCTCGCAAGCAACGAATATATTTATATTTTTGTTTCCAGCAGACGGAGTCATGAGTTCCTAAGCTACAACGCAGTTCGGATGATGATGCATTAATCCTACATGCATGCGCGCGGCAGCTGTCTATTTTTCCCCCGAGCGAGGTAGCGACGTAGAGCAATGGCTGGCAATAAACTGGGACGGAATGACGTTGTTTTAGGCCATTCTCTTCCACTTGCAGGAAGAAGATTGTCCTATTTATTGAGACTGTTTCGGTCGCCTGTAGGGTGAAAGTTTTTTTTTGTTTTGTGAAGCTTCAAAAAATCCTTTTTTACTTTCTCATACGAAGTCTCGAGAAAGTATTGTTTTCGCGAAAAAATTCGACCTCGAGATTTTTACGGAAATATAGGTGTCGCTGAATCCGAAAAAGTGGTTTTCGCAATGCCATCTGTCTGTCACTGGCGCTGGAGCCTAGACGGTAGAACGAAAATGAATGAAATCTCGTACATAGGCATTTTATCATACTGAGCAGAGTATACATAGAAATGGTTGACATTGATCAATAATTAAGAGTAGTTTATTCTACGCATTTATAACAACAATCCGATTTTCTCGAAAACGGCTCTAACGATTTTGATCAAATTTCGCTCAGTCACTTGAGTTTACGTCTCCAATAATACTGTATAGTTCAGATTTCTCAAAAAATGAATATAAGGCTAGTTTATTCTATGCAACTTTAACAATAATTCGATTTTCTCAGAAACGGCTCTAACGATTTTGATCAAATTTCGTACAGTTACTTAAGTTTACATCCTCAATAATACTCTATAGTTCATATTTCTCAAAAAATGAATATAAGGCTAGTTTATTCTAGGCAACTTTAACAATAATTCCATTTTCTCAGAAATGGCTTCAACGATTTTGATCAAATTTCGTACAGTTACTTGAGTATACCTCTTCAATAATACTACGTATTTCATTTTTCCCAACGAACGAAAAGGATCATAAGTGAAATGCATTTATTCCGATACTAAGAATAGAAGATACTAAGAATAAAAAATTTCAAAGCCATTCGCCAAAAGAAAAACACCAAATTAGTTAAAGTTTAATGTTCCATATATAGCCTGAAGAAATCATCGCTAACCTGCATTTCCGTCTGTTAGCCCATTTGGATAGAAATTCATGCATATAAAAGAAAATTTTTAAGAAGATTTTTAAATGCAATATACTCAAGCTATTACGATTATAAAACAACGCCTGTTTACACAAGTATTTTCCAACTGTAATTGCTTTTCTAAATGTAACAGCATTTTCAAATTTAGAGAAAATAAAGGAAGCCTGCATTTTATATGTAACTAGCTGAAGGGCCAGTTGAATTTCAACGGATTTAGTGAATCTAAAACTTCGACCGTATAACATGTAAGCATAGCAAGAATAAGTTAGTACACACTTATACCCGTCGAATAAAGCAAAAATGAAGAAAACCGCTCCGCATTTTCCTATTTAGATGAACGAAGGAAGAAAATCTGAGGAAAATAACGTATAAACTCTCTCCCCCTCCTTTCCACCCTCTCCTACCCTTCTTCCCCTCCCTCCCCTCTCTCTCCCTTCCCTCTCCCTCCCCCCTCCCTCTCTCCGCCCCTTCCCTCTAATTCCCTCTCTCCATATCCCCCCTCCGTTACCATCCATCTCTCTCCCTCCCTATCTCGTATTAAAAGCATTCAAAGCGAACAAACAAACATTCTCCTTTATATGTTAGATTAGAAGATAATTTAATTAAAAACAACAAATATTTGGTTTCCATGTAAAAAAATTAAAATCGTACACAGAAATTGGTACGATATTACGTACGTTAAAATTTTTCCCATATAAATGCATTGAACTCTCAATTTCGGCGACAAGTGGAGTTGTCATGGTAGCTTATAATGGGTATTGTAATAAAACTGATAAAATCACGTATTTTATTGATTCTAAACGTATTTTTATGCTAATTCGATCAGGATTCTGATTCTGTCGTCAATAAAAATAAACTTTGTTCTTTTCTTCGTAGAACCATTCAAGGCTCAAGTCCATACCCTGTTTCTAAGTAATTTTAAAATTCAAATAAGCTGCACTCGTCCCTATGTTATTCAAATGGAGAAAATGAAAAAAAGAAAACATTTCTGTCTGTGTGGGGTTGTTGTCGGGGTTCCCGGGTACCCTATGTTACTCGTTGAGTCATATGAAGTCAATTTGCAAAGTTTGGTCCCGATAGCTCAAAGAGTGTGGGAATGTATAAGGAACAGACAGACAGACAGACGGATAGATGGACAGACATTCAATTTTATATATATATAGAAAGTCAGTCTTTCGAAGGCGGAATTGGCATGAAACATTTCACAAATTACAGGAAATACATCCTCGCCGTATGATTAGTAAAATTACATTTTTTCGATACCAAATTCACTACATTTACTACTGTTGCTACTGCTACTTTACTACTTTAGGTTAGTCACAAGAATGTTTTACATTTTTACATCAATGTTAATTTTATTTTTCTTTTAAATGACAGCGTTACAGCTCCGAATAATAAAAATAATCCGAAACGCGTAAACCATCGCAGCCGTTTCATCTTTCACAAACAAATCAATTATTCCAATGGCAGAACCTTTCCCAAACTTTTTAAATCTTGTATTCAATTTCATCTATTTCGTTCCAATAAACAAAATTTTGGAAAGTTAGACACTTTCATATGAAGTTGAGTTCTAGAGAAAAACACTGCCGTGATAATTATGAAGCAATAATAAATTTTAACTCGTGCGCCAACAACGAAAACCTTGAGCATGGAGATTAATTTACATTTTACCGGTATTCCTACATTATTACAGAATTTGACGTGCGCGAGTTAACTCCCTAAGTGCGTCTTTGTGCTGCAGTTATGTCACCATACCGTTAAAAACGTGCAAGATAGCAAGTCACTGCAATCGCCGCGGGGGAATACTATCATTGAATGCGAAAAAATGTGCCCTATTTCAATGGAGTACGCTGTAAGATGGATGGACGAGATTAATTGGAAAATCAGACAGGCGTTTCGGCGAATCGTCGAGGGACTGCTCTGTAATATCGGGTTCGTGATAATTGCGGATGATAAGGACATCTAACGGCGGCTCGAGAAGTTTTTAAACTACAGCGACGGGATGATGATGACTCGTTTTTTTTTGTTCGTCGTCAAGGAGAGATAAACGCTTTATTGTTTTCTAGAAAGATTTATTAAACATTTAATATCGGATAAATGACGTATATTTGTTATTCTTTTCTCGAAAACAGCGGAATTTCACTCACGTCCATTTATTCCGAGACAAAATAAAATGTTTGGAATGGATTGTTTAAGTTATGACGAAACGACGCGACATTCGAAAATGTATTAGCCATTATGAGAAAATACAACTTGAATTAACTCATAAATAGTATTTTAAATGGTTTATTTGCGATTCGTAGATATTAACTAAACATTTAAATAGCAAGCGCGATACATTTGAGCGATGTTTTAAGAAAACGCATTCGATAATTTTATAAAATAGAATTTTTAATCGATTTCGATGATATATTCACTTAAAAAATGATACATTAATATTCAACTAAAATGTTTTTTCCGGGAACCTCGTCCATTCAAATATATTATCTAAGCTAATATTCCTATTTCAAATACAATTTATTTCTAATGAAATTCAAGAGAAATCGTTATATTACACGGCAGGAAGTTTAAAATTCGGATTTATCCTGAAAAATTTGCTGTTAAGAAAAGTGTTAACGTGTTTTTATCGCATCATTAGTCCCAATGTGACATAAATGTAAATAACCATTTCTGATGTTGTAAATAAAACTTGATGCCCGTCATTATCATACACATCCCTGTAAAAAATATAAACGATTGGATAACGACGATGAACAATGTTAATGAATGATCTGATGATTGGATGGTGTTCTTGGACTTTGTGGCACAAAAGAGTCAAATTACAATTTATTATATTTTTAACGCCATACTATATACCATGTTATGTGCTGCAGAGAACCTTGGAAACATTTTCTGGTGAAATAAATACGAACGAATGCTTTGGGTTTCAAAAAACTATTGTATTATAGTACAATTTCAATAAACTATACAGACGTATGTCTCTTGTCACTCCAAAAAAATCTAGAACATATTACGAGACTTTTCTCATTTATTTCATATTTTATACACCTTTACAATGTCTTAGAATATAGATATGACTCAAAATTTATGCGCTTAAACTCCTCTTTTGTACACAATAGTTTCCAAAACATATTTAGAGGAAATACCATCAGTTTCGCAGTTTCTGTTTTTTTCCTTATTTTATCATATGTGTATAGTATATACTTTTTTCTTGATCCGACAAAAAATTTAGAAAAATCACTCAAAGTAAAATTCACGACCATGTTCGTTTTTTTGAAATGCTACAGACACGTTTTGGTTTTTTTGTTTACTTAATTCCACACACCTGGTTACACAAAGATGGAGTCGAAATATTGTTGCGTCTCTTATTATCTGCACCGAGTTTCGTACACATTAAAACATTACACTTACACGATAACAATATATCACTTAGGGGAACAATGATATTGAATACAATTGTGCCCGTCTCACAGCACAGTTTATAGTCCTTTGGTTCTGAATCCTGTATGTTTTTTTACTTTTTTTTAAATCCGCGAGCAGACGTTTCATTCACCTGTAAAGAAAGAAAAGTGTCTCATACATCAAAATACTACTATTGTTAGTATAATGCTACCTAATATTACCACAAATGTTAGCAAAAATTGTACAACTGCATGTTAGTTTATTATATACTTACTGTCTAACAATAAGTTGAAATCTATACAAAAACCTTCACCGTTAGTTATCAAAGACTAGTATATGATATTAAGCCATTACTTATCTTAGGAGTTAGTTTAAAGTTTTACATTAATAACTACTACAATGCAAATAATAAAAAACTAAAAATTTGATGTTAGACTAGGTGGTAGTATACAGATAAAAATCACCAAGATATTTTGCTAATAATTACAAATAAACTACATATTAATGATGACATGAAAATGGTAGTATACAGATAAAAATCACCATGATATTTTGTTAATAATTACAAATAAACTACATATTAATGATGACATGAAAATTATTCTGTGCTTCTACAAAGAAGCGAGTAATTCATTTAGTTAAGATAGGAAAAAAAGCACCTCTACATAGCAAATATCTGTAACAAAAATATATTAGTATACTAGTAGCAAAATGGAATATAGCGAAAAATGAACGTGTTATATTTATATACAGCATGGCAATCTAATAAGTATTTATTTAAATTGCGTTGTTTTTTATATGGAAACCGAGTAGTATTTATTTCAATACAATAATTAAACGTGTGCTTTTCTAGCAATCTATCAGTAACCAAGACGAGCGAAGTTCTCACGGTACCGTGAAACTCGCAAATCGCGAGACTTGAAGGACCAAAGATCCGACGAAAAATTATCCTAATCGATCGATCCGTTGAAACTGAACCTATTGCAGCACAATATCCTGCCTCTCCTGACTCTGCATTTACTGGTTCCGAGCATCAAATCGGGAGGATCACTCCACATCAACAAGGTCATTATTACCCCAGCGGAAGCAGGCCTTTCTCCTTTATTAGTTACCGGAATGATTGATAGGGGACTCCCGCAGAGCCAGCGAGAAGGGGTAACGAAACATTAATCATTCGCCGCCGGTCAGCGGAGAAACAAAAGGAGGTCAGTTTTATATTTTTTATTTACCGCCCGTCGCTGCTCAAAATGACCGTTTTATCCCTTCCATCGCCTTTAATACATTATTCGCGGAAGATGTCTCCACTGTGAAGGGTGCATCAAAGGACGACGTCGACAGCGTTCTCAACTAGCAAACAAAAGCAAAAGTGACGCATTTTACTAGTTCCGCGAGTCAAACACTCGTCATCTCGTATTCTAAAATAGCCATAAAAAAATCTAAATTGCAAAAGCATTCGGATAATATCATAGCTTTACGAGTTTATTACGTAGACAAAATTCTAGCTTTCATATTTAAAAAATTGACTTGGAACAGCTTATAAAAACTGAAAGTATGGTTGTTGGTTTTATTATATATAAAAGGTACCTTCTTAGCTATCCCAGTTTTAACTCTTAACAATGTTGAATCCATAGCAACGCTGAATTATTCCTAATAAACTGCGAAAGGATAAAGAGCTATAATGTGTCCTCGCCACATAATAACATGAAAATACATACATGTGGGAGTTGCAAGGTTTTTTTTGCCATTTCTTCATCATGAAGCTGTTCTACCAAGCTACGTCGGAAACTATTACATTTAACAAATACCGATTTCACAAATTTATTTATATTTTTCATTAGAAAGACACTTAAAACATACATCACTTTCAACACCATAATTGTAATTGAAATAATCGTGTGTGTATGTATGTATGTATATATAGGTATATAAATATAAATAAATAAATAAATAAATAAATATATATATATATATATATATATATATATATATATATATATATATATATATATATATGGTATAACATTATAAGTGAGGAAAAAATGATCCGGAATTATTTCCAAAAAATATTTTTCGCGAGTGTACGTGAGTAATCAACGGCAAATGGCAGGTGACGTTGCTATGACAGATTGCAAAACGCTCCTCTCCGCCCAACTAATCTAGCAACGCTCCCACTGGATCCGTCGACCGTGTTAGGTTAAAGGGCACTCGCACACCCTTGTCCGAGGTGGGGCCGATCCAAATTCTAAAGGGTGCCAAACATCGGCCACTCGAATGGACGTATCACTCGTTATAATCATTACTTGCGAGCATCGCTTCCCCGAAAACGCGTCAAACATAACGGACATGAAATTAATAATTTTATGTCTGTTGACCAACAAGTTCTCCAAAGCCTAACCTTTTTATGGGGATTCACCGCAAAGAAGTTCGATTATTGACGATAAACGCAGTGCTAAAAATGTTATAATGGCGGTGACATTACTATCACTGTATAAAAAACCGCAGCAATTATTTATGCACAGTATAATAGCAATAGTTGAAAAAAATCTATCTAGGAAAACAATGCACTTCTTTTATAGGATATGCGATCCAATTTTGGATATACAAACTGTTTTACAATGATATTGGTTCGTATTATATTAAAAAGAAACCACTTGTTTTTGAATCGAATTATTCGTTCGTCGAATATCGTTGACATTGTAAAACAAAACAACAAATCAAATATCGCCAAATTTTATAGCCGAAATTGCACGTAAAAATATATCGAACCATCCCGCAGAATAAATATAATCGCACCAATAAATTCAAAATGTTTAAGCTTATAAATAACGATTTTATTCGTACATTTAAGCATTTAATTTAATTAAATCACGGTCACGGCGCTCTGTGCATATATGGAAGTGAAAAAAAATACCAGAAGGCTTAATATGTGTAAAAACCAGAAAAATATTTATCCGACTTCATTAATCAGTAAGATAAGCAAGCGAGAGGGAAAAATATAAACGTAAGGCAACTAAGCACCAGCCAACCGAAGTTAATGGATGAGAAATCCCGGGAACTCTGTGGGCTATTACAGGGCGTCTCAATTAAGACGCCTTGTGTTAAAAGTATATTTGATGAGGACGTTTCATTTCCAAAGCGGACTCGAATATAAAAAAGAACCTAGTCATTACGCTCGAACCTATTAAAGGTATAATTCGTCTTAATTGCCACGGATCCATCCCTTAATGGCGGAAGACGTATCAACTGTCAAGATTATTATTTATTTTATATTCCGCTCAAAGATGAACGATTTCTTTAAAATCCGCTTCCCAGCGCTGCTGCACAAATAAAAAAAAACAATGGGAAACGGTTTTAATTAATTTCTTCTGATGATTGTCGCCATTCGAAATTCAAATATTCTCTCATATATTTCCTGCGAGCAAAAAAATTAATCGCGTAATAATTTTTAAAACTTCGCATTTATTTAACGAGGGCGGACCACGACTTTTTTATATGCCCCGGAATTTCATTTAATTAAAATTTTTCATCGTTTTCACTTCAGCCGATTCTCTAATGAGGGCGTTTTCGAGGTGCAATAATTCGCACGTCAAGTATCGCCAGTCACTTCACGGCTGTTTTGTCGTAGCAGGACAAGTAATTCGAATAATGTTTTACTAGACGCTCAGAAAAGCTGCGATTTAACGGTAAAAAATTATTTCGGAAAACGATTTATTTTTAATTGAATGTGTCACCCGCGCATGGAAAATCTCCGTACGCGGAATTACCACTGGTCTCAAACGCGCGGCCCTCTCGTTACTATGATTCTATCGTAAGTAGATGGAAGAGCGAGGAACGGAAGAGGCAATCATGGAGCTCAAAGGAGATTCTAAACTATATCAGAACATTTAACGTTAAGGTTTTGTAAACTTGTTTGCTTTTCAACTGAAATATGTAATACCTATATCACATTTCGAAAATATCTATTATAATATAAACCACGGGGTTCCCAAAATACTGCCCGCAGACCATACCAGGCCCGCGCGGTGATTTAATCCGGCCCACCTTGTATCGTAAGATTCTTTAAGAAATTGTCTATGTTGAAGAGGTCAAAGGCTTTAAGAAAATCCGTCATAATACGAGTAATAAACATTTAGTTTATTTTAACAACATTTCCCACTCCTTTTATCTTTAAGACATGCATATTCGTGTATTCGCCTATTTGCCGGCAGGGGATGCCATTAGATAACATTTATGAATCGTAAGCAATATTTTTCGTGCGCGTGATTTCATTATTCTTTTAATAAATACGAATTACGCACTTCGCAAAATGAAATGCTACCTTTGAAATTTACACATCAGCCACTTGAAGGGCCTTATGCGGCCCGCACGGTGATGTGCCCTAATATTCACCAATATATTTTAGTAAATTTAGTCTGTCTTTTATTTTATGCACGCCCACATTTAATAACCGCTTCCGACCAAATTTGGCACGAATTTAGGGGGCACCAAGGGGAAGGATAATGCGAGGTTTTAGTATCCGTTTGTCCTCTTGATTCAAAATGGCGGCTAATTCTTTGACTGTTCCTTTATGCGCGCCCACATTCATCAACAGATTCCGACCAAATTTGTCACGAATATAGGGAACAGCAAGAGGAAGGTCCGTTTGCGTCTGCCTGTTTGATTCAAAATGGCGTCAAAATTAAAAATTTTCGCCATGCATAAAATATTGAAATATAGCATTTCTCCGGGCAAAACCGGGTATTCCTGATAGTTTAGTATAAAGATCAGCGACCCCTGATCTAATGTTCCGCGTCGCAGCAGCCCCTTTCGGTTCGAAATACGATGTAACCGAGCCTAGACTAAACGCTTAGAAAGTAACATAGTTCCGGAAGCATCAACCTTAATGGAAATTCTCCTGCTCCATCGAACTTACGGAAAAGCCATTTCACGCGCCCGCCATAAGACGCGCAGCGTATCGGCCCATCAAGACGCTGCATTATTCGCAAGATGAAGAGGTGGGGTGAAGAGGGTTGAAGATGGGAGGCGAAGGGGTGGGGAAGAGGGGGGAGGGGGAGGAGGAAGGATTTCCGAGGCATTTTCCCTCTCTCCTGGGAGACCATTTTAATAACATCCTCTCCGTTGAAAAAAATAAAAGGGAGAAGAACATCTGAATGGAATGGGAGTAGAGCTAGGAGAGAGAGATAAGAGATCAAATTTTTAGAGCCTCCCAGTGTCGAGAAAGGGAAACTTTTGGCAGCGCTAAAAGATTTAAAAGGGAAAGGGGGGGAAATTTGGTAGGAAGAGTCTATGTGTTCTAAGAGGAAGTAAGTAAGGGAGAGAGGGGAAATCTTTATGCCATTGAGAGGGTAGGGGGAAGACGTTTCACGGGAGGCTAGGGATTAAGGTGAGTAAGCGAACGGGTCCGTGTGATCACCGCCCGACAACTCCTCTCCGGTTATCTCTTTCAGCGAAAGCTGCGCGATTCCCACGGTGATAACCATGGCATTTTCTTTTTTTAAAGTATTGTCTTTCAGAAGCTGTAATCATTCCCGACCGGTTTTTGGAGCAAATTTTAGTGATCAAAATCCCTAAAGATCTTCGTGCGATTGATATAATGCGCTGACAGGGCTCATCATGTATAAACGTACACTAGAATCAATTTACCATCCAATATGTTCCTTTTTCGAAACAGACTTCCCGGTAACTTCAAAATAAGCACCGTATTTCCAAACGATGTTCGTTTCATCTCAAGGTTTGGGAACCTTTACCACCTGGCGGGCCGTATAAGTGGCGGCGAATCCTTCGGAGGGTCGTATTGGAAGTTGCCAATGCTTTGGCGGGCCTGATTAGAGTTTAAATTTAAGTTACTGAGAGATTATAAGGTATTATATAAGTGGAAACCAATTCTAATTTAGAGTATTTAGTACTAAAATTTCAGCATTGAATGCTTTAGTATCATTATTTGGATTAAAGTATGAGTTCATGTGTTAAATTTTATGGATCACCTTTTCATCACTGCTTCGCGGGTCACACAAAACGCTCTTGGGGGCCGAACTTCAGAACATAATCCAAACAATATATTAAGGCTTCTGGAGAAATTTAGGTCGGAAGTTCTCTTAGAGGAGGTCTCAGGAATATTAGAGGCACCTACGTACATGGGCAGGCACGATCACGAGAATAAAATACGAGAGATCGACTGTAGGACCGAGCGATATCAGAGCTCGTTTTTCCCAAGGACCATACGGGATCATAACAGGAGAGTGATTCCCACGAGGGAAGTTATTAGGTAGGTTTTGGTGTGCTGCACCCCCTGCCACCCACCAGTCTGGTGATTTGCAGGGTATCATGTAGATGTAGATGTAGATCAAAATATTTGTACCGCTAGTGATTATGTTAACATTGATGAAGAAGCAACTACAGAAGAAAGTTATGTAAACGTAGAGAACATCAACGAAAACATAATTCAATCAAAACAGGAAATGAGTCAGATGATGAAATGAGTATTGATGAAGAAGATGTGGAGGTTTTTGAAGACCTAGTGACAAAAAAAGATCCTTTAAATGTTTAGATACTTTAGAGAAATGGGGAATTAAAAACGGTGACAATAAATTTTATTACAAAACATCTGCGATGAAATCTCCATTAAAAAATTTAAGCAAACAAGAATAAAAGACTTTTTACAAAATCAATAAACCTATTTAAATTTCTCTATTTTACATTAAAACATTTTTCTTTTATTATAAAAAGTTAATTTTTTAAAACATTATAAATATGCAATAATAATTTTACTGTGATACGTAAAAATCCACGAAGAATAAAACAAAAAATAAAAATTTATATGAACATAAAAAACAATTTTGTAAAAAGCAGGAAAATTTTCGTAGCCTTTTGGAGTTCCGACTCTGAGGAGTTTGATTGTACTGGGTAAATAACTAATAAAATTATCAACTAATTTATAAAGAAACGGATAAAATCGTAAGTAAAAAATTTTTAATCGCTGTTCTGTCAAGAAAAATTTTAAATTTATCTTCATCTGACACAGGAGTAGATGACCATTATATAAACAACTATGTTTGCGTGTGTGTGTATGATCCTAAACTAACATTTATCATTTAACACAAAAATACTCTCATAATCGTTTCTCCCGGTAAAAACTATCATTTTCCCACATTTAAGCAGAAAAAGAAAGGAATGAACGATAAACAAACACGAACAAACATAAAAAAAATTGAAATCGCATTTCTCTCTCTCTCTCTCTATCCGATTGCGTTTAAGAGGCCAAAAGGTGAACGTTTTAATGAGAAATAAAAGAGGAAAAGAAGCTGATTTTATTTCCGAGGCTGCGAGTAAGAGAGAGAGGAGAACAGAGGTATCAATATCGAAAAGAATAACTAAACAATCGAAATAAACGCTCGTATTTCGAATGTAAAAAAAAAGAATAATGAATACTTCTGCCACGTGTAGGCAGCAGAAGCAGTGTTCGTTGTGAAAAAAAGGGGTGCTTTAGAGGAGGTTTGAGAGAGGAGCGGGAGGGGGTGGAGGTTTGTGGAAAAGAGAGAATTGGACAGGTAATGGGGCACGCAGCTAAAAAAAAGGGAAACGCTCTCTCCCTCCCCCCCCCCCCTCTTTTCTCCCAGAGTAGCCTGGAGGAATTGAGACGGAAACGACAATAAGAAAATTTAAAAAATAAAAATAAGAGAAGATCGAATTTAATTAGCAGTCTTGAAGAGTCTTCATGCGCCGCGAAGAGACTCCTCCTTCCATTTCTACGGCGAATTTAAAAAAAAACAAAATAAAATAATTCGAGCGAAAGAGGAAAAAAGGTAAAAAAAAGATGGGCGGCCAGACAGGGTGAAAAAGAGAGAGAGAGAGAAAGAGAGAGAGAGAGAAAGGGAGAGGAGAATATGAAAAAAAGAAAATAATAAAATCTTGCAGAGCGCAATTTTTCCCGCCAATTAGGACTAATGTTGGGGGAGAGGGAAAGATGGGACAGGATGGGGGGGGGGGGAGTGGAGGGGGACACTCCACATCAGAGAGCGTTCGGAAATGCACGAAGCACGCGTGCGCTACAGCGCGATTGTCATGCAAGAGAGGTAATGGAGCATTTCGAGAGCAAGTCTCTCGACGGGATAGAGGCGATTCTATTACGAGGTTGCTATGTACAGATCCTCCGTCTGCCCATCCTCCCCCCCCTTAAAATGCCCCTCTGGAACGCGGGAAAAATTCGTTAACTTTTCACGGGAAACTTGCACGTTGCAGCTGAGAACTTTGTTGGATCGTATAGAGAGTGGTTTATGCGCCTAATGGATAAAGAAACCTCCGAAAAATACTTAAAAATCAGAATTCTTACATAAAACGTACATTATATTCTGCTATACAATCCATTGGTCGAATAGAACTGGAATTTTCCCAAGCTTGGAACAAAAACACTAATTCCTATAGTGGTTATTCATTTATTCGTATATTTATAAACAGTAATAATTCGATCTTTCACAATTAGCATATCAACAAAAGCAAGTCTAATGGAACACGACCATGCCTACGTCAAGATTCGAGCACGTGGCCCTAACATTGGAAATCACTGACATACTAACCAAACCATTACGGAAAATTATCGAATTCACACCATCACGTACGCAATGTAAATGCAATATTAGTCGTGGATACATAAGTGCTACGCTGCCAGATGAATTAGTAATAAATTTTGTTCACCACTCTCGAAATTTTGCAGATACGAAATCTTGTTAGGTTTAGCGCTCCCGATCCAACAGAGCAAACGGATTTTCAAATCTACGTTCCTCCGAAAAATTTCATTGCACAGATTTGGTAAGGCATTTATAAGCTGCATATTTAATATATATTAAAAACATTTAATACCATTTGAGCTTCTCCTCCGTATAAGCGCAAATTAGCGTCTTTTTACAACATTAAAACCAAAAGAAACAGTGGATTAACTGCACACTTTCTAATCATATATTTCATTTATATATCTTACGGTAGTATAGAGAAACTGGAACGCAAGCTCTCAGCGTGTTAGAAATACTATGGTATATAAAGGCGAGAAACGGTTATGAATTCCACAGAATTGCCGGATTATGTGTTTTAACAACGGCACACGTGTAATAAGTCCTCTCCCCGTAGTTTAAGCGTGAAAAAAGGCATGTTTAATCCCACGCAAAATAGGTTGAATACGAACGTATTTTCAAAATGACCCATTTCCGCGATAAAGTGCCCATTTATTGTTAAAACAAATTAACTACCAATTTGGCTGAAAGAGGGCATATGTCACATTGACGGAAATACGAATTCACTTTTTGGAATTCCTCGCATGATAGCTGCGCCCGTATTTTCAAAACGAAAATTCCGCAAAAAAAAACTCACGTTTAAGTCTTCGCTTCCTTTAATAAGCGCTAAGTGATTTAGACAAATATAGCGGCTGTGCCGCCATGCATCAATACAAGATGGCAACACTTGGTAATCTAAAATTAACAATTTATGCAATAATTTTGTGTATAACCCGAAAAAACTAGTACATAGTACTGGATATCATCTATGGAAGTATTGATAATAAAGTACAGATAAAATATGAAAACATCAAAACTTCACAGACATACCTACTAATTGCAGTTATAGAGACATGGGACAATTTGAAAATCTCAAGATAATTTATAAGAACTGTCATTTGCATCTCCAGATATTAAAATATATCACATACATGGTTCATGGCCCAAAATTAATTTGGCCTGAAAGGGATAACAATACAAAATATTCATAATTCAGGGAAGAATATTCTAAAAAAATAATTTAGAAATGCAATGAGCCTCGACGTACGCTGCAATGCCAATTCGTCTCCTTAAATGAATTATAGCTTCTTTAGGAAATTTTCGCACGTTTGGTCACGTCCTATGCAAGCAAATTTGCCTCCTTGGGAAATTATTTTTCCTAGCAGCACGGATACTTCTTTTTTTTTTTTAGAACGATCTGTTGAAAAATTATCGGTGCCTCTATTTTCATGGCCTACTTTAACGTCCGCCATAGGTACTGAGCTAGGTGATAAATTACAGTTTTAGCTTCGGTGCGAAAATTGGAGCGAATTGAAATATCTGAGTGAACGAGAAATGATTCGGAATTCCGTGAAATATTACATCTGTCACTTTTTAAAGTGGTCAAATTAAATGGAAATGGGGTTTTTATAGCTTTAAAGTGAACGAGTACAAGGAAAACCGATAGATAAATTGAACTTGAAAGAAAATTCGTCATATTCAACGTTGCCTGTGGTAAAAAAAAAGGATAATTCATAACAAAAACATTTAAAAGTTAAATTTCTACTCGCTTAGTCAGTTTTTAATTATTTATTTTTTCATTAGAGCTTCTATTCAAAATTGCTTGTTTTCACTTTGCCCGTGAGAAACATATTGAAGAAATGAGAAGAGCTACAAAAAATAGAAAGCTAATATTTCAGGATAGTTTTGACAGGTGACAAACATAAACTGCATTTATTTTTGGATCGTTTCGGTTTGCCATATAGTATTATTTAAAAAAAAAGGAACATAGGTAGGCCGTGACTATGGTAGAGTTTAGTTTTGTGTACACAACAATAAAAGCGAATCGTTAAAAGGTTCGACTTACTTTCTAAACGGGACAACTGCTTAACTGCGGTGAAGTATGTTTTAAATAAAAAGGTGAGAGAGGAGGTCCTTGAACGTGAACATCCTAAAACAAAAGCGCTTTCGGAATCTGTTTTTGCAATTCTTTTTTTATTTTTCACTACATTTTTCAATAATAATCAAATCTGAGAATGCTGACTTTATCTATTTTAAAATAAATAGGCATAATTATTAAACGAATCATGGCAAAACTTATCCTTTAGCATTCGCATTACATCACATCTTTCCTTCTTTATATATATATATATATCATGCTTCTGAAAAGAAAGAATGTTTTTTTAATGATTATGCATGAGTTACTGATGTAGATACAATGCCAATATTTCCCTTTAAATCTATCGCTTAACTCAACTCCTTAAATTTCACGGCCCACTTTCAGGTGCTCTTAAACTTCGCGGCACACCGAACCAATTTTATCAAGCTGTGTGGAACATTTTTACCACCCTTATAGCCAACAAAAATACAAAATCGCCTTTCCCACAATTCTTGTAAATATCTACAATTTTCAAATCGTTTAGTTACGAAATAATCCTCTGATAAAAATTACAATTCTCCAGTTACAAATTGGTTTCGGTTTCAAGCAGCGGAAACAGCCTAAGAAATCGTATCGTATTTGGCTTCTGTGGTCTTAGCATTAGAACAGTTTTTTAGGCGCGTTTCGCTTCCGGCATGAGCGCCTATTATCGTCGGTCTGTCCGTCCGTCCGCATATTCGTTCTCGGCTTCTACTGAACGGATTTTCATGAAATTTGATATTTAGGACGTACAATCAAATATAATAAGAAAACAGCAAAATTGAATCACCTACGCCAATCAGGGGTACCACTTTACTGGTGACAAAAAATTCAATTTTCATCATATCTTGTAAAGTATTGCTAATATAAAAATATTTTTCAAATAAATGTTGTAGAAATAGTAATGTTGAGTATTTCCTTCCCTAAACATTTTTATCGTAGAAGTAGCCGTTATCAAGAAAATGAAACAAGACTGTCTTAATTCGAGTTGAACAAAATTACTTTCATGGTTACGTCTTTATTGTTGCTAACATAAACAATCTCACAAACAAACGTTTGCTTGTAATATTATTAAATAGGAAGAAAATGGATTATTTATGATGAAGAAAAGAACTTTAAAACGCTATTTCCCTTACGTACAGGTATATAATTGCTTTCTAATACTCCATTGCACGAAACGCGCCCATTTGTGTTACGTTGTACACTTTCCTAACTTGTTAATACTTTTGAACGATTTTATAATTTATATCTTTTTCGAAATAAAAATATAGTGAAATGAAAATATGCTGAAAATTTATATTTTTATCGTATCGCCGGCCGGGCTAGACTGGTAGGTAGTGCGCCTGCCTTCTAATCCAAAGGTCGCGGATTCGAATCCCTCTTCGGGCATGGATGTTGTGATTCGTCTTGGGGGTTTTCCCCCCCTACCTGCAGACAAGCCTAAAATTGTCTTTGCGGGGATGGCATCATTAAAAAAAAAAAAAAGGTCTTAAAAAATTGCACAATGGCAACGCGTAAAAAGCGATCTTTATGAAAGAAAGACGTAAATGAATCGTCACTCCATTCAGAAGAAGGAGCAGACTTCTCTTTAAAGAGAAAAAAAAGGTCGTTCAACATTCACTTCCCGAGCAAAGACGGTGGAGAGTCAGAAACCACTTTAGCATGCGATTTCGGCGGAGTAAAAGTGAATTACGACCTCATTACCTTAAAACGCAAAGTCGATTAAGCGTGTCCATTACAGGTCCCAACCTGGCGGTATCGAAGGAGGGGGGGGGAGGGGGGAAGGGGAGAGAAAGGGAGATGTGGAGGACGAAGAGGCAGTAAGAGGAAATTAAGTTAAAAAGATGAAGGGAAGTCAACTTTTTGAAGCGAGTCGTCTCTGCCTTCGCCTGGAGATTGGAAGGCAAAAATAGGGAGGAAGATGAATCGTAAAAATGGAGAAAGGAAGTTTGTTTCGAAAGTAAAAAAAAAGAGGGAGACGGAATTAAAATGACACAGAGGTTGAATCGAAAAATTGAAGAAATGGCTGTTGGGAATAGCAATGCCACGTACCAAGTCAGAGGTGACAGACTGACAGACACATACGGTCGAAAACGAAACTATATAGTCCCTGCCCAGGGAAGAGAGGCTAATTTTTCAAATAAAACACAAAAGGAACACTTTAAATATATAATTTCCCATTCCGAATGTCAAAAATCTGCTTAATACAATAAAGTTATATTTTTTGAAGATTACGAAAACAAAAATCGTCATACAAGTTCAGGATAACTTTTAAAGGCATCCGCCGCCATGCAGCTATGGAAACTCTTGCAGAAATATAACCTTAATGCTTTAATTCAGTGGTTCCCATCATTTTGCAGGCGGGAAACCCTTCCGAAAATCCAAATGCATTATTATTACGCGGCACCTTCACCTTGAAGCAAGGTTTAATTTTTTTACATACGGATACCACGACGTTTGTTGGTACTTGATCATTAACTTATTACATATAAACCTTTTCGAATCATGGACTAATTTATATGACGCAGATATCATACATGCGGAGAGTAAATCGGTTAAAATGTAAATGATGAAGGCAATTTTTCAATAGCAAAAATATAATAAATTACTATATTTTGTACGGCTAATATCAATAGTAAAATATATGTATATAGTAATTTCTTAGAAGGAGTATGACATGTCGCAAGTTCGTAGTATATTTGGACGTTTAATGAAGAACTAAACGTTATCTACCAGTGGATCACCAATCATGACGGCTGAACTGTGGTCGAGATGCGTATTTTTTCAAACATTTTATGGCTATTGGAGTTTAACGGTTAATTCGACTTTAGCTATAAGATAATCTAGACAATTATTTATTAGTGTGTTTTTAGAATGCATTTACAGTTTTACTTTGGCGTCTGTCTGTGTGACTGTCTGTCTGTGCACTTGCTTAAATTGAAATTGTGACGAAACCGTAAACGATAGAGAGCTGAAGCCTGGTGGGTAGATTTCTGTACTGATGCAATTTGTTGTTCTTCAAATTTGAGTTTTGAAAAATGTAGAAGTTCAGATTGAGACCAGTTTACAATTTTGTTTTTGAAATACAGTAATACCCCGCTATACGTCGGAGATGCGTTCCTGAAAAAATGCGACTTATAACGAAACAACGTATACCGAAACAAACATTACCATAAGACCTATGATAAAAGTTAGGGGTTACGTTCCTGGCGGATATTTTGTGAAACATTTGTTTCCCAAATAGTACATATCAATACAGTACATTAGACATACTACGTTACTACTATGTGTTTATCACTCATTGCTACTAGGGTTTAATACATATACATTTTATCGTAACAAAGAGTAACCGATTGCAATAATAAATTCATAAATCACCGAAAATAATTGTCTATAAGTGTGATGGAGCACAAATACTGTTTCTTCACTTACATGTACACTGATACTCACTTTAGACTAGTCGTCCATTGGATGCGTGTTCGTCCGAACTCAGTTCGTCGGAATTGTACGAACCATTTCGTACAATTTCGGACGATTAGGGAATGGCATTTTCAGTTACCAAGATAGAACGTTCTTAACTATTATTTTTAGAAAATTCTTTCCTCGTTAAGACGTATGATGGCCAAACGAAGAACAATTTGGACGAGTGATATTTTATTAAAAATAAATTCACTATGGGAATTTCATCACTTATTTAAGGACCTAAAAGATAATGAAGCGAACTTTTTTTAAATTATTTTCGTACGAATCAAGAAACATTTCAATAACAACAGAGAAAAGCAAAGTTCCGGCAGGTTTCTAGGAGGAGGCTATCAACAGGTTCAAAATCGCACGAATACTTGCGAAAATCTGAACGGAATGGGATCGTTCGCACTTCGCAACTATTCGTCTGAAAACGCACGAATGAAATGGCGTCTAGTGGGCGACCTTCAATGTATTTCAATTAGATGGGACTGTTCGCGCGTTTACGCACGTTTTATGACGAACTGAGTTCGGACGAACACGAATCCAATGGACGATTTCGCAATCCAGAGTATATCCAATATCTCACGAGACATCAACGCAAACGTAAACACGCAAAATTATAGACACAACTGTTCACAAAGCTCAGAAATAGGTGTTTACACATCGTCGTTAAAATTGGGACAGTTCCTTTTATCCCCTGTGTATCTCGTGAATCACCCAACCCACCGTGATATCTCGAACACGTGGCCAGCAAATGTTTATTCTGAGTATGATTTTACACGAATTGATAAACATGAAATTAAATTAACTCATATAAATAATAATAAACATGAAATTAAAAGCCGAATAGAGGGTTTTTATTGTTATAGTTATAATTTATGCACCGCAATTGGAATTTCTGAAATTTTGCTTTTAGTATTTCACAAACGACGTATATGCGAAGCGACACAACTTATAACGAAACATGTTCCTTAAATGATTGGCGACGTATATGCGAAACAATGCATAGCGGGGTTTTACTGTACATTTAATATAAATGACGGAAAGTTGAAAAATTGAGCGTGTACTTCCACATCAATTCCACTCATTCTGTAAAAGTTTGAGAAAAACCCAACGAGAAATTCATAATTTACCTTGAAATTAGAGATTGTCTTAAGCGGATGTATCAACTGTTGTCAACTAAAACAATCATTTTAGCATCTGAAGTAAACAAGGTCTACTACAGATACGTAAATGTGTTTAATTTCCTTTCTTGTGCACACAGAACGTAATAAGTTAAGGAAATGGAGTGTCTACGACGAATAAATGAACTTAACATGTTCATTTTTCCTTCGTGGTGTAAACGAATGGCTAAATTACGACGAAGAGATGAAATTTAACGTAAAGATTACGTTACAATTACTCATGTGAGGTATGCTTTCAATATTTTTCTATCGTTTTACTTATATCTTCGAAGGTATAAAATACGGAAAGCTAAAGTTTTGCGTGTACATTTCTTCAGTGATTTCACTTATTCTTGAAAGGTTTTTGAAAACTTTACAGAGGCGAATAGTGCAACGTTCAAAATTAAAGTTGATTGCGCTCACAACTAAACTAAACAAGACGCTATAACCATATGAAAATTTAAAAAACGCTGTAATTTATCCAATTTACAATGGATAAAACTCTACTTGTTTTTATTATAATTAAGGCCCTACAGCCTAATGAGACAGACCCCTTTTACCGACGCCACAACGAAATGACCAACACGCGATGTCAGTTTAAACATTTTCGGAGAAAGTAGCCCTTTTCCCGTCATGATATATCCTTTCATTACAAAATGTGTCCATTACGCTCTCTAATGAACATAAATAATATTTTCAAAAATAACTTTGACGTGCATTCAAATAAATATTTTGTACGTTCGAAGTGAGAATTAAAAATAACAATTATATCAGCCGCGAGGCTGCTTTTACACAATATTTAATAGGTAATACCTTTTTTGCATAATTTCCGTCTAATTAGTTCTTAGAAACAATTTAAATATAAATACAGCGTACATTCGCGTATTTCATTTCAACAAAAAAGCATTTGCCTTTATTACATTTCATGCTACGGTCAAAACTAATGAGCTATTTCCAATAAAAGTACTCGCAAAGCGACAAAATATCAGGCATAATTAAAGTCTAATAGTTTTTGTAATGGAGTTAAACATTTATGACATTTCGCGTCCTGCAAAAGTAATAAAATTTGAAATTATCCAGCGGCTACATCTAAAAATTGCCAATTAAATTTCAACGCAACTACGTAAAATACCAATATTTTTTATAAACAAAGTCCCATTTTATGCATTCTTAACCTGCCATTAAAACGAGTTAAAAAATCGGTACAACATACATAGTACAAACTTTCTCATATATTAATGCGTCGTTTAGTTATCTTTAGAAAATGAAAATCGTATCAGCCGTTAGAGCCGTTTTTGAGAAAATCGAATTATTGTTAAATTTGCCTAGAATAAACTAGCCTTATATTCATGTTTTGAGAAATATGAACTATACAGTATTATTGAAGACGTAAACTCATGTAACTGTACGAAATTTGATCAAAATCGCTAGAGCCGTTTTCGAGAAAATCGTTGTTAAAAATGCGTAGAATAAACTACTCTTAATTATTGAGCAATATCATTCATTTCTACGTATACTCTGTCAGTATGATAAAATGCCTAAGTACGAGATTTCATTAATTTTTGCTCTACCGTCTAGGCTCCAGAGCCAGTAACAGACAGACGGCATTGAGAAAACCACTTTTTCGGATTCAGCGACACCTAAAACGTATATTTCCGTAAAAATTTCGAGGTCGAATTTTTTCGCGATAATAATACTTTCTCGATACTTCGTATGAGAAAGTAAAAAACGAACATTATCGCTGAAGATATTTTTGCGACAGTTTAGGTTTTTCACCAGGCAGCTTATAACTTCGATATTTCGCGCTGCGAGATATTTATCAGCCGCGTCGTTTTTTTCCTACTCGTCGCTACGTTCCCGTCATTTGTTTTGGCTGCGTGCCCTTGACAGTTTTCCGAAAAATACGGAAGTTTTAAGAGATATGATGACTGACTGAGGATATAATTTGGCCTGGAAATTGTTTAGCGGCTTCTCTTTCTCTCGCGAGGAAAAAATGGCGTTCGCGAATGTTCCTAAATGAATAGATAATAATTTGAGTGCTAAGAGATTGTGTTGCGAAGCGCCGTCTACTCTGATCAATGTTTCAGCCGCAAACGCCATCTAGGATGGTTGAAGGGGTGAAGCTTTGTATATCGCCATCTAGAGTACACGAAGTGAAATGTTATGTAATAAAAAAGTTTGACGCTAAAACCAGATTTATCCAAACTTGCGGGATTTAGAAGCCTCACACATTGATCAACAGAAGTTTTGAAACCGCAAGTACATACATTTTGTTTTATTTAACCTTAGGATGCATACATATGTGTATATAACCACGCTAATTTATGTTAGTTATTGAGGCCTTATGGGTTCCCCTTCTACTAGTAAGATCTTTTAAAAATGGCTGTATGCCAATGCTATACGTGGTTATTTGTGTGACGTACGCGATGTATCGACTTCGCAAAATACAGGGTATTCATTTTAAAACGCAACCCATAATTCTCATTTTTCGTATGCTTTTTGCGTAAGATTTTATTAGTTGTTGGTAAATGAAGCTGACGGCGGTTGGCCTGTGAGACATTACCGTGGAAGAGGAAAATTATTCCATGACTTTACTTTGTTGCAGTTCAGCAGTTATTAGCTTGAAAAACGGAAGTGTGTTCTGGCATTGTGCCGGAGGACAAGATGGTTTCGACTCGTGAACAAAGAATTTTCATTGTGAAGCATCATTTTGGTAACAAATCGTATGCATTGTGTCAAGAAGCTTTCCAACAAGCATTCCCAAACGAGACGGTTCCGAACAAAACAACAATTTACCGCCTTGTCACGAAGTTTGAAGAGACTGGTTCCGTGTGTGATCGGAAATATAACCGCAGTCGTACCATCCTAAACGACGATACGCTGGAAGACGTGAGATTAAGTTCCCATCAGTCAACCTCTAAATCACTGCGAAAACTGTCCCAACAGAAGAGCTTGTCTTTAGGTAGTGCACGTACAGCTGTACACACTTGCGTCATCTGCTAGCGTATCGCGTCCATGCGATGCACGAGTTGCAGCCTACCGATCTTGCTGCCAGACTCTGTTAAATCTCCTGACCTGTCTCCACCTGATTTCCTTCTATGGGGCCATCTCAAAGGACGTGTATACGACAGTAATCCTCACACCTTAGGAGAACTGAAAACGAATATCTCACAGGCCATTGTAAGCATAAATCAAAGCTGTCTTCGTCGAGTGGCTCAGAATATCGTGAAACGAGTCAATTCAGTCATTGAGGAGAATGGTGGACACTTCCAGCATCTTTTGTGAATTGCATGTGAGTTTGCATTCTGCTATATTTACAATAAATATTGTTATACGAAAAATGAAAATTATGGGTTCCGTTTTAAAATGAACACCCTGTACAACTAGATAGAGCTGTACTTTATGCATTATGCAGCGCAAAAATATAGAGAATTGTCGTACAACAGTCATCTTGATTTTCTGGGTACCTTTCTTCTGGCAATTGCTTCCTGAATTTGATTAAAGAATGAGATGTATGTCCCTGGTCCCCTTATAATTCCAATAGTTCCATTTATAAGATGGGTCGCCTCAATGCTATATAACATACTAGCAGAATTTCCCGTTGAATTTCAACGGATTTAGTGAAGCTACTACAGCACAACATAAGATACAAATTCTTTAAAATATATAGTAGATACTTTTCAAAAATACAATGAGCTTTTCTTAACAATTAATCATATTTGCTTGTAACAATCCGTTTCCGAGCCTATTGCATTCAAATATAACGGTAATTTTATTTCCTGTCATATATATCACTTTCGCCAAATCCAGCTTCATTTCTTGTGTAATTATGCCTCGCTGAAATATTTACTTTTATGTCTTGAAAAAGCAACGTACAGTTGTCCATGACTGAACACTTGACTGGTAAATGTACACCAGATACGTGAGCTTATTTACGTTAATAAACACTATAATGTAGAATATAATGATATTACTTACAAAAAATGTAAGATTCCGGTATTCAATAGACGAAAGAAGGTTCAATTACTTTCATCAATCGTTATAAACGCTTCCTGAATAATATTCAGTATCTATTTACTTTGCTATCCATAAATATCGATAGTTTCGTTGCTTAAACAAAAGTGCGTATCGAATAACGCTAAAATTTCGTCTATTTATAAGCTTCATTGAAGCTAACTGAATCGAAGGTAACAATGACGGCCGCCTTGGCAACGCCCGGAAAGAGTAAGAAAAATCCATAAAATTTCGAAAGAAATAGCGTATTTCTGAAAACTTCGACCGTGTAACATGTAAACTTCGCAGGAATAAGATAGTATCGAGTTTTATTCGTCGAATAAAGCAAAAACGAAAAAAATCGGTCCATATTTACGTATTTTTATGCTTGAAGGAAAATACCTTGCAAGTCAAGAAATTGATTCATACGTGTTATCTTACGGAAAATGTTATATATATATTGGCAGCACTGATTAATCCCGGTTGACCAAACCTTGACCATTCACTAAGTTAGGATGTAAGGAAGAACCGTACCAAATTTGGTTATTCTATCTTTTATCGTTTAGGAGGAGTTCCATGAACAAACACACAAACACACGATTTAAAATATATTATAATAGATGAACTCGCGGAACAACAGAGACAGTGCTGTGAGTGGTAAGGCTTGGCTACCCGTTTTTCCGAGGGATTAAATAACGGTGGAACCGTTGTCTCTTGCGTGGGAAAAATCACCCACCTTAAGTAATGTTCCAGAGCAATATTTAAAAAAAATAATGCAAAATTAAAAATTATGATTCGGAAGGGAATACAAAATTAACTTTACTTATAAAACTTAGAGAGAAAGTAATCAACGGGCAATCAAATATTTCCCCTCGAATTTAATGTGTTTTGCTCAACCCAAATGGAGGTATAAGGACGGCGTTTTGGGCCCTTCCCTCCCCCTCCCCCAATTGGAGACAGACGCCCCACGTGTTTTTTGCCCCGTCCCTTTTACTACCCTTCTCCTTCCTCCTCCAACGGTCTAGCCAAGGTTGTCCGATTCGGAGATTTACCTCCAGAGGGCGTAGCTATCAGTAACATAGGGAGAGAGAGAGATCTCCTGCCTCCGTCCCAAGGTCGTAGTCTCTGGCACGACGAATAATTGGACGTACGGAATGGAAAATAATACCTCAATTTCCAGGTGAAACGAGAATAAACGGAACAAGAAACGATTCGGAAGAAACGGCTGCTATACACTGTTAAGAAAATAACTATAACTTGTTCAAATTTTGAATATAAATTAAACGGAGAAAAAACAAAAGAGAACTAGGATGGCATATGCTTAATGCCACAGAATCATAGTTCGTGATTTATGTAATACATTATTTTAAAATTTTAGTTTGTATAGTTAACAGTTCAGGCGTAACTTGATGAAAATGCCTTCATATTTTCGAAATAAAAAGGTTATTAAAAAACGACCTAGGTTTCGCAGCTGTCAATTTTTTGTGGAATTATCAAGTAAACCTTTTTATTTCGACAAATTTAGCTTGTATAAAACTCTTCTGAGATTGATACGAAATGTTACAAACAGATATTAAAAGTTTGAGCAGTGACAACCGATATTTATGAATTCATCCTGAAATGAAAATAGTAGTTATTTCTGAATATTAGAACTGAATATAACATAAAGTAAAATCTCGCAAAAAAACCGTTTTCAATATATTTAAAAAATTTTAAAACAAAAATCGACATATTTTAATTATAGCAGATAAAAAATTGATTAATATGACGATGATGAAACATCATATCCGTTACTTGGCTAAACCGAGATATCCAATTTAGCGTATTAACCTTAAGCCTGGAATCTTATCGAAAGCCGTACATCTAATAGCCCCAAAAAGTATTAAAAGCAAATTTTAGGTCGCCCAGCAACCGCTGTAATCAGCGGCAACCATCTATAAATCCATCACCGTTGAACAACCACCGACGGCCGTAAATTCGCAACCAAAAACGTCCCTCAGATTTTTCCAAACCCATTTCAGGTAATTTCGAAAAAATTCATTTCATCGATGAAATCGTTTGAGCGGAAACTAAAACGGTTGCGTTACAAAAAAAGTACATATATGAACCGCAAAAAAATTCTCGTACACCGAATAAAGCTAAACGATTATTATTTTTTTTTTTTAAATATACGTACGCTCTGTAAGAAAAATCGTCTCTATCTCCCGAAAAGAGACTCTAGACCAAAATGACGCCTGTTACACGCCTCAGAAAAGAGGCGGTCGAGATAGGTATTAAGAGGTCAAAAGAGTGTTCACGATGGGAGATTAGGAGCTTTGGGATGGGGAGATATAAAAGGTACGATGGAGTGAGAGAAAGAGGGATAAAGAGAGAGAGAGAGAGAGAGGGACAGAGAGAGAGAGGGACAGAGAGAGAGAGAGGGACAGAGAGAGAGAGGGATAGAGAGGGTGGAGGGGATAAAAAGTCAAGTAGTAGTAGGAGAAGGGAGGAAAAGTGGACGAAAGAGGAGAAGGGCAAAAAAAAACAAATCCACTTCCGAAAGGAACCAGAAGGACACGTAGCGGGAAGGGGGGGGAGGAGAGGAGGGCAAAAAGTGCTGCCCTACCGCCACACTCCTTCCCTCAGATTGGGCAACCGGGGATTAAAAGTAGGGAGATGGGGGATCAGGATTACGAGTTGAAGTTTAGGGGAAAGGGATGAGGATATATATATATATATAGAGAGAGACGGTCGGAGGAGGAGGAGGAGGAAGAAGAGAAAGAGAACAATCGTCCCTTTTTTTTAAAAAAAATCGGTGCAACATACATTGTACAAACTTTCTCATACAATAATGCGTCGTTATCTTTAGAAAATTAAAATCGTATCAGCCGGATTGTAGAAAATCCAATTTTTGTTAAAGTTGACCAAGAATAAACTAGCCTTATATTCATTCATTGAGAAAAATGAAATATGTAGTATTACTGCAGACATATACTCAAGTAACTGTACGAAATTTGATCAAAATTGGTGCAGCCGTTTTTGAGAAAATCGAATTGTTGTTAAAAATACGTAGAATAAACTACTCTTAATTATTGATCAATGTCAACTATTTCTATGTATACTCTGTGTGATAAAATGCCTAAGTACGAGATTTCATTCATTTTCGATCTACCGTTTAGGCTGGAGAACCAGTAACAGACAGACAGACGGACGGACGGACGGACAGACAGGCAGACGGCATTGCGAAAACCACTTTTTCGGACTCGACGTCACCTAAAACGTATATTTCCGTAAAAATCTCGAGGTCGAATTTTTTCGCGATTACAATACTTCTCGATATACTTCGTATATGAGAAAGTAAAAACTAGGAGCATAAAAAAGAGGGACGAAGAAGAGATAAGTAACAAAAAGAAAAAGAGAAACCCCGAAAAAGTTCTCCCGATGGAAAAATTTCATCTCATTTGGAGGGAAAAGGGGGGGTTTTAAAAGGGAACAAGAAAGGGTCAAGAGACTGAAAAAAACAAGCTATCGACTCCATCATACAAAAATCGCAGCGTACTGATTTCTTTTATCAGGTCTCCGAAATCAGAAAACAAGTGAGGTTAGAATTTACAGAGCAATTTTTTCGCCCATTACTGCAGAGCGGCTGATTCGAGATCCACCAAATTTTAATATTTTTGAGCACACACATTCGCAAATATTTCTTGAAAATTTGAATTTACCAAGTTGCAGGATTCCATGGATATCACCCACACAGACGGACAGATTAACCGGATAGATAAACGATTTTATTTTTAGGAAAACGAAACAATATACTATCACGTCGACATTCGCGTGATCGTGTCGGTTGAAATATGGGATCTCACCCCTCCTCCTCTCCTCTCTCTCTCTCTTTCTCTCTCTATATCTCTTATTCTCTCCAGAAAACGAATATTATCTCGGAGTTCGCGAGAAAAAAATGTGGCTGAAACATGTTGAGAGAAAGTTTGAACGACACGAGAAACTGGATGAGAGGGAAAAGGGAGAGAGTGAGAGGACGTGGAAAAAAGGAGAGTTAAGAGAAGGTAAACAGCGAGCATAGAGATAGCGCTCCAAGTGACAATTTTTTTTTATTTAACAGGATGCGCGCGGCGCGTGGGAGTAAAGGGTAAGCAGTGAGCGCTTAAGGCGGTAAACCCAGGAAGCAGGAAAATTCTCCCTATTTCTCCATTTACGTATGCATAGGCAAAAAGGACGCTCGATATATTTTATTTGCGAAGATGTTGCATTTTTATTATATATATATATATATACACACACACATCACACACACATATATATATATATACACACATCATCATCAGAAGCATTCATTCGTCGGATGTTCTTCTATCCATAGTAAACGAGTGCCGTTTGCGCACGAAAAAATGTTCGGACGGAAAAATACGAAATTCTTGCCTAAATTGTTTTTTTTCCTTGTAGATTCTACAGTTAAATTTTTTCTATTATAAGCTTACGGACAAATATTCTTTGAATGTATTAGGCTATTCGAGGATGATTTATAACGTCACGATATCAAGATTTTTACATATTATCGTTTATAATTCTGAAATAAAAATTAGTTTTAAGAAATTTATACGGCGGCTAATTATAAAAAGTTTCTCAGTTGATATCATGTTATAAAGCTTGTAATATTTTTCGAATAAAATTAAATAATTTGTAAAATACTTGGAGGACAACAGTGATAATTCTCTTGCATTTCATTATAAACATTCAGAGGAAATCGATAGGTAATCTATACCCTTTCCCATGCCGTTTAACAAAAACAGTAATTCTTCAAATATGATTTTAAAAAATCCAGTACCACTGATTCATTGGGACATTCATTGAGTTATAAAATATATTACAGAGAATAGCAAGTAAAGTAATGGTGATTCTGAAATTAAAAAATAAATTGAAACTGAATCGAAAAGGCTCATAATTTGCTTTTTTCATCCTCTAATGGTACATCGAAAACCTGTTTAAAAATCGGTACAACATAAGAGTACATTGTACAAACTTTCTCATATACGAATGCGTCGTTTTTTTATCTTCAGAAAAATATAAACACTGTAGATTTATTATAAACATCAACATAAATAACTACGCTAAATTTGATGAAAATCGTATGAGCTGTTTTTTCGAAAATCCAACTGTTATTAAAGTTGCCCAAGAATAAACTAGCCTTATATTCATTCTTTGAGAAATATGAAATACCTATGTAGTATTATTTCAGACGTAATCTCAAGTAACTGGACGAAATTTTATCAAAATCGTTGTAGCCGTTTTTAAGAGTCACATTCTTGTTAAAGATGCCTAGAATAAACTAGCTTTATATTAATTTCTTGAGAAATATGAACTATGTAGTATTATTGAAGACGTAAACTCAAGTAACTATATGAAATTTGATCAAAATCGTTAGAGTCGTTTTTTAGAAAATCAAATTGTTGTTAAAAATGCGTAGAATAAACTTCCCTTAATTATCGAGTAATGCCAACCACTTCTTCACAGCTTCTACTCTGTATGATGAAATGCCTAAGTACGACATTTCACCTAAAACGTATATTTCCATCAAAATCTCGATGTGGAATTTTTTCTCGATAACAATACTTCCTCATCATACTTCGCATATGAGAAAGTAAAAAATTACGTCCTTTTGCAAAGGACTTCAAATAACAAATATGATTTCATTTCACGATCAGCTGTCGGCGGATCGCCGCTGAAGGCGGATTGAATGCAACTAAAACGATCTTCTGCTCAAACCGTTTTGTTTTTAAAATATAACAGGGATTGTCGCAAATGTTAGAAAGAGGCATAGCTTTGAAAAAGTCCCGTGATAGAAATGTCCTTCATTCGAAATGGTAAGGATAAAGAGAGAATTCGCATCAAAAATTCATTCCGACCGGAGTGACGGGGGGAGAGAACGTAGACGTAGGGATGATGAGAATGTATAATAGTAGACTGTGATGACACGAGAGAAGTTTCGTGGATATATATATGTATGTATGTATGTTTGTATATATATATATATATATATATGTATGTGTGTGTATATATATGTATGTATGTGTATGTATATGTATATGTATATATGTGTATATATATATACGTATGTGTGTTATATATATATATATATATATTCACTAGACGGCATCAAAAGGGAGCGAGAGAAGAAAATGAATTTATATAACGTCAGAACGAGAAATGTCTGGAAGACATATTAATGTAGAAACGGGGGCGAAGTATTGGATTCGTCGCGAGAAAGACATTTTGATGGAGTCCACCATTCCGTTACGGACATTTATGATTTCCCCCAGACTTTCTGCCTAAAAGTAGACATTTCCAATGAACTTAAGGAAAAACCCGATTTTAACGATTCTAACCCACCTCATAAAGAGGTTTTACAATACAGAGTAATTGTACCTTCCGATAGGTTTTTAGGCACACGCCACCAAATCTTGGCTATCCGAAGTCTTTCTCTCAAATTTCTCACGCTCCATCCCCTAGTGGCGGATTCGGAAACTTTCCGCCCCAGGCCAATTAATTTTTTCTGCCCCCCTTTAAAAACATTTCAATAAAATTTATTTAATTTGTGTGTTATATCTGGAGAACAATCCGTTCTCTTCCCGAGTATTTATCGTTATTACCTTAACAAGCTTCCTTAGGTGGGTATGAAAAGTCTTTCATGATTTAGAAGTAGTCTTCTTCAACCTCCATAATTTTTTAAAATTATACCGAAAGCCCTGTTTATAGTGCTTCTTCATGTACTATATATACTGACGGTCTTACAACTTGGCGAATGAATATATAAATCCGACCGCCCCGAAATCCTGCCGCCCACAAAAACCCCGCCGCCCCTAGGGCATTGCATACTTGGGTCTTATTGCAAATCCGCTAATGCCCAATCCTTCCTCTAACGAATCTAATATACCTATTCCCTTCCTACGTCTTTTGCCTCTTTCCTAACATTCTTCCTTCTATGACGTCTTTCAGTAAACCGTTTTCTTTCAAATTTTGATACACACCCATTTTTTCTTTCTACCCATTATTACTCTAATTAAGTTCCTTTCTTCCCCCTGCTATATCCAAAACTTCCTCATTCGTTTTCCTCTCTTTCAAACTGAATTTCTCTAATCTTCGCCTCTAATCTTAATCTCCTCACGTATTCTTTACCGGATGTCATATCATTACCACGAAAATATACCGCTTTTTCGCTAACGGAGTTTAAGTCATAATCTTACTGTTAACGTAGTAATGGAAAAAGTTATATATTTATATCTACGGATAAACAACATGAAAATCGTCATCGAGTTCGATTTTTGACTTCGCTTTTCAAAATCGCAAACTGAAACAGCTTTCGGAGGATGAAAATAAAAATAAAAATACATTTCTAACGTAAAATCTTTACAAACAAAACTATCGTTAATAATCACGTGGTAAATATCTAAATAAAAATAAATATTGTTAATTTGTGGTGTTTTTAAACGGCGGCTTTTATCCGATTGGCGTATAACATGAAAATCACCACAAGTTCGATTTTCGACTTCGAGTTTTTGCAATCGCGATCCGAAACAGCAGTTTGGAGGATGGAAAAAAAAACAAAAATGAAAATGAATCTCTGAGGTAATGGCTTTAAAAACAAATCTTTTTTTGCAGACAACGAATACCTACATAAAAATAAACAATCTAAAACGTTGTTGCTTTTAAACGCCGAATTTTATCCCTCAAATCCCATTCGCGTCAAACAACGGCGCATTTAAGAAATTCAGTCCGATTTCAATCGGAACTTTTTACTTCGGCTTCATTCTCGAATCGTGGAATTTTTCGGTTAAACTTCCTCTCTTTGTGGAAGTCTGGGCACGAGGTGCCAACACGAGATGCGAGCTAGAGGGCGGTTAGATTACGCCGATTGAATTGTTAGGCTCCGAACGGAGGTTGGATTACTCTTGACGCTAACTGCCGAAGCCAAGGATGGACGGCGAGATATGGTCCGCGTTACAAGGTACGGGTTGGATCCAGGAAATAGCCTAGAGTCCTTTGAAAACAAGGGTCTACGAGGTGCATTCTCCAGCGAACCGAATAGAAAAACGATTCCATAGAAAGAATTACCTCTCCTATCGCAGGGTCGTTTTTTTACGTTCGATTTAAGAACTTTAAAGTTTAAATCAATTCTCAACAATTTTATTCTCTTATACCAAAATGGATTTATTTTAATATTTCCCACTTTAGAATCAGTGACACACAGACCGAAATTCTTTGACTAAATATTTTAACTTTAGCTTATCATTAAACTTAACTTGAGAAAACAGCAATGACACAAACTTGATCGCTAGGAACTTAAACTTCCGGCAAGATTACAAATTTTTTTCGAAAATTCAGAATCTCATCTAAAACAAGCGCCGAATAAATTTTGCAGGTAGGATAATGAATTGTACAAATTATTTAACCCCGGCTGCAAATGTTATAAATAAAAAAATTAGATCCGCAAGTTTTTATATCATAAATTTCTGATAGGACGATTGCCGCTGAGACAATTCTTCCTTCGTTCGAACTCTTACATTAATCTAAGTTTTATTTAATTATTCAGAAAATCCGCAAGAGATAACCTTTTTCTGTATTTTAAATGGATGAACCGCGAGATTAATTTCAATTTCACGTGCAGCTGATCCCGCATTCTAACAACAAACTTATAGACACCTACTCTTCGTTAGAAAAACAATCCATCCGTGGCGCGATTGGAAACGCCACCTTGAAATTTGCATTAAAAAGACGTTTGGTCCGAAAGTATGCCAACGCCACACGTACGTGAGATCCGTACAAATCGTCTCGTTTCCTCCGCGAAATATTCAACGCGTTTCGCTACACGCGGCGAGAAGATAACTCTGGAGCGCACAATCCGCACACAGCGACCGTATTAGCCAGGTAACAGGGGGGGGAAATGCCCATAAGTTATGGATATCCTCATCACGCAATACTTTAGTAACCATGACCACCGAATGTGACCCGCATTATACGCCGTTTCCATTCCGAAAGCGCACGAGATTTGAAAAAAAAATTATATATAGGTATATATATATATATATGTGTATGCCCTCTCGCAAAGAAATGATAGCGCTCAGAACATGACAGAAAGGCTTGGAAGAGGATAACACTCCCGAAAAAATCGCTTTTGATGCAGATGAAACACGCCTCGTAGGGAGCGACGGCGAACATCTGCAGAATCATCTCTTCGCGTGATGGAAACTTCTTTCGACGTCCGCCAGGGACGTTCCCGCGCGCGCCGTTGCGAAACCTGGCGGCAGATGGAATATTACGAGCCATATCCGCGATATTGCAACTGCGAATGGGGTTTAACCTCCTCGACGTTTACTCGTCCGAGCAAATCCTAATGCGCAGCAAGTATGATATGCTCATTCTGCAGTAATGGATCTGCAAATGTCGTCTCAAATGAAATTGCCCCGTGCCACGCGAATAAAAATAAATCTATGATTTCGACAAGTCGTATGATGTCATCAGATGTAAAAAAATCGGTGTAACATACATTGTACAAACTTTCTCATATATATGGGTACTAATGCGTCGTTTAGTTATCTTTAGAAAATGAAAATAGTATGAGCCTGGTTTTAGAAAATCCAATTTTTGTTAAAGTTTCCCAAGAATAAACTAGCCTTATATTCATTCACTGAGAAAAATAAAATGGGTAGTATTATTGTAGATGTATATTCAAGTAACTGTACGAAATTTGATCAAAATCGTTACAGCCGTTATTGAGAAAACCGAATTATTGTTAACGTTGCCTAGAATAAACTAGTCTTATATTCATTTTTTCAGAAATATGAACTATACAGTATTATTGAAGACGTAAACTCATGTAACTGTACGAAATTTGATCAAAATCGTTGGAGCCGTTTTCGAGAAAATCGGATTGTTGCTAAAAATGCGTAGAATAAACTACTCTTAATTATTGATCAATGTCAACCATTTCTATGTATACTCTGCTCAGTATGATAAAATGCTTAAGTACGAGATTTCATTCATTTTCGGTATGCCGTCTAGGCTCCAGTGCCAGTAACAGATAGACAGAGTCATTGCGAAAACCACTTTTTCGGATCCAGCGACACCTAAAACGTATATTTCCGTAAAAATCTCGAAGTCGATTTTTTTCGAGATCACAATACTTTCCTATTACTACATATGGGGAAAGTAAAAATGAATCATTATAGGTTAAACAACTCATTCATATTTGGTACATTACAATTAGGAATATCAATCCAAGCGGGTCGTAAGAATGAAACTGACTTATGTATAGATGAAAAAATTATGGTTACGAACGCACCACATCATTGTTTAAATCGGGATTTAACAATAAGCACTTCTCCACATAAGGTTATTAAACGCAACGTATGCAGTAGCCTGAGCAATGCAAAGGTAAAAAAAATCAGCAACATTTTCAGAAATTCATCCATTTCCATTAATTCTTTATCGTTTAACGGGGTATACGAATCAGGAATGTTTCACCAGAAAATGGCGTTTTCAGCATTTTACATTGATATCCTTTAGTGAAACATTTTTTAAACAAATAAAATACTATTATTAACTAATATCATTACATAACAATTTTATTCGTATGTAGAGAACCTAAATTAAAAAATATCTATTTCATTATTGTAGTTCTATAAGGCATCGATTGAGATACCATAATGTATTTATTTATATCTCTCTATATTATAAAATCGTATTTGTCATCATGATGCGTAACGCTCTAGTTTTGTGAATAACTCGAATATAAATAAACTTATAAGCCTGAAATTTCTCAGGATTTCAGTGTTGATGAATCTTGACGTTATGACTATAAAAAATTTCGAAAAAGGTCACGGGTTCGGCTCCAGAGGATGAATGTCGTTTCCATAAGATAACACGTAAAAATCACCTTTTTGGTTTGAAGGCTTTCATTCTTTTACTCATTCAAATATCTTAAATTTAAGTTATCGACATGAAATTTGCATTAAAACACGCCAAAATGAATGAGGATTCTTATTCTTACCGTCGAATACTGAATCTCATTCGAATTCGCTCATATTTTGAAATTATATTCGGGTTTTGGTAATTTTTTTAACACTTCAATAATAAGATTCCATGGTTACCGACATTGTTGTCCTCGGTAATATCCTTGCATACGCACTTATATAAAGGCTTAAAGATCGAAAATAAGATGAAAACGTGCTCAAAATGACCGAAGATACGAATTTAATACAAATAAATCGAACGCAGAATTCATGTTATTTGTATTTTTTAATGCTTATTTATGTCCGGATTGATTAAAACCTCATCAGACAACATTTCGCGGAATTTAATGGCCCCATTTTTTTCTCTACCACCCATAAACAATTTTTATCACGTCTTAATTAACACAAACCTGGCGTAAATCGTTCTCAAATTGCCGACAATCAGGGCGGGAAATATTCTTTTTGAGGGAAAAAGATTTTTTTAATAGTGAAGGTAATGAGGTGCCGTTCAGCAGAGCAAATATGGATATCGCTTCCCTTCCCAATGTAAAAAAAAATCTCCATCGATGGCTTATGTTCCTAGTAGCAATTTATCAGGGATAATTAACGTTTTCCGTGACGTTCGGTATCACGTGGCAGTTTTACAGAGCAGCTATTGGGCATCATTCATGAGTTAATTATACTGTTCTCAGGAGATCGTATCAAAAACATTACTTCTAAGATCGGATTTTAAATGAAGATTCATGCTTTCGAATGATATTCCGCATCTATTATATAAAAGTGAATGTATGTACTGTAAAACTCGTTTAATATGTATTTGAGGGGACCGACTCATTGCTTCTTTATAAGCGTGACTACGTTATATACGAGAAACATGGTTTTTGGCCTATACATCCCGTATAACACGTATACACATACAGTAAAAGCTGTGCTATCCGGCTATTTAGAACCGTCCAGCCTTAGATACCGGCATTTACACAAATACAATTAATTTTGTATTTCTTTTACTTTTTTATGAATTTTAGTGTGAATTGTATATGTGTAATACCACAACTTCCACTTTAAAATTTCTTAAAATATAAGATGTATATATTACGTATTTACTCCGTATACTTCTGTGACTGCCGAGTAAGCATGACGTTTTTCGTTACGTAAGCCATTTGCATTGTCTAGATGTTTTGGTGTACTTCTACAATTTCCAGTTTTATCGCTTTTTATTATTTAAATATGGCATATTATTTAAATATGGCATCAAAATAAATACCTAAAAGGAAGGAACAGGAGGTTGTTTTAACGCTAACACAAAAGCTGGAGCTTATCAAACGAATTGAAAAAAGAAAAAATAGAGCAGCCATAGCAAAAGAATTCAACATCGGATCTTCCACGCTCTACGATATCAAGGCTCATAAGGCTAAATTAATGAAATTTGTGTCATCTTCTGAGACGAGTAAATCAATTAATAAACATCATACGCTTCATAAGCCAAAAATTGAGGAACTGGATAAAATATTATATGACTGGTTTTCACAGAAATGTTCTGAAGAATTAAATAATTTCGTCCTTTTCTAATAGAGTAAATAAAGATAAATAAGAAAGATATAATCCAATAAATTCAATTTTAGGAACAGGTTCACTGCCGTAATCCCCAAACATCCCGGACGTCCTAAATTTTTCAATAGTCTTTTTGTTTTGCATGTAAGCGTAGCAACGTATTAAATAATAATGGGTAAATAGTGTCTATATCTAACTACGTGTGGAAGAATTAAAATGGAAAATGTAAACCCCATGTATAGTTATGTTTGGGGAGTACGATAGTGAACCTAAGTCCAATTTTGTTTGGTTATTGCTAAATTTGCGATGTCAAAATCGAAAATCCCTCCCTAACCGGATATTTCTCCTAATCGGCTTTCCACAATCCCCAAGATAGCCGGATAACACAGCTTTTACTGTATTTGCATTGAGTCGACTTCAATGCCGTACTTACATATGCAAAGAGATGCTTATCAACTTCGCGGCATGTAAAATGTTCGACTGCTATTACAAACGATTTTTTAAATGGTCAATTAATATTATTACTGTGGTCATTAATTTACATAAATATTTCACATTTTTAATGTCAATTTCAAAACAAAGGGAGCGTGGAAATTCGTATGGAAGGGGTAGATGGAGGAAGAGGACCTCTACGAACAAGTGCGCGGTAAACGGGCGGAAACTATTCATTACTTATCGTTCTGCTCGCCAAAATTCGTTATATACGGCGCATTTTTTGCCACGAGACCAAACATTTGTTCGTTACAGCCGAGAATTCGTAAAATGCGTGTTCGTTACACCCGAGAAATTTAACCAATGCCCTTATGGAGAAGTTCAAGGGACCGAGACATTTCTTCGTTATAGTCGAGATTTCGTTTTAGGCGTGATCGTCATAAACGAGTTTTACTGTGTGTATCGTGATTTTAATACTGGAAAATTACAGATCGCAGAAGCAAGACAAAGGTATCATCTAAACGGCGTTTGTTTCTACTGGCTATGAGGTCCCTGAAAAAATATTTTCGTTTGCTATGTGTTCCGGGTTCGAATCCAGGAGGCAATTATATTTTCCCATAAGTTTACACGGGATTTTCGATTTTTCAGAGTGCAAGGTTTTTTTTCTTCTCTCATCAAAATAAGTAAATATGGACCGATTTTCTTTATTTTTACTTTATTCGACTGATAAAACTCTATAGTATCTTATTCTTGCAATATTTACATGTTATACGGTCGAATTATTCAGAAATACGCATTTGTTTTCGAAATTTTACGTATTTTTCGTACTCATTCCGGGCGTTGCCAAGGCGACCATCATTGTTGTCTCCGATTCAATTAGTGCCAATTAAACATTCAAACTGACGAAAGAAAAGCGTTGTTCGCTTCGAAATTTTGTTTAAGCATCGAAATTAATGACGCATAACAACATAAATATTTAAAGATAATTATACTGTTGATTGCGTCTGGAAAGCATTTAATCAAGGCATTTCATCCTTAATTTTCTGATGGAATATTACCTTTTTGTAAGTAAAACTATTGTATTATACATCTGTAACGCTTCCTAACGCAAATAGGCTCACGCATAAATTTAAAGTTAGATGAGAATAGGGACGTACGTTTTTTAAATTTAATATTGAAAGTTACACAGTAATTTTCTCTTCGTAGCTATATTTACGAAGATAAAGTTGTACATTTTGATTTATCATATAAATAAAAGAAAATGTGTTAGTTTGTTTGTGTTAACGCTGTAACTCCAAACCCAATAAAACTAGAAAGCTGAAACTTGGCATGTGTACTTAGGGAAACCCGAGGGTGTGCACCTGGGGCTTATTTTTTATTTTTGGCTTGGAATGGTTGGGGGGGGGGGGGGAGTCAAAAAATTATATAAACGGTCATAAAAACTAAAGAACTGAAACTTCGCATCGGGAACGAGTGCAGCATATTTTTCATTTGCATTTTAAAATTACTTGTGTGTATAATGACAACAAATGTGAATAAAATCAGTTTTTTATTGTTGCCTATCCCGGGCAACGCCGGTTACCCCAGCTAGTATATCTATAAATAATATATAGCTGCTTCTTATATAGAGTATAAGAGGGGGATACAATGTGCTAGAGACTTGAAATTTGGTAGGGTTGTGGGTTTTTTGTTACAACTGAAGAAAAGAATCCGAAATTGTTAACATTCCAATTTTAAAAACGAAAAAATCTGCTTTGATCCCATTACTGCCCCATAAGAAAAGAATGTAAATCGGTTTAGAGGTTTTATATTTACTTTTTGACATTATTTCCCGTCAAGATTCGAATTCGGAAATTAACTATAGAACAGTTTAGAAAGTGTGGTTTCTTATTTTCGAAGACGGAATTCAAATCCATGTAGATTTTGCGTAAATTTTTAGTTTTTATCGAAAAAGAGTGGGAATTTTTTGGGTCCCAAAAATCGAGTACCACGGCAAGTAGTTCGATGCTTTTATATGGGGAAGCTTTTATCTAAATCAGTGGAGTATATTATTGTACTGCCATTAAAGCACCGTCGACTAGTGTGTGCGTGTGTATATGCATATATGCAGGGCCGTGCCGATGGGTGAGGCGGCGAGGCAACCACCTCAGGCGCCTCTCGAAGCGGGGCGCCAACATTTGACAAATATGAAAACCTATAAACATAAATTCATAAGGCCAGCGAGGCCAGGGGGCGCCATATTATATCTCGCCTCAGGCGGCAAAATGTCTGGGTACGACCTTGTATATATGTATATGTATGTGTGTGTTTGTGTGTATGTATGTATATGTGTATGTGTATGTGTGTGTCTCCGTCGCTGAAGAAGGGCGTCAGCTCGAAAGCTCCATATTTGTGTTGTTTTGTGTTTTTCGTGTGTCCTCAGCACCCCCAGCGGCTCTTCAATCTAGGTAAGTGTCCACTGGGCTTCCTCCAACACCTTGTTCCCTTTATTATTACCTTTCCTTTTCTTTAAACATTTATACACACACACATACGGGAGTCTGTGACGTGATTAGGAGAGTGAAGGCGTTAAAATGGCAGTGGCCGGGCCATATTGCTAGAAGAAATGACCAGCGTTGGACGTCCAGTGTCATCGAATGGATCCCAAGAAACATCAAGAGACCGAAAAGAAGACCGAAAGACAGGTGGGACAGAGAGCTTGTTAAGTTCTTGGGGAAAACTTGGAGGAGGGAGGCAGTTGACAGGAAAAACTGGAAAAGTCTGGAGGAGTCCTTCTTCCGTCAGTGGGCTGAAAAAGGCTGATGATGATATATATATATATATGAAAAAATAAGATCAAACAATTTAAACACGATAGAATGTTTTAAACGACACATTTTAGGCACGTAAGTTAGACCTTACCACTGCCTTTAACTTGATATTTGCGCGTTGCCGTTTTGTCTTCAAATATTCAGGCGCGCTTGGTAAGTTACACAGAGTTAAAATTTTATGTTAAGCAAACAATAAAATTCACTTTTTACGAAATTGATTATTATGCAATCAAATAAAGTAGAAGATATTTGACATAAGAATATTGGGATTATGCGGAATTAAATGTGAATGTCTTTAAACAAGTACGTTACACTTGCTAAATTTAAGGTGGAGGATCTTTTGCTAGAAAAATTTCAAGGTTCTGGCTTGCCCCTCCATTTTAAACCTACACCGTTAGAATGGAAATATATTCAACATAACTTCACAACCGTGGAAACTTCACTCCTCTGGCTTCAGTAGTTTGGCTATAATACCATTTATAAAATTTAGAATTATCCGGATTTTAACCCACCTGGCGGAAAAATCTATGAACTACCAGGAAAATCCAATCGATGGAAAATTCACAGATTGTTGAAAGCTAACTAATTCAAAAATAACTTTCCATATATCTCTTGAAATAAAAGAAGTTAATTCTCTGAAGACGGATAAAGGACAAACCGATAACAATAGCACGTATTTTACATTTTGAAAACGAGCTAAAGTTGTGATGGCTTATTAACCTCCTGGATTAAATCATATAAAACTTTATTATTGTTATTATTTTAATAGTAGTTTAACGTTCGCATGAATTTAAAGTTGGATTTTTTAAATCCATTAATGTGTTCATTAGCTATAGCCTGAGGGCAACCAATATGCAACAACCACGTGAAATGCATCATTATATAGCGGAATGATTGTGAAAACTTGGCCTTCCAAACATATATATACACGCACGCTCTCACCTCTTCTCAAAAATAAAAACTCTCGGAAAAACTACCTCCTCCCAAATTAACACAAATTATTCCTAATGTTCAAAAACTCGAACGATAAAAAAATAAATAAAAGCCCTCGTACCAATATTCCCTGAGGACTTTAGAAAGTATTATTTTTTTGCGCGCTCAATAAAAAAGTAGAGATAAAAGAAAAAACAACTGTCCCAATTTGCGGCATCCCTTGAGGGGTTCTGTTTCCTAAGCCGTCAAAAAAAAAATTACAATTCGGTCGCGGACGAGGACGTAATATCCGAACGACAACAGATACGCGCTTTTACATATAAAGACACACATCGCCGACAAAAAAAATCACGAAAAACGCTTCCTTTTTATTATCGCTGCGATAAAAAGAAATGCACGCGCAAAAATTTCCAAAAAGGAACGGACGAAAAAAAAATATTCCGTCGGTGCGAATTATTATTTCTCGAGAACGGCGGAAGGGGGCGTTCGGGTGGGAGATAACTCTGAAATATAAAAGAGAAATAAAAAAAAAGAGAGAGAGAGGGCACGGGACGAGTGTCATTTTTAAGAGACCCTAGTATAGATCCACATTGTGCCAGGGGTTTAAAAATAAAAAAGAAAGTCCCGACCCGAGGGCATGAGAATTACATGAAACGGCGGAAGGTTAAGTTGATTGGAGGGGAGAAAGAGAGAGAATGGTAGAGAGAGAGAGAGGGAGAGAGAATGGTAGAGAGAGAGAGAGAGAGAGAGAGAGAGAGAGAGGGAGAGTTACCGACAAAAATGAGACATTTTTAACTGGAAGAGGAGGGGGAATTGAGAGAAACGGAGATAATAACAGCGAGTGGAAATGGAAAGCGGATTCGAGATCCGTTTGTTATCTAGAGGTCGCTCCGTTCCCTCTCCCCCTTCCTTCCGTCTTGCGGGGGAAACTCTGTCCTTCGCAACCGCTAAGAGCGTACGTCCCTTTGGGATACACCCCATTGAGATTAATATAAAAGATTGGCCCCTTTACCATCTCCTGTAATTTACGCCGCAGTTGAGGAGGGGAGTGGAGGGGGGGGGGGGGGGGGGGGAGGCGAAACCATTTGTCACATCTCCCGACAAAAAAATAATACTATTTCCATAAGAATGCACGGGAAATTGTGCGGAGAAACACCAAAATGCCGTGCAGCCCTTCACTGATGTGGATATAAATATACCTAAATATTAACTTACGATCACGGGAAATGGCTTATTTTAAGCAAGAAAGACCTAATATTTTAATTCTGTTCGTCTTTTGTCGTATTACAGGCTTAATCGCTCGAAATGTTCCTTTAAGCGCAAAATTTATCGGTTTAGATGACCATTTTCCAGACGGCAACAAAACTAAATTTCTTAATTGTTGTCCACTTCAAAGGGAGATATCCACGTAAAGATTAATGCAAGGAAAATCCACGACGTGGCGTGCCGTAGAGGAAGAACAGATAACGCCAAGATAAAGGGTACAAATGCCTAACTATAGTCCGCGAATACTTTTAAGGTATAAAGCAATAAAAATAGTTTGCTACTTAAAAGAAAACTCTTTCCCGAGCGAAGCCGGGCGTTTCAGCTAGTATAATAAAAACAGATAAATGGAAGAACCTCCTACTAACCATACAAATATTTTTTAAAAAAAGGATAATACATGCGATCCGGTTTGTGGGAATCTACTCCACTCCAATGCCCCACTGCGTAGTAGTAACGGAAACGTATTTTTTTTCCATGAGAACAGTGTCACTACGGCCTTAAAAATCGCGTTCCAATGTCTCCCGTCCATTAATCATTTCTTACCAACGTCGGCCTAATGGCCAGTCGAACATTTTTCCGTCGGTAATATTTTACCGTGAAAACCGGATGAATCAATAAAATAAAAATTTTAATGATGCCCTTCGCTTACGTGGACGTATGTTGAAGGTTATGTAAATTTTTAGAACCATAGTGACGGCTACATGTGTGTGTGTGTGAGTGTGTTTTCGTACTTTCTCGATAGGAACATCTACTTCGCTGTTCCATGCATTATTAATTACTTTAGTCACGTCTCGTTGAATCGAATAACGCGACTTCATTTTACTCGGCTAATAAAAGTCGCTATATGTCTTCCTTTCTTGCGACTGGCTGCCCATTGTATGTGTAAAGAGGACTGAACTGAAAAAAAGGTAGAAATTTTTATGATCGACGACATCATTTCGACGGGCGGTGCTGCGGAAGTTTGCGTCCACTTCCATGGCAGCAAATAAATAAAATCAAGCGACGTAGTTGTGGTGTTGATTGGCTAGAGCAACTCCAATAATTAAGTTAATTTTCAGGGCAAATAACCTTGTTGCCATCTTTTCATACTTCACATTAGCAATGCAGCAAATAAAATATCACAAGGTCGTTTGTTATAAATTCTTAACTAACGATTCGTACGCACAGTAAATGTGCTTAATGCCTCTCTGGCATATTTATTTAAAAGGAAAATTTTGCCCAATCCCGAAAATTTGTGCGCACTTTTCCGCGTTTCCCTGACATAAACAAAACCGATGCTTTATTCGTCATCTGTCACTGATAATTTCGAAAATCGCTTTGCTGTCATGTACTTTGCAGTTGGAAAACGATGCTTCCGCCTCCAGGGTTGTTACGCCGATAATGTTTTTTTCGAGTTACAAAATAAATCGTCACACAGAGGGGAAGAGAGAGAGAGAGAGAGAGAACCCAAAAAGACGCCATGTTTTCTTTTTCGAGTATTAAACCTTTTGATCAACCTGTTCGATTAACCTATCTTTCAATCAAGAGTGGCTCGGTACTCGCGGCGTGTCACTTCCAGGGAGGCAACTATACCTATAAAGCCTATATATGGTCAAAATCGAAATGTCAATTCGAGAGGAAAAAATAATACCCCTTCCCAGCATGAACCGTGGACTAAATTGGGTCATGGAGACGGAGCGCATATGTGTTCCCCCTTACTGAAACAAGTCGCGGCGCCACATCGATTGGTTTATCACAAAGTGGCCCTGAAAGCGTATCCAACGGAAGGATGATGATTTAACTCTTAACCAGGGGCATAACTTGGGGGGTGAGATAGAGGTCCACGGGACGCGTGATGGATACGTGCTTTTTGTGGAGGGCAGAAAAATTATTATCGAAAGACACACTAAATTGAATGATCGAAATTCTCTCGCTGTGATCAGTGTTTCGAAATACGAGATCGAAATCTGTGTAAACATACACACCAAGAAACTATCGGATTTAATGATGATTAAGTAGAGACTGGCATCAATCTACAGCAATTTCTGCGCGGCTTTGATGATTTATCTGACACTGCCGGCAACCGTGTTCAAATGAAATTCAGAATCATGAATAATTAAAACCGATAAGTCGATAAACTTATTCAGAATTGATATGTCGAAAACGTCAATTAAAATTATATAAAAATAATTGGTACTGTCCCGTTATGATCCCGCAAATTATCACGTTACTAGGGTCACGATTAACATTTGAGGGATTTACGTTTTATTTGTAGATCGAGTTAGGTTGGATTGGTTTCTACCAAGACATTTGTAGTCTACAGAGGAATTATATCTCGCTTGACTGTTGCTCCGCAAACGGAGAGGATATTGACGAGCCTTCGGCTCGCTTTGTTTTTATTTTAGTTGTCGTCTCCGGGAGCTACCGCGCCCTTCGCCTCGCTGGAACCAAACTATCCCTCCCCGTTGTCCGGTGATCGGGTTTGTAAATGTCGCGACAGGCCGATCAGTCATGGGTTAGCAAGCTTTAAATTTAACAATGAAAAAATTTGCGGGGCCATCCAACTACCCGTTCGAATTCCTATTTCTTGGCGACACGTGGATTTGCTGCTATGCCAACGCATTGTCGAGCCATCGCGGGAATATAATTTCATTTCGTGACCCTTAGAACACATCCGTTTCTTTAGTAACATGTTATTGCTGTTGAAGGAAAGATATACAACTCTCTTCATCCTTCAAGAAACGCACTTAACTCTCTATAACTCAATGAAGCCATTGTTGATGGGTTTTATTTATTTTCGTTGTTGTATCCTGGTAGCAGGGACGAATAAATAAACAAAAAATATGCGGGGACATAATGGGACAGCACCAAATAATTTTATAACGAATATTTTTACATACATAGGTGGAGGGGCTCAAATATTTTATTTGTCTGGGGGGCGCAGAATCTTAGTTATGCCCCTGCTCTTGTAAACTTGCTTTTATGCCGATTGATACGTTAAATGAGATAACCGAAATCTTACAAGTTATTACTAGGACGTATCGATAATGATAAATATGGAAAGGTAAGATGGAGGAAGAGTGAAGAACAGAAGGACAGAGATCGATAATGCAAAAGAGTAAGGTAGAGGGAGATTGCGAACTGGATCGGGCATTTTCTGAAGGGTAACTCCATGATTAAAGGAAAACTTGAGGGCAAAAAGAGGAAGTTAATGGTTTCATCTGACTGACGACTTTGTAAGGGAAAAGGACGGGAAAATTCCAAGATTTGCTGAAGGTTGCGGAGAAAAAGGTCTAACATACCGCCACACAGACCTATCCAGGGATGGATTAGTAATGATGATGATTTCAGATTCATTTGTAATGCATTCGGTAATTTCAACATATGGATAGACCAATACGTCAATCTTCAAATTTCTACGGAAAATCATTACTGTGTTTGTCGATGATCCATAGTATCATTATACGATACACGGGAAATATTTTTCTGAATCGAATTTTTATTATATTTTTTTAATTCTCTCACATACCATCATGCAGATACATTAGGATAATTCCACAACAGCAAGGACGGCGTAATTTCTCTCTAGGATGCATGCCGGGACGCTAAACTCATATTCTAACGAAAATTCGAAAATTGTTAACATTACAATATAAAGCATATGCATAATTATATTCATGATTACTAGTACAAAATTTAATCCAAAATCAACAGTTTTACGTTGACCGTTGTAATTTAATTTTACAACTCCATCTACAACTTTTGAGAAAGGCTTTTCGGTATAGAAAATGTTCACAGCCAACACCTTGCATAGCATTCGAAGACTCCGCAGATTATTTTTCCTTATAAAAACGGATAATGTTAGCTTTGCATAAAAGTCAAAAAAATAAGAGGACAAACAGTTGGTCATCGTGCACATACCCCGAAAAATTTAATCCGACAGCCACCGAGGACGTGTTGATAATCCATCATCGCCCCAAATAAAGTGAAAGAGCACGTTCCACATATCAAACCGGAAGGGAGATGGCGGAAAAAATTTCAAAACCCCGCGCAACGCAAACATTGAACGTTGTCCCGGACTAAAAAAAAAATAAATCCTTCGCCGCTGAAAGTGAAAATTAACAGTTTAATCAAATCGAATTCAGCACGATGGCTGCTACTAATCGAAGTTCGGACGAGAGGAATCTAATCTGATGAACATTTCTCTCTCTCTCTCTCTCTCTAGACCAGGGTTTTTCAACCTTTTTTGAGTGGCGGAACACTTTGGAATGGAAAAAAATTGGCGGAACACCTGTATACATATATTTAGATATAACATTTATTTATTGTACTCAATAGAAGTACTTTCCGCTTCTGCGATGTATGCAGTTACTGCGTGAGAGTAAAATAGAAAGGCTATTTATTTTTTAATACATCAAAAAATCTAAATGCATAGAAAAACCATTTTCGTGGAATATTTCGCGGAGCACTTAGGCAATGCTACCGGAACACCGGTGTTCCGCGGAACCCCAGTTGGAAAACGCTGGTCTAGATTCTCCTCTTTGGACAATCCTTTAAAAAACAAAAAAAAACGAGAATCTTCCGAATCAGACACGATGTTATAAGAATAGCCGCCACGAGGTTATCTAAGCGAGAAGAGTAATTAAAGCTCGAGAGAGCTCCTGAACCCCTCAATCCCATCTCGCCATTATAAAAATTCTCCACTCGGCTTAATTTCTCCAAACCTCACGACCGCGTCCATCCCTCCTCCCCTCTCCCTCCCCTTCTCCCCCCCCCCCATTTCAGTCCCATCTACTCCAAACTACCCTCAATTCCCTCTCCAACCCCTTATCCACCACCCTCCTTTTAATATTTGCCTTTCCCTGACTCCACTGATTGAAATCTCTCTCCCGCAGAAGTTTCTTACTCCCTTAATTTCTCTCTCTCTCTCTTCGCTCATTCCGAGTTTTCTTTTCCTTACTTTCTTGCCTTCACAGTTCAGAATTCTCATATTGCGAGACTCCCCCCTCCCCCCCACCCTCCCCTCCCAAATTCTTCCTCTTCCCCTCCCCCCTCCCCCTCCCCGCTCCACTACCTCAAAGAAGTACGGATATTTCCCCGTTTCCGTGCCAACCCACGCTTAAAAAACTTGCTTCCACTTGCTACGACTTCCTTCCCTTTCTCTCCTTCCCACATCTTGGCATCTCTATCCTCTTTAACTTTCTATTCTTCCTCTCTCTTTCTCTCCTCTTTCTCTCCCTCTCTTTCTCTCTCTCTCTCTTCTTCTCTTTCTCTCTCTCGAAGAAGAAACCTTCTGCAGTCATTAAGGTTTAAATTTAATGCTCCGTTTCTTATTTCGGTGCAGTTCCCAAAAAAAAACTTTTCGACCATTCCCCTAAAAATCTCGCCCGCTTTCTCGTTCCCTCGAGCGCCTGAAGAGCAAAAAATAAAACCGCTTCCCGATTATCGTTACGATTTTTATTGAGATTTCGACCGAGAATGACAATGCACTGGCGAGAGAAGTTCTCTCTCTCTCGAGCGCGGTAAGGTCGTTTGAGCTCGAATGAAGATTTTTCGAAATTTCTCGACTTTTCAACCCACGAAACATTCGGCCGCGGCAATCACTTCATTTGTTATTGTTTGGCATCTAAAGAAAATTATAAAAATCTAGACATCTTACTCGTTTATGTTTTCAACCGTACTTGAAGTAAAAGATCAGTTTTCGTAAAGATTACTTTATTAATTAAAAAAAAGAAGAAATATGCAAATCTATCGCTACAAATGTGTTTTATAATCATATATCAAGTGACGTGTAAAGTTATATAAATTTATTTTTACGACAAGTCAATCTCAGAACTCAAAATTAATTTCTATTGTGTTCCGCAATATAATATTAAATTACTGAATGACTCCGAAGAAGTAAACATTTAGGTAATCTGCCACTATGTTATCCAGGAAGTATTATGCCCGTTGATTAACGCTTTAGGTAAACAAAAAAACATTCCTTTTACTAATTGCCTTTCAGCAAAAGCCTGTCTATTTACGAATTTAAAAAAAAAGGTGAACATAAAATTTATGCTCGATAATTATCATTATATTTCTTGAAATACTCTGACGACTCCAACTATTACAAACTACTAAAGCGAATTACTTACTCAAACGATACATTAAATTCTCGGCAAACACTTCTGTAATCCATTAGAAAATCACAAGATATTCACTATATACCACAAATAACTTTTATGTAAACTTTTGCGAGACATTTATAGAATATACCCAGTAAAGGATTAGATTATAAATTTAGAACGGAATTCTGCTATTGAAATAGTTCATTTCTGTCGCGTTAAGTAAGCCTACATAACGCCGAACACAATATTCATGGGAACGTGACCAACATCGTAGCGACTTACGTATATTAAAATAAACTAGGACAAAATATGATTCTTACCCCTGCCGTCAGATGTCTCCACATCCTCTTCGTCCTCCGCCTCCACTTTCCTCAGCCATTCCGCCAACCTGTCCTTGCACTCGTCCAGCGTCGAGAAGGTGAATGGGCTCCTCGTTACGTCATTGTCCACGTCTTCCTTCCTTCCGCTCCTATTCTCTTCCCCCTCCCCGTCCTCCATCTCGCCCACCTCTCCTCCTCCTCCCCTGCCGCTCCCCTTCTTCCGCCTCTTCCTGCTCCTCGTGCCTCCCGAACTGCATGCCGGGAGTCGGGTGCACCGACACACCCTACCGACTATGTCGCACCCTATAACCATTTTGGTGCTCTCGATTCCTTCGGGGCAGAGGGTCTTCCTCTGCGGTGGTTCCCTCGCCCCCACCTTGCTCTCCCCTCTCCCCTCGGGGGAGGCTGAAGTCGAGGCTGCGGCCTCGTCTTCCTTGGCTGCCTCGGCCACCAGCTCCCGGAAATCTGCAACAAATTGCACGGGATGCAAAGAATGCCATTAAAGATCAGTGTATGAGAATGGAAGTCAATAAATATTTTATGGGACCCAATGTATTATGGTATGAGATATTACCGGAGGGCATTTTCTGTCAAGTAAGCTCCAAATTTTGTCGGCATGTGACCTTCCTTAAAAAAAAACTATTCTTCATAAAGGAGGATTTAACGACGGACGGGGAGATGAGTAATACAGAGTATTATCTGAAGGATGACTACATGAAAGTTAATTTCAACAATAATATGTAATAAAACTACCAATCAAAGTTTTATTAAACATAAGATATATTTTATAAATCCATCGTCGACGATCTTCAAATTTAGTTTCGCTAAGCCAAGAATAAATAGGATGACCGAGGCATTTACATGAGAAACGAAGAAATAGGAAAGTTAAAAGAGTACCATAAGATTTGTGAGGGCCTTATGAAAGCAGCTGCGGAAAATATATGAATAAAAAATCTGATGTGGCCAACACATGACTTTCTCCATATTTGGGGTATAGATATTTAAATTATTATGAATAGCATTATAAGACAAAATTATTATTTCGTATCGTAAAAGAATACAGTCGTCCTTATTGCCATAAATTAGGTATATTTCGAATATGTTTACAGAATTCACCGTTACAAAACTTGGAAGATTATTCTCTACAACTTTGGTCTTCACGAAGATTACCAATAACGATGTTTCTAAGGAGATATTTCCCGGAAAACGAAAAACCGGTTATTTTTAAATAACTCCTAAACAATAACTGCTACAGAAAATTGTTTCAAATGATAGTTGTAGGAAATTACATTCTCTATAACTTTTGTATATACAATAATGATGTTTTAACGAAGAAATATCGCAAAAACCGAATCGGTTTTCGAATAAATCTCGACTTCCGGTTAACTAATCAGTTCTTTGTGTTCATGCTAAAGTGTTATATATGAAGTTTGGTAACGATATGGCACGTACTTTTTGAGTTAGAGCGCCCACAATCACACACAGACATCATTCCGGAAATAGTCTAAACGTGTTCTAGGAACCTCAAAACGTGTATTTCCGTTGAAATCTCGGTCTATTTTTTTCGTGAACACAATACTTTCCCATTACTACGTATGGAGAAAGTAAAAATAGATACCGAATATCTACGAATATAACATGAAACCGAAGCATAGATTTAAAAAAACTTATATGTATTGAAAATTAGCGTTTTTTATTGCGCAAATTATCCAAGATATTATTCGTATAGGATACACCAAGGGTACACTAGAAAAGAGCAGGAAGCATACTTCGTAATCAATTTACGAAACACCAAAAATAAAAACGAAGGTATTAATACGGCGCGGCGTTTAAAATGTAACTAGATGCCCATTCAGCTCCGAAATCGGAGCTGTTTTCGCTGCATATAGACATCTATGAGACTGTAGCTGTGTGAGTATTATACTAATCAAGGCCCTCCGCTGCCCGACCCGCAGCACCAACCAGTGCTGCCACGCTCGGCCGTTATTGGATTCCTTACTACGTACCTACCTTAGCCTTTTTAAATATATATATATATATATATATATAGATTATTCCCGATAACAATATAAGAGGAAAAATTTCCAACACAAAGTTGTATTAAACAAACGAGAGATTATATTGATTCACTGCCGATTATTGTGCAATTTAGTTTCGTTACAGACGAAAGTGACACGAAAACTAACGTTTCTTATAAATAAATAACATCTCGTACTGTTAGCGGTAGAAACGTAAATTTTAAACAACGTACGTATTGGAAAACGCTGTATAATAATTATAAAAGAAAAGGAAACGCGAATCTCGCAAGAAGAAAAGAGGATATTTGAAATTTATTGTTTTCCTTTATATTTATCTTTTATCGGGAATCAGTACTTTTTTATTAAAAAAGTGCTCTCGGAAAAATTGAAAGTTTCTGAATCTAATTAAATATCTGGAAAGCTATATACAGTCTTCACCAGGTTATACATCAATGTGTCTATGCATCAATCACGCTCGTACTAAAATTATTGCTGAAAAAATCTACAACCTTGAAATTTCGGCGCATATTGTCATCAATAAATCTCAAGTTGGTTAATTTTCTAACAAAACTACATTAACATATTAGCTACTAGGATAATAACTCTACTACTTGATAATGGATCGAGGCGCCCTTCCTCCGGTGGAAATGTAGAATTCACGAATTAAGCATGCCAGAAATTTAGGTGGCGAGGGATCACCATAATATATAGTAAACCCTCAAAATCCGCGATTATGATTATATTCGCGGGAGGTTTCGTTGTACACCGATATAAACTTCACTATTCGCGGTTTTATTCCGGGTCGTTATGCGTGGATTGTTGCCGTGGATACGTAAACTGTCGTAGCACTCGCTGATTTGACGTTCGCGTTGATCTCTAAGAACGCAATCCCCGCGAATGTTAAGGGTTTACTCTACATATAGGTCGCTAAAAACAGACGCGAACTTTAAAGTCGATTATCTTTCCTTCCCGAGGTCGGAACGCCGCGAAAATAACGACCGACGAGTACAACAGTTATAAATCCGGTCGGGTTTTGAAACGCAAGACAGGACTCCTACAAAAAAAAAACACCCTCATCGCTATCGCGCAGCGTTTTTGTTCGAGCCTCGGAACATTTTCTTTGCCTCGCGCGCTTCTTCTGTTGCAACTCCTCGACGTTATCTTCTTCCTTGCTATGGCGCCCCGTATTCCCTTATCCTTGCCAAGTGATCTTAACACAATGCGTCCCATCTTTCCTCCAGACGGGTATTCAGTTCATCAATCACCACTAAAATGTCATTAAGTTACCGATTTCTCAACATAAGATTAACGGCTTTTCATCTCGACTCGCGCACGATAGCATTATTGTCCTACATTGCCAAGCGACGCGTAACAGACGCGAGGCGTGTAAGCGCGCGGTTGATAAGATCCAGAAGTTTCCACAGCATCAAGGGTAGGGGGGGGAGGGGGGGGAGGGAGGTGTGCTAATGACAGATACTGCAGCAACGTCGCAGGGGAAGACGCGACAAATTTAATTAATCGACACGAGATTAAGACTGCGGAGTGAATTCTTCATCAGTTAGTTTGGTGTCGTAATTCCTCTATTAAACATAAAGAGGAACGAAACGTAGAAAAATTATCTCAGTGATGGTCATGCTTCAAGCAGACTTACGCACTTGGAATATGTAAAAAGTATATCAAGAGTACCTATTGTTAGGGTAAATATTCTTAAGCCGTCCTATGCGATTAGTTACCTGTAAAGAGCGTTAAAGGCATTTATACGTGTCTTTAAATCCCACAATGAGTTTATTTGCGGTATATGTTGAACGTATGATGTCTTCTTCATAGGTTATAAGCTTATTGGCTGCGTATCAGGCGAACACCGTATATTTATTTATTTACTTACTTATTTACAATGCAAACAGGCTCTTGACCTGGTGGCAAGGTATCAAAAATTAACATATATCTGCAATACAATGAATATATAATATGGTAAAGCTAACTTATGCAATAAAAGAATAGCAAAATGGCAAAGGAAATATTAACTAAGAATTACAAAGTCGCCCAATAAAAATCGTCGATAATCCAAAAATCTCGGGAAGAGACATCGGATTTCGAAATTTTCCTCATTCCGAAATTTCGAAATTTAACTAGTTTTATTTCTTGATTCTCAGAGCGAATTTCATGAAGTATTATTTTATCTAAGAACATAATTTCTGCACTATAGATTCTCTCATCCATACAGACACACACACACACACAAACGAAGTACCGGAAGAATGAATTATTATAATAGATTAACATGGAAATCAGTCGTACTTTTTTCCGACAGGTTGTTTACAGCAAAATGATAATATATGTATGCCATACGATACAAGCATAAAAAAACATTCAGACTGGAATAAATAACTCGATGAGCAATGAATCAGTTATATAAATGTAAACAAAAGAAGCAATCCCGATCGATATCGGATTAAATTGTAATTACACCGCCAATCCAATCACGCCGACCACCGAAAATGCCGAAACCCCTTTTTTTTATAATAGCCATTGAAGAAAAAAAGTCGTCCTTTTCCGATTCCGAACGATTTTTTTTTCATTTTCCGTTTTTTTTTCGAGGACGCAAATTAAACTTTCCGAAAACCAATCCGAATCATCCCTCCTGAGGGGGGCAAAAAAAAATGTTTGCTTCCGTTACATTTTCATTTGCTCGGGGATGTGTATCTCGACATTGTTTCGGGAGCTTTCTTTTACTAGCGAGGAAAAAAAGGGCGTCTTCACGTCAAATTCCGATTTATAAATAAAAAAAAGAGAACAAAAAAAGTTCGGCTTGTGTCGACTAAAGGCCGTATTACACGTTGGGGATTTAACCGAGTATTGGCGTATTCACGCCTTTACTCGGGTAGAGCTTAGGCCTATTACACTTCGACGCCTTACCTCACGCTTTACGCCGGCAGAGGCACCTCGGCTTTCCCTTCTGTGTGGGGGCAAGCATAGAAATATACCTGGCAAGAGGGGACTAGGGTCAGTTTTTGAAGTGCGGCGAGGGTTTCGAACCTACGCTCGGATCGAAGGCTGCATCCAAATTCGGCCAGCAGTTGGGTCAAGCCCACTATTTGTATCCAAATTCGGCCAGCGGTTATAAGGGTACCTGAAAACGCCATCCAAATTCGGCCACGCCTAAGTACCTGCGTCACTCCATATCCTGCAAATTCCCTTCACACATTCATTCAGGCTCATGACTGACAACACAAAGCGTGCTGGCGTGTTTAAAAGTTGCGGAATATTCTTCTCTTTGTCATTCAATAACCCTAAACTAGCAGAAAACATTATTTCTTTGTCAGTAACATACTAAATCGTAATATTTTCCATATGCCATATCATATTAATTCGCCCCAGCATGTTATTTTTTATAGAAGTGAGACTCTTTTTAACGAAATCGAATCTTGATGTAACGTTACCTTTATATTGCTGTAATATTTTTTCAACTAAACTATTATTTTTCCCACTTTTAGTCTCATTTTTCTGAATGCTAATGAACTTGGAATAGGTATCTATTTTAAAATAATTTAAAACATCTATAAATTGGTACACTGAAGGATGTGCGCTATAAAAACTTCCATTAAATTTAGAATGAAAGGATTCGCAAGAATTAGTTGTTCGTTTAGATATGTCACTTGAAGCCCATATAATTGGAGGAAATTTTTCGTCCTCGGCAATGTAATTGTCAGTGAGATAATTACAATATGCATCAATTTTTTCACTTTCTGGTTTAACTGACATAAAATCCTTCACAAATCAGTCTCCAACTTCTTGCGGGTCCAGCAATGAAAGCCCAAACACGTTTCTTAACCACTGTGATTCTTCTGTGTCGGACTTGTAGGCTTCTATCAAATTCAACTGCTGTATTTTACGGAACCAAGACCGTCCTAAGAGGAATCAACACCCACTTATACTAACTGACGGCCTTATTGACTGCGCTGCCAAATGCAGAGATATTTCAAAATCCGCATTTCTGGAGAGAAATGCATGTCTTTTTCTTCACATTTCTTTCTAATTAAACGGAATGTTTGCGTAGGTGTATGTGGATTTATTCCCTAATACACTACAAACCACTGGAATGTAAAATCCATTCTTCATTATATGAATCGTGAAGAGCTGGCAGAAAATTTTTGTACAATAGCTAAATGTTCCGTCAACAAAAATCTCTTTAGAATCACTTAAATATTTCAGGTTTGTTTCGCACGAAAAAATTATGATGTTCAACTTATCTTCATTACACGAAACGAAGTCTTCTTGTTCATTGATATTTACATTAATCGAATTAATAAGATCATGAACGTCACTGGGATTATGGCAGTTCGGGCAGCACTGCACTAGGACTTCTATGAATCGATTTTCCTATTAAACTGAAATCGATATGACTTAACTTATCTACATGTCTGACTCTAGCTGTAATTTCGTTCCTAATTAACTTGACTGGCCGCTCCGATATATCACTCACTGCTTTTCTCTTCACAGAGTTTCTCACAACGCTCCTAGATAAGATCTTGGAAACATCATGATTACGTAAACCTGCTTCTGTTAATACCGCCGTCTTTTCTTCATTGATGTAGATCGTAGCTGAACAGATATTCTTACTGATACATCGCCATGTCTCAACTTTGTCTTGTCATCTGCTCGCGAAGCGAAACGGGTAACTCTTATAAATGATTAGCTCACGGCCTCGTTCGCTGAGAACTAACTGCATTTTAACTATACTGCACTCGAACGAACTGTTGCACTAGTCGAAGTACATGTGACTGGAAGAATGCAAAAAAGGACAGTATCGAACAAAGGGGGGAGTGGGGGGGGGGGGGGCGTAGCGAGTCTGTCTTCCTTTACCTGCTAACTCACCTGGCCGAATTTGGATATGCCCCTTTTGGGCCTTCTCCAAGCATCTACATACTGGCCGAGTTTGTATATTCCCGGATCGAAGGCAACTCTCTTAGCAGGACGTATGATTTCAGGTCAAAGAAGACCGCCTCAATTTTATTTCAGAATAATCGATCGAGATATGTAATTTTTTGATGAATTATCCGTATTTCCTGTGAAAAACTACACCAAAATAGTTTTCTATTGGCGTTCCTACGGGAGTGTCACAGCACCAATGAAATCTAACTAATTCCACTGTTGGACTGTCTTATCGCGTCTGGGAAAAAAGATCTGTAGTATTTCTCGGTTCTAGCGATTGTTTCGACATATTTTCTCGTACACTCTGATATAACATTACGTTCACTAACGCCGATAGGTACAACTATGCCGCGTACGTCTTCAAAGAATTCGGAGCTTTTAAAAACTTTTAAAATAGTTTCCTTTTGTACTCAATTCTTCTACTCTTCAACGTCTGCCGTTTCAGATCCCTCGAGATCTCTGATACACTCGCATCATACCGGTATTCTCCCTTTACAAATCTAGCCGCTCTACGCTGAACCATTTCGAGCTCCCTAGTTAGGCCCTCCTCGAAAGGCCACAGGACCGCTGTTCGGTTCCTTCTCGCAAACTCAATTATCCGCTACATCCCTGTCCTACGAAATGACCAAATTCGATTGTTCTCTTCTACCTCTCCGACTGTTTCATCCTGATCCCTTTTTTTTTGCCTTGCCGCAAAACCCTCCTACGAAACCGGGTACATCTTACGACCAGTCCAATCCTCCCATAAACACGTTAAGATTTTCAATATTCCTAGATATATCCTCCTCCATTCTAACTACATTTATTACGACTAGTTTTACCTAGAGAATGCGATAATTTAATGAAGCGTTATACAGTAAACTTTAGTCCAACGCGATTTTATTAAATTGGGTTACATTAAGTGTGACACCCAACGCGTATACTAAATGTTTGCCATACTCGGTCCTTAACTGAGCGCGCACCGTATCTTACCTATCTCGTATGTGGCGTGGGAAAGCATGTGACGCAATAGAACATGTGATTTTTTTCCTCCATAAAGCAGGGATTCCCAGCCTTGGAGTCGCGGATGCACGAACCGATGCCATATCACCCTGAAGTCTTTCAGGCTTGTCTCACCGCCTGGCGTAATATTCCACCTCGATCAATCCTTCCTCGAGGCATATATCTCCTGAACTCTTTACCTTTTGATCTGATTTTTGAACTAATAAACTTTTGACGTCTTCTCGAGGAATTCTCAGAAATTATTAATGAGCGGTGAAATATACCCTCGTTTGACTAAGTCTCCTCCTCAGTCATCAACACATAATCATAAAATATATCTTTAGCCTTCTAAAGCGAATGAATCATTTGATGAAAAAATGGATGTAATAGTATAAAAACATGAGGGTGAAGAACATCTATGCAATAAATGTAGTTTTTGATGTTTTGCGAGAATTATACAAAATGGCTAAGGACTGTGCGTCTGGATCAAAAATATATTTATCTGAGGGTTACGCAACAGGAGTTACTTCGCTCACCTATTTTATTTTAGGAATTGAAAGCTTTAAAATACATTTAAAGAAGCGAACGCTGAAATACTGTGGATTAAAGTACAGGAAATGATTATCTGGGAGGAAACTCCACTGCTTTTAACAGTTTGGAAGAGCCTTTTAAAACGATTTACGAAAGCATTCGTAGAAATCTTATTTTCGTAACAAATCGACTTCCTTTCTCCAATTCTTCTCCTTCCTATCCTTGTTAACGTAACATAAAACTCCGCTCAGTCTCTCTCTCTCTCTCTTAGACCTTCCTACGTTTCCTTTATCTGTCCTTTGTGGTTCTCTTCGCGCAGTCATCAGCCTCCACCAGAAACCTCCTCCACCCCCAAATCCAACTCCTCTACCAGTATAAACCATCCCCCCCTGTTAAAGAATGACCACAATCCAAAGGACATCCCCCACTTAGGTTGAGTGCCACATCCCTTACTCTACAGAAGGGGGGGAGGGGAGAATTTTCGGGATTCCGAATAAAACACACGGTAAGAAGTTGTGGGGGTGGGGGAGGGGGGGTGGGAAGATGGGGGAGATAGGGGGGAATGGGGAAAAGAAAGGTTGGAGTAAAGTGGGAGGTTGAATAAAATAGAAATCCTTTTGACCGGATGCGTCCTTAAGTTCTTGCTCTTCGAAATTGGATCCTCTCTCTCTCTATTTCTCTCTCTCTCTCTCCCTCTCTTTCTGTCTCCTCTTCAGATCTTATTTTTCTTCTTCTCTGGGGTTCGAAATACCCTTTCCTCTCCAATTCTCTCTCTCTCTCTCTGAGCCGTTTTCCCTTTCGCTCAAGTTCGATTCCTCCGTCCACCTAACCTCCCCTTACTTCCCTCTCTCTCTCTCTCTCCCACCCCCTCTCTCTCCCTCTCCCCCGAACCCTTTTCCTACGTATCGCACGTGATTTATGTGACCGGACGTGCACGAGTTACGCGGAACCATTCCCGGTTTCGGCTAATTGTCCCAGATGGATGAGTGCCCCGAAAAATTTCTCGCGCCAAGCGTTTCAACACGGTTGTCATTACATTCTGACTAAAACTATCCATTCGGAAATGATGCTTTGGTAATAATCAGTTTAAATTGTTTTTTTGGAATACCTTCATGTCTAATTACTGAGCAAATAAATATAATTTTGATTGATTGTGTATTGTTATATAAAGCCTAAGATTATAAATTTAACTTGTGGGGATAGCGTTTAAATTACGAAGAAAAAAATACTGTTCACGTTTTATTTACATACGAAGAGAAAATGAAGAGTTTTGAAGTGAAATCCATATTCAAAGAAGTTATTCAAGTCCGATCGTAAGCCTTCACTGAGACATTTACTTCTTATCACAAAATTCTTCGTATTTCAAGTCCTTAATATGCAGATCGTCACTGCTATTCCTGTGAACAGTCGGTATAAACTGAATGAATAACATTATTTGTTCATTACTTTTTTGATTAATAAGAGATAAAATCTTACAGTAACATTATGTAGAAAAATTGAAAGTGGCAATTGTTCCAAGAAAAGTTCCTAGGTCTAAATAAATTGACTGAATGTAATTTAAAATGAGTTAGTAATATCACCGTAACATTTCCTTTAGCGGAGCTCTATGACCTCATATAGAAACTAATGAAATGTATAATAACATGGGTATCACTCTTAAACGGCAGCACAAGACTGCCGTAAAAGAAAAACCTACTTATATAATGCAAAATTTTCAGGCGAGATTTATTCGAATTATCCAATGTCCGAAGATTCATACCCATAATTGCTTGTACTGAATAATTTTTGCATCATTTGACAATTTTTACCCGCGGGGTTACCGGTATTTTTTAAAAATCAATTTACCACCCACAGTTACTGACATTGTAGTTTTTCCCTCTGCACTTTTTCTCTTAATCATTATCCTATGTTTTTGACAAATACCAGTCTCTCTCTCTCTCTGTTTCTCTCCCGTCAGAAACCTACACGAGATAAACGACAATCTTTCCTTCCTATTGGATGCTTTCTTTATCATTTTTATTTCTCTCACTCCGTTACACTAATCTCTCTCACTGTTGCCTATATCTCTGTCATTTATATTTCTCTCTCTAAACTTTTTGTCACAAAAAACATGCATAGTGATTTATTACTGAGCGATACCTAATAAAACAGAAACTTCTATTCACAGTTTTTTTTACAATCTATACGTCTAAACGTACACCAAAATGTGATGAAAAAATCTGATGTGGCCAACACATGACTTGCTCCATATTTGCGGTATAGATATTTAAATTATCATGAATAGCATTATGAGGAAAAATTATGATTTGGTATCGTAAAGGAATACAGTCGTACTTATTGCCGTAATTACGTATATTTTGGATAAGTTTACAGAATTCACCGCTACATGGTGGTGGCGCTGTATACGGGAAATTTACGAATAAGCAAAATATCTCCGAAATGGATGGTTCTACGAAAATTTGTTTCAAACAAAACTTGGAAGAAATATTATATTCTACAACTTTGGTTCTCACGAAGATTACCAATTACGACGTTTTTAAGGAGATATTTGACGGAAACCGAAAAATCGACTATTTATAAATAATTCCTAAACAATAATTGCTATGGAATATTGTCTCAAATGAAAGTTGTAGGAAACTACATTCTCTATAACATTTATATAGAATAGTATATACAATAATGATGTTTTAACGGAGAAATATCGCAAAAACCCAATCGGGTTTCGAATAAACCTCGACTTCCTCTTAACCGGAATTGTACAAAAACTAATCAGCTCTTTGTGCTCATGCTAAAGTGTTATATATGAAGTTTGGTAACGATAAGGCAAGTACTTTTTGAGTTAGAGCGCCTACAATCATATACATTAACACACACACACACAAACACACACACAGACATCATTCCGAAAATAGCCTAAACGTGTCCTAGGGACCTCATAACGTGTATTTCCGTTGAAATCCCGAAGTCGATTTTTTTCGTGATCACAATACTTTCTCATTACTACGTACGGAGAAAGTAAAAACAGCCGTGAATATGGTATGCACAATAAAATTCCTTGCAAGAATTTTTAAAAAACGATTTGCAGCTGAGAGCGTGTCTCGCTACCGAAATCCGGTCATAGATTTCCTTACCCATTTTAATGGATAAAGTAATTGTTATTTTTCGCCAAATGGATGACACTTTAGTTGGATTTTTCCCCTTCTTTCTTTCTCCGTGCCTTCGTCTTCCTTTTACTTTCTCATATACGAAGTATATTGAGAAAATACTGTTATAGCGAAAAAATTCTACCTCGAAATTTTTATGGAAATATACGTTTTAGGAGTAGCTGAGTCCGAAAAGGTGGTTTTCACAATGCTGTCTGTCTGTTCGCGGCTCTACAGCCTAAACGTCAGAGCGAAAATTAATAAAATCTCGTACTTAGGCATTCAATCATACAGAATAGAAACTACGAAAAAATGGTTGACATTGCTCAATGATTAAGGGAAGTTTATTCTACGCATTTTTAACAACAATTTGATTTTCTCAAAAACGGCTCTAACGATTTTTATCAAATTTCATAAAGTTACTTGAGTTTACGTCTTCAATAATACTACATAGTTCATATTTCTCAAAAAATTAATATAAAGCTGTTTATTCTAAGCATCTTTAACAGCAATGTGCCTCTTAAAAACGGCTATACCAATTTTAATCAAATTTCCTACAGTAACTTGAGTTTACGTCTGCAATAATACTATATATTTCATTTTTCTCAATGAGTGAATATAAGGCTAGTTTATTCTTGGTCAACTTTAATAACAAATGGATTTTCGAAAAAAACGGCTCATACGATTTTCATCAAACTTCGTACAGATATTTAAGTTGATGTTTATAACGATTCTACATAGTTCATATTTTTCAAATGGTAACGACGTATTAGTACCTATATGGGAATATTTGTACAATGTATGTAGCACCGATTTTTTTTATTCCCATCCTCACGTAGGACACGTGACCAAAAGAGAGCCTTCGAACCGTACGCCTAAACAATTCCACTTCAACGGCACGACCGCAATAAAATCACAATTTCCAATTACGTCCGGAAAATGGATGGTAGGGAACGGAGGAGATTGGAGGAGGAGGAGGACATTGGAGGAGGAGGAGGAAGAGAAGGGAGTTATACGCGGGAAGCAGGAAAAGGGACTTGGCCTGATTGAATGAAGTGACAGGGTGCCGTGGTAACCCAGCCGCGAGCTCCCGATCACATGCGTGTGGGTAACGGGTTTTCTGGGGCAGGAGTTGAGTAAAGCAGGTGGGTGGGGGGGAGGCTTTACTCCCCCACACAATGTGGTATCCGTGTGTGTGTGTGTGTTTCCAATCGCGCTACGGTCAGGAGGGACAGAAGTGAATTCCTGGGCGAAATCGTTCTTCTCTCTTTCAAAATTAAACCGGACGACGGATGTACGTATAACTGGACACGAAGAATTGCTACCGATAAAAGATGCTTTACCCTATTTACTCTGCGGAACAGGATCGACTGAATCAGTGGAACTGGCCACACAATCGCGTTGCAATAATTTTTGGGCCATAATAATATGGGAAGACGGTAGGATTCAGGGAAGGCTTTTAAATATTCAACAGTATTTACCAGTGGTTCATAAACTTTCTGTAGGCGGGACACCCTTTATCGAGACCTCAGATTTAAAACAAAATTTCTATATTTTTGCTGGCGCTCGCCAACCCCCTCCCCAACTTTTCTCGCCGTTTTTTCGTTCCTACCATGTGTGTGTGTGTATATATATGTATATATATATATATATGTATGTATATATATATATACCTATTGGATTAAGATTAGTTTAATGGGAATATGTTTTGGATATGAGTTTAATGAATATATTTTAGAAGGCATGTATCTTTGGTTTTTAATAACAAATTAAGAAAATTAGTTGAATAACTCGATAAAAAATTAACTTAGAAGGCTGACATTATCGGAGATTAAAAATGGCTGAGGTATAGAGCGTTAAAGAGAGAGAGAACCAGAAATAGGATTTTAGTAATATAGATAAAAATATAAATAACATGAATACTGCGTTCGATTTATTTGCATTAAATTCATATATTCGTTCATTTCGAGCAAGTTTTAACCTTATTTTCGATCTTCAAACCTTTATTTAAGTGCATATGCACTAAAATTACCGAGGACAACAATACAGGTAACCATGGAATCTAATTGTTGAAATGTTAAAAAATTTACCAAAACTCGAGTATAAATTCAAAATATGAGCGAATTCGAATGACATTGAGTATTCAACGGTATGAATAAGAATCCAAATTCATTTTGGCGTGTTTTAGCGCAAATTTCGTGTCGATAACTTTAAGATATTTTAAAGAGTAAAAGAATGAAAGCCATCAAGCCAAAAAGGTGATTCTGACGTGTTAACTTATGGGAAACGACAATCATCCTGTGGAGTCGAACCCGTGACCTTTATCTCCAATAATACCGAAGTTTACATTTCTCAAGAAATGAATATAAAGCTAGTTTATTCAAGGTAACTTTAATAATTATTTGATTTTCTCAAAAACGGCTGGAACGATTTTGAACAAATTTCGTACAGTTACTTGAGTATACGTCTGTAATAATACTACGTATTTCATTTTTCTCAATGAATGAACATAAGGCTAGTTTATTCTTGGGCAACTTTAACAAAAATTGGATTTTCTAAAAACCGGGTTGAAACGATTTTCGTTTTCTAAAGATAACTAAACTACGCATTATTATATGAGAAAGTTTGTACAATGTATGTTGCACCGATTTTTCAAAAAGCAATGTTACGGAAGTAAACGACGACGCAATGTGTTTATGGGGAAAATTTTATTTCGAAAAATTAATCATTTAATGAATACTCCACGTTTCGGGGCTTTAAGATTTTTCTTGACACTTTCCCGTTCATATCTGTGATGTTACAGATTCTCTGCTACCTCATTTCAACCGGTGTGACGCACAGACGTACGCAGTTGCACTACGAAATTAATATGTATAACTATCAATGTATCACAAGAAGAATATATGAGAAAGATGAATTCTGAATGACTGACGAGACAGCATTTATTCAGCCTACTTTTATATTTAGTTTTCAACGTCAATGTTGAATTAAAAAGTTATATTAAGTAGTCCTGTGTATTGCAACAACTATTACTAGAATTTAGGGCATATATATATATATATATATATATATATATATATATATATATATATATATATCCGTTAGCATTCTTATAATATAATGCATAGTTAATATATAACTCTAATTTTCCAAAAGTCTAATTTTAATTTCGCCTTTCCTTCAAGGCGTTATAAGATTTAAAGAGCGTATTTCTCGATTTGAATATGTTATTCAACCAAGATCTATCTCCGTGTTTTTCAGAATGAATTTCACGTTTTCTGTGATTCCGAAAGGTTAGAACGTGTTTAACTCGCATTATTAGTAACATCCGCAATCAACTACAGGCCAAGCAGTTAAACAAACAGTTCGCGTATTGAGATAGTATGATTTTCCCGGGGAATGGGAATCGAAACCTGATTCAACTGAACATCTCCCACCAACTATGGCCATTCTATGATAATTAATTTTCAGCGATAGAAAAGTAAATATTACGAATCCAATCATGGGCTGACGCGATAATAAATTTATGCTCATTTTGTGCCACTATTGCCGGTTGTTAAGGCAGTACCTTCTGGAGAATATGCGCGCATAATAATAATGAAAAACGTCGAAAAATTTGTAAAATAAATTTGTTACGATGAATGTTTAAGTGAAATACATAATGAGTTGCAGCATTTATTATAACACTCGGATGCCGGACCTCGGGTCACAAAGGACTCCGGTCAAGTTATTTTATTTTTTTATAATTGGTATTCATATATACACTTTAGTATTTAAGGTTAATAAATCTCGCATTTATGATGTTTTCATTAGAGATTTGGCACGGGATGTGAAAATATCATGTCACCGCCAAATCGGATGATTCAATATAGTTTTGTTTAAATTTTACATTCTAATGTAATTACTTTTATGGATATACTTTTACTATGCCTCACTTTATTACTTCTTAGACCTCTAGTTTAATAATTAAATTTTAAATTTATGATGTCCATTTTAAATTCAATTGAACATCTATTTGCGTCCCGGATGTGTTTTTTTATCATTAGTGGTACTCTTTTGGATTATTTATACAATGTTTATTTAAAAATATCATTTCTTCAATTAAAAAAATAAGTGATTACTAAAACTGGGGTTGGGTCCTTTGGGATCCATCTCAGCCGTTCGTGTTATGATGATTAGAGGCCCGGCTTCCGAGTGTTAAGGGAAAAGGAACTTCAGACGAAATGATAAATAGACTGACAGGAAAACTTTAATGGAAAATAATACGGAAGATCCAAGGGCGTGCGAATATCAGACCAATTTATGATCATGAATACGCTGTAACCGTTATAAAAAGAACGATAAATCCACAGACTCAATAAGCACTAGAACAGCGAATGAAAAAGTGGCATTCAGAAGAAAGAATGAAAGAAACAGACATTAAAGTGCAAAACGAACGATGACATGCTTTAAAAAAATCGATGAAATGCTATTTATGGAGCATCGCCTTGCAGGGAGTAGGAGAATCGACATAAAAAATACTTGGAAAGCTTCGAAATGTGGGCATGGAGAAGAATGCAGGAGATAAAACGGAACGACAGGATGAAAAACGAGGATGGATTAAGAAGACTGGGAGAGAATAGAATGATTATATGTACATATTATAAGAAAGAGGAAGGATCCAACATCGCCTAAGAAGGGGGAGCGTGATTAAAGATGTGTTTGAAGGAAAATTGGATGGAAAAGTGAAAGAGGTAGGAAAAGGCTTCAGCCGATAGACAACTTAGAGAGAAGTAGAGCCACAAAGAAATGAAAAATATAAGGGAAAGCAGCAGCACCTGAACAATCAGGTTTAACCAAGAATGACCACGGGCAGACTACCTATGACGATAATGATCTTTTATTAAAGAAAAGGACCCAAATGTATTTTAAATATTTAAGGGAATTAAAGTGCATTTTATGGGAAACAAACGTAACTCACATAAGGTTTGTTACTGGTATTACTTAGCTGAATTTAGCTTTAATAAAACTTCCAAGAAGGTTTCAAATGCTACATGTTACTACTACCTGATTTTAAGCAGATGTAATTATATATTATATACTATCAGAGATTTACACGAGTGGTATACATTCATTATTATATCTTAATCACGCGTATGTGGATTAAGACGTGAAGCAATTCTAAATAGCCATCAATTTATTCACATGATTCGAAACCCAGGTATACGTTGCGTTTAAAATAATTTTAATTGAGGCCTATATTACGCAATCCTCTCATTTAGAAATAGGATGACATTAAGGACTCGACATATTTAACATATAAATGTTGTATTAGTGCAATCACTTCACCGCAATAAATCCAAACAACACACTCAACTTTATTCCCTTATGCAACTGATTTAAGATAATTCTTACGTATTTAATTAATTCGAAATGTAAACGCGATTCCGAAAAATCCAATTAGGAAATAAAGAGGTTCATATATGATTTAATCAAGATAAATAACAAAGTAAACCCATTTAAAATTGCCAGAATAAAAACCACAGATGGGTGGATACCTTTCGAATCGGCTTTATTTAAACCCAAAGGTGCTCAGAGTTCAAACGCTCACTTTCACTCTCGGCGGTCGGCTAAATTGAGATTATCCAATCTCTTTTCTTCGCCTAGTACATAACCTACGGCCATCAGGGCGACACCTAGCGCCGAAACATCCCGAACCAAGCGACCGGAAGGCGATGGGCGGAAAGGATAGTAAATGGCGAGCGTGGAATTATTCCCTCTCCGACACTTTCCCTGAATAATCTACTTTTTTATCGGGCGACACGCTGAAGGAAAGAGGATTGAAGGTGCGTCGGAGGATATTCTCTAAATGGATTGAGAGAGAGAGAGAGTGTTTTGTGTGTGTTGTGTGTGTGCGGAAAGGAAGACGTATTAGAGCTAGATGTGACGAGAGAGGATACTGGAAGCACGGAAAGAGAAGGAGAGATGGAATGAAAACGGAAGAGTGAGAGGTAGAAGACGAAAGAGAGGAGATAGAGAGAACAAAAGACAGGATGAAATCCGGAGAAAAAATCGGTACAACATACACTGTACAAATTTTCTCATATAGTACTAATGCGTCGTTAAGTTACATTTACAAAAATGTGAACTATGTAGAATTTTTATAAACATCAACTTAAATAACTATACGAAATTTGATGAAAATCGTATCAGCCGTTTTCTTAGAGAATCGAATTGTTGTTCAAGTTGCCCAAGAATAAACTAGCGTTATATTCATTCATTGAGAAAAATTAAATATGTAGTATTATTGCAGACGGATATTCAAGTAACTGTATGAAATTTGATCAAAATCGTTAGAGCCGTTTTTGAGAAAATCAAATTGTTATTAAAAATGCGTAGAATAAACTTCCCTTAATTATTGAGCATTATCAACCAATTCTCCATAGCCTATGCTCAGTGTGATAAAATGCCTAAGTACGACATTTCATTAATTGCCGCTTTACCGTTTAGGCTCTAGAGTCAATAACAGACAGACGGCATAGCGAAAACCGCTTTTTCGGACTCGGCTACAAGTAAAACGTATATATCCGTCAAAATCTCGAGGTGGAATTTTTTCGCGAAACAATATTTTCCCAATATACTCCGTATATGAGAAAGTAAAAAGAGCGTTAGAGAAAACAATGATAAGAAGAGAGAGGGGGAGAGAGAGAGAAATTACGATAAATTTAATGTAGGAGATGTGGAAGACAGAGACAGAGAAATAAATATAGTGAGAGAGGGCATAAAAGAGGGAAAAGAGAGAGAGAGAGGAAAAGAGAATATATAAAAACAGATGAAGTATAAAAAATCGTATAAAGAACGGCGGAGTGAAAAAAATGTACATAATGTAGGAGTTAAACACATCAGAAAATATAGAGAGGGATCAAAGAGGATGGGAAGGTACGTGCAGTGCCGGATCAAGACGTTTTGGCGCTCCAAGCAGATTTCAATTATGGAGCCCCATTCATTACATAAATTTTACATTAAAATTGGGTAGTTTAGTAGTTTAATATGATGTAATTATTTTGATGTTTTTTGTATTTTTATGATTAAACAGTTTAATAAAAAACAAGGATTTATTCACAGAAAAATAAATTTGAAATGTCATAAATGAATTATAAATTGTGCGATACTTATTTCAATTAAAAAGGAGATTGATTGGAACTATTGCATCGACATACATATGCGCAGATGAGCTCAATCAATGGTTGGCAAATTTGCTGGTGCGGTAAGTGTCATAAAGAAGGCAACAAAACATGCAACATCGACACATTGCCTTATTCATAGACAAGCACGTGTTGCCAAACGCATGAATAAAGGCAGTGACGCACTTATCTAAAGCTAATGGTAAAAATTGCTCTTGGAACGAAATAGAAAGGATGAAATTGATTGCGAAATTCACTTGGGAGTCTGTGGATACTGCAAAGGAAGGACGCAGAAAAAAGAAGAGACGAAACGAATGGAATCAAACCTTATCTTGGAACTGATTTTGGAAAGACGTTCCGAAAAAAACGATTTAAAGATATGAGTTGGAATGAAAAACGGACTTTATCGTTAATAAATGAGACTTCAACTTTATGATTGATTACGAACTTCAAGAGTAAAACGAACGTCGTCTATTACTTGGAATCAATACAACAAAGGACAACTTTCGTTCACTGAAGCTGCTTAAGAATTTGTTACCAATTTCAAATTGAAAATTTAACATGACCTTCAGGATGAATTTCTTAAAAGGAAATGAAATTGCCAAATAATAGAGAGAACATTAAATTACTTATCAAAGGTTGGGTCAAGAAAGAGTATAATAGCAACAAACTTATTTGAATTAAACTAAAAAAATAATATAACCATACAACGTGAAAGATATACCGTATTTAATCGATTGTAAGCCGATCTTTTTTTTACCGCCTTAAAAATTGCCACTCGGCATAGAATCGAGTCTTAAAAATCGAAATAAATTCACTCCCGAGCCATCTCTAGTATGCGCGTGCGCGTAATCTTAGGATTCCATGAGTCAATCGTAATTTCCTCTTCTTAATAATCCCATAATGGGACGAACGCATTATTCTGTGGCCTTTAAAAGAAAAATCATAGAATATGCGGAAAAATGGCGTTTCGGGATTGACGAGTCGAACGTTAGACGTTGGAGTTTAAAAAGAGAGAAACCGAGATATACTTATTTGTTGCGTGATTAAAAATCTGGGACATAACCGGGACAAATTACATTTTAGTAAAAATTATACTGAATGCTGTCGTCATTTTAGTTGATACCTTTTTTATTTAATTAATAATTGAAAAAAACCGGGGAATTTATACTTTTCGGTATTTTTTCGCGACAAATCCCGGAAAAGTAGGATGTCCCTACAGCCAACATGGAATTTTCCTCGCGTGCCCTTTTGAAAAGTAGGGGTCGACTTACAATCGATTAAATACGGTATATAAAAAATCGAATAAAAATATATATATATTTACTTCCTCGTTTAGAAAATCTTCGTTGATCGTAAACTAGATCTCTAACTCTCAGGGTGAGAAACCTGCTTTTATCAATGGGAAAAAACGATATTTACCTAAATACTGATGCCAATTCTTGAGCAAAGCTAAAAACATATCAATTACTCCCAAGGAAAACTAACCTGCTATAACTTGATAACTGATTCGTCAAACACTGAAAGACGCACACCACTAGACTGACGTTTCCACAACGATGGACGTATTGGAACTAATGCGGACAAATAGTTCTTTTTCGATGTCACCAATGCAAAATGCGAGGGAGGTGGAAATGTTGAGGGAGAAGGGGTTGAAAACAGTGGTGTGAGAATATGCACCCCGTCCTCACACACCCTAACACAGCGTAGCAATCAGTAAAAAAACCCAAAAAATATATATTTCTTCCTCAAAAAAGAGCCACAACCAATCAACCGAGAATTTTGAACGTGCATGAATGATTTCACGTGGAAACAAAGAGGAACCGCAAGGGAGAGGGTCTTGGGATATCCCGTATCCTTCTTGGACTTTCTAAAGATTTCCTTGCTCTTGGGCACCCTTGCAAAACGTCTCCCGCTGGCCAACATCCGAGACTGCAGCAGGTTAGTAAGGCGGGGATGATGCCGAGTTTCCTTTGGATGCACGACCTTTCTTAATCATTCTTCTATGCCCCTCCAACATAAAAGAATGCTTCTATTTTCGGTCCCGCGAGTACCTTTGGTGCAAGGGGTGCATTGCACCCGGAAAGAAACCCTCGAGGGTGGCAAATCACAGATGGAATCAGCTAGGAATATTAGGGACGGTGAGAACTGCTTTCACCCGGTCGGCGAAGATCCCCGGCGTGTAACGCAGGAATAAAATGTTGGGAAAACCACCAGCCATCTGTATTCGGTAGCATTCTCGGAAGCCGTTTTCGAAAATACCATTTAACCATTCGGAGTAGAGCCCGGTTATTGACCCTGAACATTCATTTGAAGTCACATTTTCACATTTATTCGCCAGATGCAAACAATAAACATATCAAAGGAAAACCAAATGGAAAAACTAAATTAAGGTATTTTTCCGAAAACTTTTTCCAGGGAAATTTGGCGCCCCTAAAAATTCGGCGCCCCGAGCGGTCGCTTGGTCAGCCTGTATTGTTGATCCTGCCCTGGGTAGGTACATGTAGAGATATGAGGGGGGAACTGCTACGAGAAAAAAGAATGGTGAAAACACGAAGAGGAGAAAAAAAGGAGAGGAAAGAGGCGAATGTCACTTTCGCCATACCCTCAAACTACGGCACAAAGAAGCGTAGATAAGGGGGGGAAATAAATAGGAAAGATTGACTCGACGGAAGGAGAATTTTTAGAGGAGAGAAAAAGAATAGGAAAATCCGATGTGGCCAACACATGACTTTCTCCATATTTGGGGTAGAGATATTTAAATTATTATGAATAGCATTATGAGGTAAAATTATTATTTCGTATCGTAAAAGAATACAGTCGTCCTTATTGTCGTAATTACGTATATATTGAATAAGTTTACAGAATTCACCGCTATATGGTGGTGGCGCTGTATACTGGAAATTTACGAATAAGCAAAATATCTCCGAAATGGATGGTTCTACGAGAATTTGTTTCAAAGAAAACTTGGAAGAAAAATTATTCTCTACAACTATGGTCCTCACGAAGATTACCAATTACGACGTTTTTAAGGAGATATTTGACGGAAACCGAAAAAACCGATTATTCATAAATAATTCGTAAACAATAACTACTATGAAAATTTCTTTTAAACAAAAGTTGTAGAAAATTACATTCTCTACAACATTTTTATAGAATAGTATATACAATAATGATGTTTTAATGGAGAAATATCGCAAAAAACCAATCGGGTTTCGAATAAACCTCGACTTCCGGTTAACCGGAATTGTCCAAAAACTAATCAGTTCTTTGTGTTCATGGTAAAGTGTTATATATGAAGTTTGGTAACGATAAGGCGAGTACTTTTTGAGTTAGAGCGCCCACAATCACGTACATTAACACACAAACACATACACAGAGACATCATTCCGAAAATAGTCTAAACGTGTTCTAAGGAACTCAAAACGTGTATTTCCGTTGAAATCTCGAAGTCGATTTTTTTCGTGATCACAATACTTTCCCATTACTACGTATGGAGAAAGGAATAAAGGTAAAAAGAAATAGATAAAGTAATAGTTATTCAGATATAGAAGAATAAAGGAAGAAAAAGGGAGAGAAAGTGAAAAAATATGGGAAGACAGAGAAATAAAGAGGAAGACTGGAAAGGAAAGGGAGAGAAAGGCAAATACAGAAAGAGGCAGACAGAAAGAGGAAGACAGAAACGCTAGAGGAAAAGAGAGGCGGAAAAAAGAAGACAGAAGAAACAAAGAAAGAGGAAGAGAGAAAAACATAAAAAGATGGTAATAGAAAGCGAGATACAGAAATATAGAGGAAGAGAAAGGCAAAGGGAGACAGAAAGATAAAGACAGAGAAAGGTTAGAGGAGGAAAAGAGAGAGGCAGAAAGAAAAGGAGTTAGAACAAAAGAGAAAGAATGATGGAAGGAAGAAAAAAGAAGATGAAAGGAGAGATATATAAAAAATCGGTACAAAACACATTGTACAAACTTTCTCCTATATTAATGCGTCGTTTAGTTATCTTTAGAAAATGAAAATCGTTTCAGCCCGGTTTTTAGAAAATCACATTGTTGTTAAAGTTGCCTAGAATAAACTAGCCTTACATTGATTTTTTGAGAAATATGAACAATACAGTATTATTTAATACGTAAACTCAAGTAACTGTACGAAATTTGATCAAAATTGTTAGTCGTTTTTGAGAAAATCAAATTGTTGTTAAAAATGCGTAGAATAAACTTCCCTTAATTATTGAGCAATGTCAACCATTTCTTCATATACTCTGCTCATTGTCAGTATGATAAAATGCCTAAGTACGAGATTTCATTAATTTTCGCTCTTCCGTTTAGGCTCCAGAGCCAGTAACAGACAGACAGACGGCACAGCGAAAACCAATTTTCCGGACTCGGGTACACTTAAAAGGTATATTTCCATCAAAATCTCGAGGTAGAAGAGAGAGAGAGAGAATAAATAAGAAGGCAGGAAGAAAAGGAAATAGAAAAAAAAGGAGAAAGAGAGAGAGAGGGTGAGAGACAAAAAGAGCGACCAGAGGCACGGAACCAAATATCTGAGTAATGGGACCAGCGGAGCGGTAGTAGTTTCTTTTTTTTTTGCCCGGGAGTAATCTTGGGAGATGGGATAGGGATGGACGTTTTTCATTTGCTCCTCTCTCTATCTTTCTCTGTCCACAAGAGAGAATGAGAGAGAGAGAACGAGTGAGGGGAGAGAGAAACATCCTGCCGGAGAAGAGGAGGAGACGAAAGAGTAATACACGAGAAAGGAATAGGAAAATAAAACACGCCACCTCGTGGAAGGACAATGGCGAGTTGTAGGTGAAACCATGTGGTCAGTCGAGTTCAGTAATAACACTTTGAAATGGAAAGAGAAAGAGAGATTGAGACGAGGCGAGGCTGTCGGTGAACCGTGTGTATATATATATATATATACACATACATATATATATATATACATATATATATATATATATATATATATATATATATATATATATATATATATATATATATATATACACATACATACATACATATATATGTTTCCTTCAACTCCTAGTTGCCCAAAATATCCTTACTTACCTTTCCTCTTCCTTAGTATATATATATATACACACATATATATATATATATACATACATACATATACCCTTTGGTCTTGAGTGATAAGGGTCTCGTCGTCACCTTAACGCTTGGAGAAGACGCTGAGAAGATTAAAACGTAAATGATGATGATGGAATGAGGCCTAATTTTAGAATTTCGTGATTGATATTGTGACACGTCGAGCTCGACTTTTGGGGAATTGAAATTTGAAGGAGAATTCATATCCTGTGAAACGAGCGTGCAATATCAACAAGTTAGGAAAGTGTACATCGTATCACAAACGGGCGCGTTTCCTGCAATGGAGTATTTGAAAGAAATGATGTACTCGTACGTATGGGAAATAGCGTTTTGAATTTTTTTCCTTCGTCATAAATACTCCATTTTCTTGCTATTTAAAAATATTGCATGCCCACGTAAGGAAATTAAACGTTTGTTGGTGAGAATGTTCATGTTAGCAACAATGAAGAAGTAAAGTTGCAAGTTCAGCTCGAATTAAGATTTATCGTTTGATTTTCTTGATAACGGCGGCTCCTAAATAAGAAAGTATAGGAAAAGAAATACTCTACTATACTAGTTCTACAAGTTTTATTTGAAAACTATTTTTATATGACCAATACGAGATACGACGGAAGGTTTATTTTTTGTCACCGGTAAGGTGGTACCCCTGATTGGCTTATGTGCTTCATTTCTGCGATGTTCTTATTATATTTGACTATAAGTCCTTATATCGAATTTCATGAAAATCCGTTCGGTAGAAGCCGAGAACGAACATGCGGGCGGACGGACAGGCGGACGGACAGACCGACGCTAATAGGCGCTTATGCTGGAAGCGAAACGCGCCTAAAAATAAATCCCTAACCTATGGCTGCGCATTTCCAATCTTCTAATATCATTCTATTTCCTTTTTATTTGCCGGGCACTTACGCGCGTTTTGGGGAGAAATGAACTGATTTTAGTTATCTACGAAATCAAATATGGTAGGTTTTCCACATTTTCACTTTCCGTAACGCGGAAGTAAAACAATCGAGCCGTAAATTTTACGAGGGGCGCACTTAAAGTTTCTAGAATTCCACATTCGAAACAACTTTAACGGGTTTTGTTCGTTATGTTTCACATACAAATAAATGCAACATAACCACGACGAAGGCGTAACAGAAATTTAAATTTCGGACCTTAATGGCTAGTTATGGTTTTTATTTTTTTAAATACACTGGCTTCCATAACCAAGCTGAAACATCTCAATAGTCCTCTTAATCTGTCCGCCTCGTCACACTGCATGAAATACTTTGTACTTGGGTCTCTGTTTACTTTTTTGTTGGTATGTATCCATTTATTAGGCACGTGTGTATTATGTGCGTTTATAAGCGCATGAATATATATGCAGTGCCGCAGCCACGCAGGGGCGCGATCGCTCCGGGTGACCAAAGCGAAGGGGTGGCAGCAGGCAAGCCGTGTGTACATATTATGCGAAATATATTTTTTTTAAATATTGTCTTTGGATCGAGTGAATATATGTATGGTGACGAATAAAATGGATTAATTACTTGGAGAGAGAACAATTTAAATCACTGTTTATACAATATACATACGAGGTCTGATCAAAAAGTTCTAAGACTTTATTTACAAAAAAAAACTAAACTACGTAAAACATTTGTACTAGCTGTCCCTTTCAAAGTAGTCTCCCCCCATTGATATACAGGTATTCCAAAGTTTCTGCCACTTCTGGAAGCATCGCTGAAAGTCTTCAACTTTGAGGTTGCCGAGTTACGATGTCACATTCTGCTGGATGGTTTGAATGTCGTCAAATCTATGTCCTTTTAGCTTCATTTTCATTTTAGGGAATAGAAAAAAATCAAAGGCGTGAGGTCAGGTGAATATGGAGGGTGGAGTACTACAGGAATATTTTTTTGGGCCAAAAACTCTTGAATGGAAAGGGCAGTGTGAGCAGGAGCACTGTCATGGTGGAGAGACCATTCATTTTGAAAAAGCTGGGGGCATTTTCTCCGAACGTTTTCCGGTACTTTCCTGTTAACGGGAATACCTTAAAAAATAAACTTTTTTGAAACTTATTTATCATTAATTGCAATTCTAACGACAACATTGGTGATTGGCCTGTCTCGATATTTACAAACCCAATCACCGGACAAGAACCTAATTGGCCGGTCTCGACATTTACAAACCCAATATCCGGACAACGGGGAGGGTTTCTTTGGTCCCGGGCGAGGCGAAGGGCGCGGTAGCGCCCGGAGATGACTACCCATTAAAACAAAGCGAGTCGAAGGTTCCTCAATATATCCTTCCTATGTTATATCCTCTCAAACTATCATAACAATACATGTTTATTTAAGGTATTCCCGTTAACAGGAAAGTACCCTTTTTCCCTTAATCGAATTAAAACCTCTTCATTGGCGATTTCTCTAATGGTTAATCGTCTATCAGAATTTATTTTTTCATTCACTTTAGTAACCATCTCCTGACTGCGTGAAGATGACGGATGGCCTGAACGTGGGTCGCCTTCAACAGATTCTCGATCATGTTGGAAACGGTTTATCCATTGACAAACAACTGGCTTACTTAAACAAGCATTGCCATAAGCAGTTCATAGCATTCGGAGAATTTCTGCTCCGGTTTTTCCGTTCTTAACACAAAACTTGATGTACACACGTTCTTCTTTTGTATCCATTACGACTGCGACTGAGGGCAAAGACATGTCTCAACTTGGCAATGCTCTGCTCAGAACTGGTTTGGAGGAGGGGGAAGCGGCATCACTCCTGCATGTAATGAGTCATTGTCTATGCTGACTTAGCATTTTGGCCCATTACCTTCAACGCTTCTTTTGTAATACATTGTGTCATAGAACTTTTTGATCAGACCTCGTATATACATCCGCGATTTTCGCTAATCACGACTTCGAGGGGACCGTATCCCTCGCGAATCAAGAGTTAATACTGTGTGTGTGTATGTGCGCGCGCGCGCGTGTGTGTGTAATGAAACAATATAAACCACCCCATCGAAGGTCTATCATAAGCTCGGATAGTGGCTACACTGGCTACATAGCATTCGTCGTACTAAAACACACGATAAACACCACCGAGAGCTTTTTTTTTTCAAACATATCCCTTTGGAAATATTTCCCCCAATTTCAAATGGGGTATTCGATTACTCCGAAGTACGGATCTAGAATAACAGTATAAAAACTTTTTAATGAAATGATTCGTATCGTCAGGCATTTTGAGTTAACGAACTAATAAAATAAAAGGAAAGATCGGAGAAGAACCAGTTTAATAGGTGGCCCAGAATCAGAAACTTGTAGCCGTTATCGTGAAAATCAAACAAGAATGTCTTAATTAGAGTTGAACTTGGAAAATTATACGTTGGCATTAATTTTCAACCGCTATTTAAGGTTAATTTAATAATTTTGAGGGTTCTTGGAAGGCCTTCGTGGTTACATGGCTCACGAATTCTCCCATCGTATATAACTCCACCAACTCAACCCCTGTAATTCTACCACAAAGACGTAATTGCTAAGTTTTCATGAATTTACATTTTTACAGCTCTCACTTTCAAGAAGCACACGAGCGGAGAGAACGTCTCAATGGCTTCCCCAGATAAGATATTCCAATCATTTATTCCTCCGGTTACAAAAAAATTAACACTTTCCCCGATTTGTTTTCAACCCTGATGGCACTAATTTAAATTCATGAACCCAGCTATAAAAGTAAAGCGGCTTTACATATTTTCCACAAAGCATGACGTCGCGAATCTACCAACATACCAGCATAAAACTTCTCAAAACTTTTATGAGTTTAAAGCAAGAAATAACATTATAAAGCCTTTCAAACTTAGAATATTTTTTAAAAATTTCAGAGTAAAAAAAATTGACATTTTTAGAAAGCTTTAAGAACATTAAAAATTAAAAAGAAGTTAAAATGTCCTCTCCCTCTTTTGATAAATAAATACGCGGAGGCAGTGATATCCTGCGACTTTTGGGTCCATGCAGACGACGACCTTATCTCTCCCGCCGGCACATATTTCTCCCCGTCTCACATCGTACCAAAAAGCTAACACACACACATAACGTGGGCAATCGAACTGCGACGCTCCCTCGGCGGCTAATTGCAGCGGGCATTGCATTTAATTGTAGGGCCGTTTTGCATATACCACTGACCTAATTTTCCCGACGCGGACGACGGTTTTTAAAAAAAAAATATATAACGGGACCCATCCACCTCCGTGGGAAGGATAAAATTCCGACGAGATTGCCAACCTGAGACAACCCATTTTACGTTTTTTTTTTCCTTTCCGTACTAAAAGTGACAAAATTTAAACGAGATTTATTCAGCTTTACATTAATGCTCCGCCATGACGATAATTCAGCGGGGACAATTTTAATGAGTCCCGGAGAATATAAATAATTTCTTTCTTTTTTCTCATTACTGTTTTTGTAATACATGTAACAACTATACGTGAATATTAAACGATTTTTTTTGCTAATTTAACGTGAAATACCAGGAGTACGTATACAGGCAAGGGTCAACGTTTTTACGTCCGTGGAAATTCAGCAAGAATATTCGGCGTTACAGAAGCGAATGCATGACGTTGTAAAAGATTGAAATGAAAACCATTCATTCGGGGAAAGCATTTCGTGGTTCAAAAAAAAAAGAATCGTTACTAGCGCAGGTTTTAATATGTTTCTCCCTCAACTATACCTTTTTATTGAAGGTTCGCCTTATATACAGGTATATACGACTTTTTACGGCACTGATTTACTCCCTAAGGCTTATACCCATTTTAAATATTCAATGTTTACGTAAAATCTACAATATTTAAACTACTATTGTAAATTAAATAAATGTCGCTCGACGTTTAAATTAAATGTAAACGCCCATCAGAAATGACGTGACACCGAACTTGATGCATTAATTTAATTTACATTGGATTTAATACAGAAAGAGAAGAACTTTTTAACGCTTATGTGGATTCATGGCGCTTTGACAAAAAATCATGAATATTTTGTCGTTCTCGGCTTAACCCAATTTAATTTACGTAAATTCAAGAAACCTCTTGACGATGAAAATGAAAAAAAAAAACACGAAATTCTCGCGTTAAAAAAAAACAAATTCATGGGCCGATACGACGCGAATTGGAAAATACAAGGTAGGAAAATGAATTGCGATTTTTGAAAGGCGTTCTCGAGTGTGTACGACGGTTGAAAGTAATTTTAAAACGCAAATACGCCGCACTCGTTCCTATTTTATTGAACCCTTCTGGTACCGAACTGTGCCCTTAATAATGATTACATGTTCTAAAGCACGAAAGGGAGCGCGCATTGAATATCTGGCAAAGCGTTTATTCAAATCGAGCGCACCGTTCTTGAGTAAATCGTATTAATTCACGAATCATTACAGGCAGAACGAGATCGGCTTTTATTATGACAGGTTGATGATACACATACTGCGTATGTTGCTAGAAATTTGCAAAATTGTTCTCCCGATTCTTTCATAAGAGATTACCGGTTGCATAAACCGACCCCTGTTTATATGCCGAGACCACCCAGCACATTTCGCGTAATCCTGCACCGTAAGATTTCCGCGTCTAACTGAAAATAATTTCATGAACATTTTTGTCGGTGCATACGTCTAGCTCAGCGACCGCACGATATTAAAACGGACGCTTTTGCAGGAACAAAGGACCCGGAGACCTCCTTGCCCCCCGAGGCGGAATCCGAAATAACAAGCTTTGTTTCGGAACGGGAGGGAACGGAGCAATGCATAATTAAATGTTTTGCGAATCCTTGTCCGGAGTCAAGAGGCCGCAACAATTTTCTCCCATTGTTTAGCTCGGAGGATGAAGAGACTAAATTACAATGCTTGTAACGGACATTTTTAGCTTCACTCACCTCCTCCCCCCCCCCCCCCCCCCCCCCACCGTCACCGCCCACCTTCTCACGCCTCCCTCTCTCGGACTCTTCGCTACGCTCCGATAAAGGGGCTTACCTTTTGCCTCGACACGAGGTATTTTCGTCCCGCGCGTGGGTGAGCAAGGGCGTGGGCGTCATTTTTATGCCGTCCCGGATTTTGCAAAACGCTCCGGGCTGAATTTATAAAATATGAAAGAAGAAGTTTAAGTCCTCCTTGGTCTCCGGAACGACTGAGGATGAAAACGGATGGCTTTAAAAAAAAAAAAAAAACACGTTCGAGGAGAAAAAAATGAGCGGCTGTCACGTGGAAATTACGCGTGAAATTTATTAAGAATCTTGCCCTGCGGAAATTCCAGGGTGATTAATTTTCATTAAAGCGAAGACTCGCGTCACGATAATCTTTTATTGGTATCCCGGAATTAATGCAGGTTATAAACGAGGTGGGATCAACGACGTTTTAAAATTTCATTGTTCGCATTTTTAAACGGACGTGAAAAAATTATGACGCGATGTAGTAGAATAATTATAATACGGCAGAGTCCGCGACCGCAGGTAGGTGGGAGACTTAGTGGGCCCTGAAAGCCCAACTACAGCTACATAACAGTAGAAATCTCGATTCAGCGCCACCATTTTTTCAACACTGATAGTATGAGCACTAAAGCAGGGGTGGCGCTAAATCGAGCAATGAACTAGGTATTGAATATAAAATTTTCGAATAAAAATATTTTATAGGAAAAATATCAAAAAATTATATGATTCGGTTGTCTAGAAGAAAGAAGAGAGTAAAACACACACACACGCAGCATTGATATAAAATAAGAAAATCTGATATGGCCAACACATTACTTTCTCCATATTTTGGGTATAGATATTTAAATTATTATGAATAGCATTAGCAAAATTATTATTTCCTATCGTAAAAGAATAGTTGTCCTTATTGCCGTAAATTATATTTTGAATATGTTTACAGAATTCACCGCTACATGGTGGTGGCGCTGTATACTGGTTATTACGAAAAAGTTAAACATTTCCGAAATGGATGGTTCTACGAAAAATTGTTACAAACAAAACTTGGAAGGAATGTTATTTTCTATAACTTTGTTCCTTATAAAGATTGTAAATAACGGCGTTTCAACGAACATATTCGATGAAAACCGAAAACACCGATTATTTATAAACAATTCCTAAACAATAACTGCTATGGAAATTGTTTCAAATGAAAGTTGTAGGAAATTGCATTCTCTGTAACCTTCGTATAGAACTGTATATACAATAATGATGGTTTAACGGAGAAATATCGCAAAAACCGATTCGGGTTTCGAATAAACCTCGACTTCAGGTTAACCTGTATTGTCTAAAAACTAATCAGTTCTTTGTGCTCATGCTTAAGTGTTATAGTATGTGTGATTTGGTATTAATATGACAAGTACTTTTTGAGTTAGAGCGCCCACAATCACATCCATCCATCCCCCCCCCCCCTCCCCCCCCCCCACACACATCATTCCGAAAATAGTCTATACGTGTTCTAGGGACCTCAAAACGTGTATTTCCGTTGAAATCTCGAAGTCGGTTTTTTTCGCGATCACAATACCTACTTTCCCTATAATACGTATGGAGAAAGTAAAAAGCATTTATATGCGTGACACGACCGACGTTAATTCGAGGCATAACAAGTTCGAACCCGTTTGAATATTGGAGTGCAATTTAAATCCAACGAGGATTGGCCAAAACTATTAGCGTCGATTTGTTTTAGCGTTCGGTCCTCTGAAGGAAAATTTATTTGAATATTTTTAATATTATGTACTTTTTAGGTCAACATTATGTGCAATTCATGACTCGGTACTTTGGAGCAGTGGTGCCCAACCTTTTCTACATGGCGGGTCACATTGGAAGTTGCCAATTCTTCAGCGGGCCGGATTAGAGTTTAAATCGGAAGTTATCTATATATTCTGAGGTGTAATTTAAGTGAAAATATAGTATTAATGAGGTTTTTATCGTAAACATTCCGATATTAAAAGAATTGTTGGCGAAATTTTCATAAAAATATAAGAATTTGTGTATTAAATTTTTCGGATTGCTTTTTCATCATGTCTTCGCGGGCCGCACCAAAACTCTTGAAGGGCCACATCCGGCCCGCGGGCCGTAGGTTGGGTACAACTGCTCTAGAGTATACTGTTGCTTTTAAGTCATCAATGAATTTATAGTGAGCGGCTATTGCTGACCTATTTTCGAACGTTTAATAATTTTATTTCCTTGAACGAAATGATCCATTATTTAAAAACCGCACTGTTTTAACCTTTCCATTGCAATAAGCTCATAAATATTACAGCGTTAGAATATTGCAAATTTGAAAATGTGAAAAAATTAGTATAAATGTGTAAGAATACACGCCTGAGTTTAATATCCTTAAAAAAAACTACACGAAGGCTCCGAAAGTATCAATAATCACCCGCTCAAAAATTATGATAAATTATTCCCGAATATTGCAACGAGTGCAAAACGCCTAATTGCAAACACGATATCCACCCAGATAGAATATCAGGTTTTCATCATCCATCGACGATGCTGCGAAATTCTCAGCATAAAAATAACTAAAATTCGAAATCTTTTGTCGAAATACAGTAGATATCAAAGGAGGAGATAAAAATTATAATTTTAACGTGGCAAAGTGCTAATATCAAGGCAGACAAACTGATCCGTTTAAAGTATGACTTCAAAACGCTTGCGAGATAGGCATTTCACGGAACGTCACGAAATCAGCCACTATAGTCAAGGCCAAATATTTTGAAAAATATTTACTGTAGCTAAAGGAACTGGAGCGTGACGATTCGGCCGCGTAGCAGGGGCAAGTGGGTCCAAGCGTGAACGACATAAATCTACAAGTGCCCTACTTTTCGCCGCAGTGGATTTTTATTCGCAACTACCTTTTTTTTTTTTGCTTTCCTCTCACAATTCATTCAAATTCGTGACTATTCACCACTTGATTTTTTCACTTTTCATTCTGCCTCCGAATATAAATATTGTCTTACCATCCATTTATTTATTTATCACTTTATCCCTAATTTTTCGCTCTTTTTTTTTACTCATTCCTCTCGTCTCATCTTCTCCAAAAAATGTAAGAAGGGACTTTACAGTCTCAATTTCACCCTAAATGAAGTCGTCTGTCTGTCTGTCTCTCTCTCTTCCACACTTCGCGTTCTATTCCTTCTCCTCTCCCCTCCACTCTTCACTTCTCGGTCCTTCTATCCCTTTCTTTCTCTCCTACCTCTCTCCTCACCTCTTCCTCTATCCTATTTTCATTTCTTTCCTTTTCTTCTCTCATTCAATTTTTTGCCCCGTTAACCTAAAACTCTATATCTAAAGTCTTCCGTTACCCTTCTTTGATGTGTGTGTGTGTGTGTGTATGTATGTATATATATATATATATATATATATATGTTACGCAAGCGAGGACGACCGCCACGAGAAGTGCTACCAGAAGCGGGACGGAGAAGGAGAGTACTAAGAGATCACGTGACGCCGCGAGAGAGAAGAGTGTGTGACGGGACTCGTGGTAGCGTGGGCCGTGTGTTGGCTCGTGGAAAAGCTTCTGCTGGAGAGCAGAATGCTGGTGTAATTCGGGTTTAAATAAAGTTGGAGTCCCTTGGACGTGTTGTGTTATTTCGGGTGTGCCTCCCCGAGAAGGAAGTTGGAGGGTGGTGTAGTGTTTTCTGACAGAGCAGCGGCGGGATCGGGATCAGATAAGGATAAGAAGATCAAAAACCAGTTTTCGGAAAGGAGCATGTCGTGAGAGAGCCGACTGTTTGCCGATGAAGACTGTACCCCTCCGTAAGTACGTGAAAGAAAAGTGATTCCCGAGTGAACAATACCCCAAGTATAACTAGGGTTGTGAGCGTCGAAACAGACCTAAAAAAAGCGAAATTAGCGAAAAAAAAGCGACCGCATGGCGTTTAGTGGGGAACCGGAAATGACGTATCCAGTGGCGGGAACAGGAGTAAGCGAGGCGTTCTTGACGCGAGCAGCGAGCTTTCCTGAGCTACCGAGAGCGATGTCGACGCCCTCTGTGACCCGACCAAAGAACCACTTAGCGCCTAGGGCGAGCGATAACGACATTGAACGTGAGATTCTACGACGAGAAAGACAGTTGCTGGAGAGAGAGCGCGCGTTGTTAGACCGCGAAAGAGAAATAATGGAAGCGGGACATTGTAGTACGATGGCGACAACTGTAGTTGCTCACCGAGACATGGCGGAAAGATTGTTGCCCGAGTTTGACGCGTCGACGACCTTAGGATTTACCGCCGAACAGTGGGTGCGGCGAGTGGAAGGGGTCGCTTCCGCGTATTCGTGGGACAATTCCGTATTGCTTACTCATGCGGTGAATAAGCTGAGAGGAGTAGCTAAATTGTGGTTAAATAGTGTCGCGGAAGAAGTTTATTCTTGGGAGACTTTTAAAGAAAGGTTACTTTATAGCTTCCCATCAACAGCTGATCAGGCCGATGTCCACATGAGTCTCACGAAGAGGAAGAAGCAGCGCGACGAAACCTATGAGTCATACGTGTATGCCATGAAAGCGATAGCGCGACGAGGTGAAATAGATAAAGAATCCTTGATTAAATACATTTTGAACGGCTTAGGTGACAAGGAATTAGTAAGGTCGCTGGCTTTGTGTGAGTTCAAAGATGTTGAAGGGTTACTGCTCAAGATAAAGCGCTATGAAAGTATTACAGAAAGAGCGAGATTAGGTGAAAGACAGTTTTTAGCTAACCGTTATAGTGTCCCAATTGAACCGCTAAACGAAGGTAATGTGGTGAGGAGAAATAAGCAGACAACGCAGGCGAGGTGTTATAATTGTAACGGCCAGGGACACATGGCTAAGGATTGCCCAGAACGACAGCAGAGCAGGCGATGTTTCCGATGCAATAAAGAGGGACACATGATGAAGGAATGCCCTCAGGGAACCCAAGTTAATAGACAGAATTTGGAAATGAAAAGGCGAGTCCAAAGAATTTCGGTGCCGAACGACCAAATTAAAGACGAATATTATAAATGGATAAAGGTTAATGATGAACAAGTTGTTGGGTTCATTGATTTAGGGAGCGATGTTGTGACCATGAGGCAAGATGTCGCTGAACAGCTAGGTGTAGAATACTTTGCGAGTCAAAAAAGTCTGATTGGATTCGGCTGTGGGAAAAGTAACGTAATAGGCTCCAAACAGTTAACCCTTGTTGTGGACGACGTAAGCATTGAGGTAGAAGTGCTTGTGGTCCCAAACTGTTCGCAAGACGATGCCATAATTCTAGGACGAAGCGCCCTAGACCAATCGGGGATTCTAGTTGAGAAGAGCTATCAGAAACTTGTAATTAGGAGAGAGACTGATGGGCAGGAGGAAGAAAGTAACTTCGAAGCCAAAGTTCGAAATGTCAAAGAGAGGACCGGGATAAAAATGGAAGAAATAAATTTGAATAACGACCTGTCTGAAGGGGAGAAGGATGCGGTATACGAAATGGTGAATGAGTATCGAGAATGTTTTGCGAAGAATTTGAGTGAACTGGGTACAGTAGAGTCTGCCAGTTTCGAGATAGAATTGTTGGATAACCACCCTGTGAATTTAAGACCGTATCGCCTACCGTACGCCCAAAGAGCAACGATGCAAAAGGCAGTCGATGAGTTAATGAAAATGAGTATCGTGCAGGAGTCGACATCAGAATACGCAAGCCCAGCATTGTTAGTGAAGAAAGCTAACGGAGAAGACCGGCTGTGCGTCGATTACAGAGCATTGAATTTGAAGACGAAAAAAATAAAATTCCCCATGCCAGCCATTGAGGAACAATTAGACGCGCTTGCAGGAAACAGTTATTTTACCATTTTAGACTTGGCGTCGGGATACTATCAAATCCCTGTGGCTTCAGAGACGAGACCCTTGACAGCTTTTGTCACCTCAAGTGGACTGTACGAGTTCACAAAAATGCCTTTCGGAGTAGTAAACGCACCTGCAGTGTTTAATCAAATGTCGAAAAGGGTAGTGCGAATGACAAGACCAGGAGAGGTCCTAGTCTATATGGATGATCTGTTGATACCCAGCAAAACGGTGAAGGAAGGGTTAGAGAGATTAGAAAGACTGTTGCAAGTACTGAAGAAATTGGGGCTAGCGCTAAAAGTATCAAAATGTGAATTTTTCAAAACTAGAGTAGACTATTTGGGCTTTGAAATAACCAAAGATGGGATCCGACCAGGCGAGAGAAAAATTCAGGCAGTTAAAGAATTTCGAAGGCCGGAGAATGTTCACGAAGTGCGACAATTTATTGGTTTGACGAGCTTCTTTAGAAGATTTGTATTAGGATTCGCTACGTTAAGCAAGCCGTTAACGCTCTTGACGAAGAGAGATACGGTATTCGAGTGGACAGAGAAACAAGAAAACGCATTTCAAGAGCTGAAGAAAAGATTAATCGAGCGTCCGGCACTTGCGTTGTTTGATGTAAATGCCGAACATGAAGTTCACACTGACGCCAGTAAGAATGGACTAGCGGGGATTATCTTACAGCGTCGAGAAGGAGAATCTCAAAAACCTGTGGCATATTATAGCCGACAGACGACAGATCTAGAGAAGAACTATCACAGTTATGAGCTAGAAGCGTTGGCAGTAGTTGAAGCCGTAGACAAATTTCGAATGTATTTATTGAACAGACCCTTCAAAGTTGTTACTGACTGTAATGCTTTAAAGACCACCATGTCCAAGAAAGAATTGTTACCGCGGATAGCGAGGTGGTGGCTTCGATTACAAGAGTATGATTTCACGATCGAGTACCGACCAGGACGCAACATGAGTCACGTTGATGCCCTCAGTCGAAATCCCGTGGGAGATTCCGAGGAACCGGATACAGCAGACTTGAAAATCTTCACGTTGCGAATAAATCAGGATGATTGGTTACTAACGATGCAGCTGCAGGATGTAGCTATCCAGAAAATACATCGTACCTTACAGCAACCTGCGGTCGCCAATGAGGATAGGCAGATCCACACAGACTATGTGCTGAAAGACAACCGTGTCTGTAGAAAGGTAGACGGTGGGGTCCGTTGGGTTGTGCCTAAGAACTCTATTTGGCGCATTCTAAAGGGAAGTCATGATGACATGGGACATTACGCAGAAGAGAAAACCCTAGAACACGTGAAGAGATATTTTTGGTTTCCGAAGATGAGAAGAAGGGTAAAGAAATATATTGCAGCTTGCATTGAGTGTGCTTATCATAAGAGACCGGGAGGTAAAAAAGAGGGGCAGTTGCACAGTTTAGAGCGTGTAGCCATCCCATTTCACACAGTTCACGTGGACCACTTAGGGCCATTCCCAAGAAGTAAAAGGGGCAACGAGTATGTTCTCGTGTATCAAGACAACTTTACAAAGTTCATCCTACTAACGGCAGTAAAAACCACAAAAACCAAGCCAGTGTGTGAAGCTATCAGTGAGATTACGAGTTTATTTGGGTGTCCTGAGCGTTTAATTACAGATCGAGGTACGGCATTTACAGCGAAGGAATTTGAAGAATTATGTGAAAGAAACCAGATAAAGCATATAAAGAATGCGACTGCTACCCCTCGAGCAAATGGACAAGTAGAGCGATCAAACGCATCCATTACAAACGCCATATCCACTATGTATGCACAAGAGGATGGAGGCGACTGGGACACGAATTTGAGAAACATCCAATTCGCCATGAATTCTATGTCAAATAAAACTACTGAGAAGAGCGCTTATGAGCTATTGTTTGCTTATAACCCAAGGAATTCATTGCAAAACCGTGTTATATTGGCGTTGCAAGAAAGCGAGCTCGATGAGACTAGAGAGACCTTAGGCGAAGCAAGGGAAAAAGCGTTAGTAAAGATATCAGAGACGCAGAAAAAACAGAAGGAGCGTTACGATCAAAGACATAAGGTGCCGAGAGTGTACCAAAAGGGAGATTTAGTCATTGTAGAACGAGAAGCTCAAGCGACAGGGTGTTCGCGAAAATTAGCTCCGAAATTTAAGGGTCCGTATCTTGTCTCAGAAGTGCTAGCTCGAGATAGGTATTCTCTCATGGATATACCAGGGGCAAAGAGGACTCAGCGAGCGTTCAATTCCGTGTTTAGTGCAGACCGAATGAAACCCTGGTGTAAGCCCCCCCAAGGCGAAGTAGGAGATGACGACCAGGCCGACGAGAGCCAGGACGAGGGAGATGACGACCAGGCCGCGGACAGCAGAGGGAAAGAAGACGAGAAGCGGATGGAGAACGGCGCGAGCGCCAGAGGAGCAGTTCAACCGGAGGCAGACCGGACCGGGACCGAGGACGGCCCCGATGTCAGGAAAGGCCGACTGTTACGCAAGCGAGGACGACCGCCACGAGAAGTGCTACCAGAAGCGGGACGGAGAAGGAGAGTACTAAGAGATCACGTGACGCGAGAGAGAAGAGTGTGTGACGGGACTCGTGGTAGCGTGGGCCGTGTGTTGGCTCGTGGAAAAGCTTCTGCTGGAGAGCAGAATGCTGGTGTAATTCGGGTTTAAATAAAGTTGGAGTCCCTTGGACGTGTTGTGTTATTTCGGGTGTGCCTCCCCGAGAAGGAAGTTGGAGGGTGGTGTAGTGTTTTCTGACATATATATATATATATATATATATATATATATATATATATATATATATATATATAACATAAGTTGTTAACAGAAACAATGAAATACTATGATAGATTTATATATAGGTATATATATATATATATATATATAAATCTATCATAGTATTTCATTGTTTCTGTTAACAACATATGTAATATATTCAAAGTCTATCATGTCAAATGTACCCAGAGACGTACATCGGCGAAATGGCGCCTATTGAAAAATTTTAGGAAACGCCTTGGCTATGTAGGATATAATTTTTTGTTAGTTTTAATAAAGAATAATAGCGTTTTCATTACAAACAGATCAACGTTTGAGTATTAAAACAATACTTATTTATGGGAAAAGTAACTTTTCGAACTTTTTGTGTGGATACGTTTCGCGCCTTTTTCAAGCGGCGCCTATGTCAAATGCCACCTTCGACAAACCTTAGTTACGGGACTGGTTGTACCATATACTATAACGAAAGTTTACGCGCACGAATGGACTCGATAAGTACCGCTTCGTCCGAATGAAACCGCTTGTACCTATGTCTGCCCCCTCTCTCTTTTCCCTCACAGTTTTCTCTTCTCCTCTATCCTTTCTTTTTCACCCTCCTCATTCCACTGCCTTTCTCTTCCCTCTCTCTCTTTCTCTTTTATTTCCTATCTTCCACCCCCGCCTCCCCCTCCTCGACGCACATCCCTCCACCCATTCCCCTCTCCACTACTTTGCCAATCCATATGTAAGAGAATGAAAACTGAGCTAACATGCAATACGACAACTTTCTCGTTGAATAGAGGGAGTTAACGCCCTGTGCCGTGTAAAAATTCATCTCCCTCTCTATTGCACTCACATACCCATTCATACGGAGCGCATATCCATTTCGGTCACGCTTCGCGAAACATTGTGTGGAAGTGCGAAAAAAAAACTTAAAAAAAACTTTAAAAAAAAGTATTCAAGTGACGAAGGCTTTTGAGTCACAGAATGAAAAAAGTAACTCGTTCAAAAACTATGTGTCATCGGGAAACGTAGGACTTTTCTGAATAAAATGCTTCAAGGTTAAAATTCTATTTCGTCTTCGATACAAAACTCTTGGTCATGTATTTATACGGAGCTAAAGAAGGTATCACGCAGATAAGTTTTAAAATGTTGTTCGACCATATATAGAAACATTGAAAATCTAAAATCATCGTATATAAACTCTTTCCAAGACAAAGAGTGGCCAGTTTGGTTTACAAACAAGTCAGGAAAGTGTACAGCGTACCACAAATTTGATGCAATTGAGTGTTTGAAAGAAACGGCTATAAAACGTTTTTGAAATTGTTCCTTCGTGTAAAATTATTCATTTCTTTTCACTTGCAAAACACTTTGAGTGTATGTAAGGAAAATAGCATTCTTTTCTTCGTCATAAATAATTAACCGAATTTTTGTGAGATTGTTTATGTTAGCAACAATGAAGAAGTAACCATGCAAGAAATTTTCAACTCGAATTAAGACATTCTTGTTTGATTTTATTGATAACGGCTATTCCTACGATAAAAAAGTGTGGGAATAAAAATACTCTATAAGTTCTATAAGTTTTATTTGAAAACTATTTTGATATGACCAATAATTTACGAGATATGACGGAAAGTTCATGTTTTGTCACTTGTGAAGTGGTATCCCTGATTGGCTTATGTGACTTTCTTATTGTCTTTAGCTGTGTCCTTAATATCAAATTTCATGAAAATCCGTCCGACAGAAGCCGAGAACGAAAATGCGGACAAGGGCACAGTAGTGTGAGTTGGGTGGCATAACACACAGGGATTTCTGTGTACTTTGGGTGGCATACGTTCCAGGGGAAAAGTAGTGTATGTTGGGTGGCATGACATCTAGTGTCTTCTGCATACTTATAGCGGCATAAATGTCAGCTGCACAGTCATGTTGTCGGATGCCTAACATCTAGGGGCAGTTGGTGTATTGTTGGTAGTTTACACTTTAGGCTAGGGCTGTCTAACTTCATTGGTGTGGCGGGCCAAAAAGTCAATGACTGGCGGGCCGGACTGGGGTTGGGTGAGGGGGGTTAGGAGATAATTTGTTCGAGGGAAGATCGGAGATAGGCCGGAAAGCGTATGCCCAAACGTGCGTCGTTATTGTATCACCCAGGCCCCCCTTACTTAGTCGGTTTCGGGGCATTTCCAAGAGAAATATAGAACATAGTGGATACCCTTGTTAGCGGGTGGAATTTTTCGGCTGCTTTTGTCTTCCCGATTTTCCCCATCCGTTTTCGCACATGATGGTAAAAACACCGGAATGGGGAAGAGCCATACAGGGAAGCATGTTTTATGACTGGTAGGGGTTTAGGCAGCTTACCGGTATTCTATAGATGCAAACGAACAGCCCTAATTTAGACACAAACTGTGTTATCTGGGTGGTCTTATGTAAGGAGGAATGGGGTGTAGGTTTTGGTAGTTGACGTCGTAAGGGTAATCAGTAAGCCAGGAAAAATAAGATAAGACGGTTTGACGTACGCTTGGTGACATAGTTTGTCTCATTGTGCACGCCCAAACTATAAGACCTAAGACAACCAAACTTGTTTCGGTTTTTACTTATCATAACTCTGTGAATGGTGGAGGTTTGGTCAACCGGGATTAGTCAGTGTTGCCAATATAGGGGATTGACATGTTTCCATAAGTTAGCACGTAAAAATCGATTGGTTGACATGCAGGCTTTTATTCTTTTGCAAATTTATATAAGTTAAAATGAAGATGCGAACACGGGGAAAACCATGTTTTAATCTGCAAGAATCAACTTCATATTTCTTAAAGACAGAATTCAAATCTAAGCCAATTTAGCGTAAATTTAATTTTTGATCATGAAAAAGGATATTTTTACAAGCTTGCAACAATGGAAAATACTAAATGCCATTTCAACGAGATCAATACTTTTAAATAGGAGCTTATCTCACATGCTATACTCTTGAACAATTTTACATTGCAGCATCGAGAATTGGAAGTGGAAAAAATCTGTACGCACTAGCAGCAGGAGAAAAAACTAAGACCACGGTCTACTATCAAGCATAGTCAAATGAATCGACCGTATTAAATATCAATTTAAATTAAGAATCTGCAAAATATTTTCGAAAGTTTTATAAATTAAAATATGAAAAAAAAACAAATAAGACTTTTAAAACTGAAAGAATTTTTCATTCGTAATAATTGTTTTAATTCGCAGTCATATCGATGAAAAACATAACCCCGAGCAACGCCGGGTAATTCTGCTAGTTTTCCTATAAATTAAGGACGATGATAGAGTTGGAGGAAGCAGAGGATCACATCATACGTTACGGTTGGGGCCACATAAGGAAAGCTGTGAAAGCCGACTTCAAAAACTATTTCCCCCGTTTCTTACAATTACGAAATGAATATGCACGTATACGTAACTAAATCTCGTATTATTATTTCCATTTAACGCCATGTAGATTTATGTGTGACATTATGCGTTGAAACCTGGTATCTAGCCATACCCCATCTCGTATTTAACTCAATAATAATGGTAAAGAAAGGAATTAAAAAGTGCTAGTCTCTTACCAGGAGGCGGAGAGGCGCATTCATACTGGTCGCAGCAGTCTCCTGGAATTCTGGAGGCGCGCCGAAGAACCCTTGCCCCGAAGGGACAAGAGAAAGGTAAATACGCAGTGGGGCAGAGAGAGGGAAGGCAGAAACAGGGACCGCCCCCAGTCCCCCCAGAACTCCCTTCAACTCTTGCGGAGCCCTCTGGGCAGGGTTCGGCATCTGAAGACGACGAAACGCCGCCTTGAAGGTCATTTGTCGACGCACATCCGGAAAGGGTGCAGTTCCTTCCGGACAAAGACATGAATCCTGCAATTCAAGAAGATACATTCATTAAAATATTTTAAAGTAATCCTCTATAGGGGTTATAACAGGTGGTGCGCGTACCCTTAGGAGTACGTCAAGAGTGGTATACGCAAAAGTGGTAAAGATTATAATTTTTCTTCTTACTCTGTCTTTCGTGCATGACTTCGGAATCAACAGTTATAATGTGACGACTTAGATTCTATATTATAATCGGCATAGGATTCTTGTATTCTTGTCTACAAACTTTTGTAACCATTCTCCAGATGCGATTTAAGATAATTTTCGAGTAGGTACGAGCTTGAAAATTGGCAGGAATGCATGAATCATGCGTTAAAAGGAAATTACGAAAAGATAATGTCTGTTTCCCGTAAAATAACGCATAAAATGCAATCTTTCGACGTGAAGGTTTTCATTCATTTGCAAATTAAAATTAGAAAAAATTGACCTACAATCACCGTACGTAGACTGTTTTAAAGAATAATGTACAAGGTTTCTTATTCTTATCGTCGATTTTCGCCTTCCGTTCGAAATTACTCATATTTAACGAATATGTGACAAATTTTGACCACATATCGCGCTTTTATCGATAAGTTTCCTGGACAACGAATATCACTGTTGAGACTCGAGATTCCTATTATTGCCTCAATACTCATACGTCATACGATAGAAATAAGAAGCATTTACGTAGGTCTATCGAGCGAGATGGAGTTAGAGGGAGGGAGAGAGGCAGAGGGAGTGAGAGGCAGGGAGACAGAAGGGTGATGCATGGTGAGGGGGGTAGGGAGGGACGGATGGAGCGGGATACGGCAATATAATTTTCTTTCCCGTCATACTGACGGGCATTTACGCCAAGTATTATAGATATGAATTTAAAAAAATAATAATATTCAATAAACTTTCAAGCTCCTCGATGTTTATTAGTAAAAATGCTGGCAACATTTCAAATTTGAAATTCAGGCTTCTCTAGTAACTTCATAAAGCAGAAAGATACGCCTGAAGAGCGAATTTTAACTTTACAAAACTGAGTTGTCTATCTTAATACAAGCGCAATTCGTTTTGTTGCTGCTTTGAAACGTAATTGGGGGTTCTCAGCCATAAAATATGCTATAAGCGATATGCGATCATTAAAGGGCACGCGAGTAAATAAAAGGTTGAAAATCCATGCTCTATAATAACATACGGATTATAAGGGCAAATATAGCTGCGGACAATGCCCTGCAACAATATCGAGTGAAGAAAGGATTAAAAGACGGATTTTGAATTTTAGCGCAAAAATAGCGTACACGTGCATGGCAAACCGTTCATGTCTCAGGGATGGCAAATTCCGCACACGTGTGTGATTAAGCAGCCTGAGGGTGGATTTAAAAACCTACTGTAATATCACACTTTAAAAATAAAGGACTAAACTCCTTACGTATGTATGTGTATATATGTAACGCTATCTTTCCCCATTGTTTAATATGTTTAATTACTCTTGTACTTCCAGATTACTTTTACGACATTAACATATATATTACTAGCAGGAGTGCCCGTTGAATTTCAACCGATTTAGTGAATCTAAAACTTCGACCATGTAACATGTAAGCATCGCAAGAATAAGAAAGTACACGGTTGTACCCGTCGAATAAAGCAGAAATGAAGAAAACCGCTCCGCATTTTCCTATTTAGATGAATGAAGGAAGAAAATCTTACGAAAATAACGTATAAACTCCCTTCCCCTCCCCCTTCCACCCTCTCCTTCCCTTCTCCCCCTCCCTCCCTTCTCTCCCTCTCTCACCCTCCCCGCTCTCCCTCTTTCTCCCTCCCCCTCCATCTTTCACCCTCCCTCTCTCCACCCCTTCCCTCTAATTCCCTCTCTCCATCTCCCCCTTTCGTTATCATCCATCTCTTTCCCTCCCTATCTCGTATTAAAAGCATTCAAAGCGAACAAACTTAAAAACATTCTCCTTTATATGTTAGATTAGAAGATAACTCATTTAAAAACAACAAATATTTCAATGAAATAAACAACAATTCAACAATTTTTACGTAAGATATGGAATGTTAGTAAATTTCTATACTTCAATAATGCCATAAATGCGAAAATTGTTTTACAGAAATAACTGATGAAAAATTAATATTTTTAAACCTATTTCAATTCGTTGCTGACAATGAGATATACTCAAAAACCAAAATTTGAACCGGCCATTACATTAAGACCTTTCGACCAGGTGGACTGATTTTGTCCAGTCTCAGCTAGAAAATGTATATCATAAAACATTGATATTGGTGTAGGATTCATCAAAATCGGTCCAATGGTTGCTGAGATATCCTCAAGAAACTGAAATTTTGACCGACCGACCCGTGACCTCCGGGGTCACGACCCCGTGGGCTGATTTGAATTATATTCGGCACTGCAACTCCCATGATCAACCTGAAGCTGCTGTCAAAATTTCAAGCTCCTAACTTTATTCTCTGATGAGTTATGGCTGCCACAGACAGACAGACACAGATAGACAGACAGACATCCTCTTTTATTTATTAGAGAAGATAAACCTTGTCTTTCAATATTGTATTTATACTATATAGGGTTTTTTCAGGTTTTTTCCACCCCCCCTTCTCTTCGCGGGTGTTTTCTTGCGTGGTTTTTTACTGGATTGGCCATGCCTGGCTCTACCTGGGTTTTTACCACAAATATTATATCTTTCTTAGAAACTTGCCTAATGTGTAATTTGATACTTATTGTTCTGTTCTCGTTGTTATATGTATTTGACGCAACGTTTTCTCTTGTTCTAGTTCTGTTTTCATATTTATATACTTATTCATGTTATTATCTTGTGATCAATAACGATGGATTAAAAGGAAGAGGGGACCTTATGGTCTCAATTTCGCCCTGAAAATAAAGACAATTATCTATCTATCTATCTTTGCGAATGGAGCATTCACAAAGGATTACCGTGTTTGTTGGAGTTGCCGACTACAGATGAGAATTCGTTATTAATATACGTATAAGGGTTGCTAGCGTGGATGTCTGGGTCCCCGATTCTCGCTCTCGCCTTTGTTTGACTCTTCCTCTTTCAAAAGCATTGGAAACGGGCTCTTGAATAGCTCATTAAAACAAATAAAACAGTCGAAAACCACTTTATACAGATGTTTGATCGATTTTAGCGCTTTTGTATAAAAAAAAGAGATTATGAATTCGGTTCACCCGCCCGTCCGTCTGACCGTGTACAAAATAACTCAAAAATTACGTAAGCAACAAACACCAAAATTTCAGGATATTTATCTATACATTCAGAGTAGATATGGTAAAAATTGTGGTCCGTCGGTAAGAAGGGACTTCACGGTCTCAGTTTCGCCCTAAATAAAGTCGTTTGTCTGTCTGTCTGTCCGTCTGCCTTATAACAGGATATTAGAAATTCCCTTATGAATTATCTACACAGGTCCTTTATGGCTTTAGTGTTGTTGACCGTATTCACAGGGCGTATGTAAATAAACAAGTATGCTATTAAGGGAATGTAAGTGAAATTACACAGTTCTAAAATGTTATTCCATTACATATTTTGTTGTTTTTATTTAATGCCAATTGTTTTTGAAGAAATGTTTACGTGATAAGCTAATTAACATTTTAATGGTAAATTACGTTGCTGTGAGATTGGTTAATTAATTTTTCGAAACAAAAGTGAAATTACATAGGTTTGAAAATGTATTTGCATAATTAACGTATAGAATATTATTAAAGATGCAACATTTTTAAGATAGATTGTTCTGCAGGGGATGTTTTTGTTTCATATTCTTAAAAAAGCGTCTTATGTAATTTTACCTGCAATGATTTCCTCACTTGTTAATATAATTTTGGTCACACCCTATAAAATAAAAGGTGCAGGAAAGGATTGTTTCCATTGCGATTTGATGCCGAAACAGTATTTCCGATCTCTAAAATGAGCTTAAGAATTATTATTATCGATTATGAACGGAAGTCCTCCTCGTGCTTAGTTCATGGATGCTCATTTAACGGTAAAAGGAAGATTACGACCAAATCTAAAATTCATTTGTGCTGTACACAATAAAAAGAATTTTTATTGTTCCAGTCACTTACGAAAATTAAAGTAAAACGATATCTATCAAGATCTCTATTACTCCTAAAAATAAATGATTTTATTCTTTATTACCTTTGCACTACCAAATTACTGTGTTATTATGTTTCGTCAGCGGAATTTATTTAGGATCGCAATTTTCGGGACGAACTTTGAAGACACTTGCAGCATCGCTAAATCTTCAGTTAAAATTGTTTGAACCGTGTAAAAAGTGAAATTTAGGTTGCTAGTCATCTGCCTGATTGTCAATCGACCATAGCTGTGTAAGACACTTTGAACCTGAGCAATGTTGTCGGCAGTTTTGGAAGTCGATGGACGACCGAAACGACAGTCATCTTGGATCGATTCTCGACCATCTTTGAATTTCGCATACCACTTAAAAATGGCTCTCTCTGCAAGATAATTGTCCTCAAAAGCCATTTTCAAAAGTCCAACGGTCTCCGTAGCCGATTTTCGAAGTTAATGGCAAAATTTGTTAGTTCGATTTTTCTAACCAATTTCCACGCGGTAAAAATCCGCAGCAGTAACAGAACACGTGCTCACTTAATGGGTTATTACTCAACACTGAAACGACGGATAGGGAAGCGGTGTGGGGAATTGTGCGCACGATGAAAGACGCTTTCTGTCCACCCGCCACTCCCAATCTTCTGCTCCACCCATGTCGGCCGTGACAGTGCTACTGTACGGATATTTCAATTACACCAAGTATACCAGTATATCACAAAATGGAGAAGCAAGAACAAAGTACATGTTCATTTTCCTAGAAAATGATGCCAATCATCAAAATCCGGATCGTTGGTGTCCAATAAAAACTGGTAATTACGAGGAATATGTCTGCAGTGGTTTACTGCGGAAAACATAAATGCCAGTGCCTCCCTGTTTAAGGATCAGAAATTGTTAGATTTTGAATACGTATACACAAACATTACATATACTATCTATATACAATTTAAAAGGCTAAGGTACGTAAATGTTAAGGAATACCAATAACGGCCGAGCGTGGCAGCACTGGTTGATGCTGCGGGATCGGCAACGGAGGGCCTTGCTTACTATAATACTCACATAGCTACAGTCTCAGAGAGCTCTATGGTCAGCTAACACATCTCCGATTTCGGAGCTGAATGGGCAGTTAGTATTAATTTAATTAAGTTCAATTAATTTAATTACACATATCTGCCTTTCAAAATGTGTTATGCATTGAATTATGCTATGATTTGTAAGCCGTTTGCCTCAAGATTTACATTTACATCAATACCCTGCAAGCCGCCAGAAGCGTTTGGCAGGGGGTGTCACAACACCAAACTAATTCCTCTGTTGGGCTGTCTTATCGAGTCTGGGAAAAAGGATCTGTAGTATTTCTCTGTTCTAGCGATTGTTTCGACATATTTTCTCCTGCACTCTGATCTAACATTACGTTCACTAACACCGATGGGGATGACTATGCCGCGTACGTCTTCAACGAATTCGGAGCTTTCGAAGGTTAAAGGCGGCCCTATAAAAAATGCCGCTCTTAAAATAAAAAAGGCAGATTCTATTTTTAGAAACATTTTAACGTAATGCGATTAAACGATAAAAAAAATTAATGAAGTCATTATCAATTGTACTACACGTTTTTTTTTAAAAACAGGAATCCCCTAAAAAATTTCGGTGTATAAAACGCTTATCCGTTTCACAAACATAGGATTAAAGGTTTTAGAGTCGAAGTTCGCCCTTAAATATCGGAAAGTGACCTGGGAACATTATTTTTGTAAAACAATAAACGAAAAAATAGCCACACTTTTACCTCTAATTTTTGTTAAAATATAAAAAAATAATTCCGTTATCAGGCAATAATGTTGACGTAATATTTGTAAGATTGTACTGTTTTTGCGTTCGTTTTTTGAGACCGAATTGTTATTCCAGCCTCTCGGGTGCGAAAGCACTACAAAACTACGATTCAGATTAAGTATTCAGTTTTTTCCCTTTCACGAAAAAAAATACATAACACAGCTCACTCTAAATGCGGCTCTGCAAACAATTCGAACGAAATTTTTTCGACGTCCAAGAATTCCGGAGCTAATCCCAAAAAATTAACTTGGCATTCTCGCCTGTTGTTTTGTTTGGCCGCAGCTCCATTATATTCTTCAAAAAAAAAATACATATATATAATTTTTTTCTGACTGACTTCCAACGGGGCGTGAACCCATAGCGAGCGTATCTGAATTACTAACGAAGCAAAAAATTTCCAAAGAAACGGTCGATATTTAAAAAAAATTATTATATTTTTAAAAAATCCACGTCCTGTGTTTACTTTTACGCGCCATAACAAAGGACGCCGTTCGCAAAAAAAACATTTAATTAATTTCAATTAATTCTGGCTTTTTTGAATGCAGTCGCTTTACCATTGAAAACGGTAAGCAAGCTGTAAATATCGAGAAAAATGATTGGGCAATGATATAATGCGAAAAGAAACCAGAAATGTTTTCTATTAATAAGAGATGTGTCATTCATAATGGTTAAAGAGACATTCGTTTACACTTTTAACGACATTGTCTCGTTGAGGTAATCAACGAAACACACATCACGATGTTACACAGTTGCGTACAACACTTTCAGGTTTATTTGAAATTCATTGAATTTCGTATTAGTCCGACAAGTTTTCACTTCAGAAATCACCAACAGAGTGCCAATATGATCCCGAAACAATTTCGAACCCGACCGAAAGTACTCCTAATCTAATTTTGTAATCATTTGCATAATTTCTTCCATGTTGAGTACACACTACTCGCCCAGCACGGAAAACGCAGACGCCAAACAAACCGAATAGCTCATCCGAGATGCATTTAATTCACGAAATCCAAATCCATGCCTAATGGATATCCCATCGAATCCAATTTACGATTCGAAACTGCAAATGCATGGCCTATATTTGACCCTTATACCGCAGGATTTCCACTCGCCGAATTAGAGATCAACTTCCCTCCATCTTCCGACACTCTGACCGACTCTTGAAACATCTGGGGAAGTGATCCCGCAGGGCTACCAAGCGCGATCGTCTTTAGCAGGTAAGAATTTAGCGGCGTTTTAGGAAATTCAGGCGAACTTCAGGATCGTAATAATGATTTTCGCCTTATTAATGTCGACGCTTGTGTGGAACTCGACCGCAAGCCACAACTCGATGCAAATAATGGACTGGTAGGAGATTGAGGAATAGAGAGAGGGAGGGAGAGAGGGACGGAGAAAGAGAGGGAGAGGGAGGGGGAGGGGAGGGGGGAGAGATTTTCGCACATTAATGCTCACCACCCTCTTAACTCTTTATCTTATCCCTATATTCCTCCATTTTCGCTCCCTTACTCCAGGGGCGGATTCAAGTAGGGTCGCACTTGGCGCGCGCCAGGAGCCTCTACAAATAAGCTGCCCCGAAAAAATGTTTTTCTGTGTAATCTCATAAATATTAAATATGTAGAAAATTCATGAATTTATATTGCAGGGCCCCCAATTGTTGAACGCCAGGTGTTCAAATACTTTTGCGCCAGGGGCCTAAATCCTCCAATGCCTCGATCGGACACTTGAGTCGACTGTCAAGATGTACCATATAAACCCATTGGATATAAGGAAGAGAGGGACACTTCCAGTGACGGTTTCAGGCATCCTGTACTCCCTGGCGCTAAACTATTGGGGCCCTTGGAGCAGAACAATTGGGTGCCCTTCAATCTAAAATTATGCTGAAACCTCACCAAACGACAAACACTTTATATGACCTCTCTTAATGACTGTATTAATAAATTAAGCGTCACAGAGCAAAAAAATCTGTTGTGGGCAACACATGACTCTCCATATTTGGGGTATAGATATTTAAATTATTATGAATAGCATTATAAGGCAAAATTATAATTTCGTATCGTAAAAGAATACAGTCGTCCTTATTGCTGTAAATTAGGTATATCTTGAATATGTTTACAGAATTCACCGCTACATGGTGATGGCGCTGTATACTGGAAATTTACGAATAAGCACAATATCTCCGAAATGGATGGTTCTAAGGAAATTTGTTTCAAACAAAACCTGGAAGAAATATTATTCTCTACAACTATGGTCCTCACGAAGATTACCAATAACGACGTTTTTAAGGAGATATTTGACGGAAACCGAAAAAACCGATTATTTATAAATAATTCCTAAACAATAACTGATACGGAAAATTGTTTCAAATAAAAGTTGTAGGAAATTATATTCTCTATAACATTTGTATCTAGTTGTATATAGAATAATGATGTTTTAACGGAGAAATATCGCAAAAACCGAATCGGGTTTCGAATAAACCTCGACTTTCGGTTAACCGTTATTGTCCAAAAACAAATTAGTTCTTTGTGCTCATACGAAAGTGTTATATATGAAGTTTGGTAACGATATGGCAAGTACGTTTGAGTTAGAGCGACCAGAATCACATCCACGCAGACATACAGACATAATTCCGAAAATAGTCTAAACGTGTTCTAGGGAACTCAAAACGTGTATTTCCCTTGAAATCTCGAAGTCGTTTTTTTTCGTGATCACAATACTTTCCTCATACAATCTATGGAGAAAGTAATAAGAAAGTAAAAATGCCTAACAGCATATGTAAAAGGTCACAGTCGACGATCTTGAAAATATTGTCTTAGTAACTAAAATGTTCTCGTTCGTCAGTCTTTATCAAAGGCTTTGGTTGTTCAAATTCTAGTTCTACCAATATACTTAGCTAGTTCTTATGTTTCGTATATGGAATATTCAACATATTTATCTAGAAAAAGACTCATGTGCTATTAGCTGCGGTTTTCCAAAACCTTTGAATTTCTACAACTTTGTATTTTGTAAATGATTCCTGTTCCTTTTTATTTTCTGGGACTTCACATTTTCCAACACCTCTTTTCATATCTTTCTCACATGCTTTGTAAAACTGAATAGTATTGATAAAATTTTTTCGAAACAGTCACTTGACTTTGATATATCTTAGGAATGAAAGTTCACACAGTAAATATCCATTTTTGAGGATTGTTGGCCAAGTAATAGTACTAACATTAAAAATTAAAAACATTAATACTAGTTTAGTGTCCATTTTAGGTGCATTGCGTATTATTGATGAAACAATCGAGTCATTAATAAAATTACCGTCTGAACAAAACTGCCGATACGAACAAAAAATTAATACCGCATTTCCAAGTTAACTTTTGCGTTTAAATATTAATTTGAAAAAATTATAGAGCAATATATAGAAACATACGTATTCGCATATGCGAAGATCGATTCTCCTCCTAATTACTGCTTTACAAACCATTTCCTTTTCATATCACTGCCCTTTACAATTAATTCACGCACTCGAACCATTCACCTAAAAATGTAGTAACGGTTTTCCTGGCATAACTAAAAAATTAATCATGCAATAATTTTCGCACGGAATCCACCCGTCTTATAAGACGAACATGGGTATATCCAGATTCGAATCACCGAAGCATACTTCGCGCGAGAAATAATTTTGCGTTAAGCCCTGAGAAATTTTCCATCTGAACTGTTCTTTCAGCATGTATACAGGTGAATTAACTTCTCCGGGTAATTAAGGAAAGATTGAACGAGCGGAGAAAGACGGACGGAAGAAAAAATTTGACGAAGCGTCAACACAAGTGGAAGCGGAGGCATTTGAAGAGAGCAGAAGTGAAACTCCTATGACGTGCTTAGAGGCAAGGGTGAAGACTTTTCCTTTCTGAAAACCATTCGAAGAGGTGAACCCATTAAATGGCTTCCTTTAATACACGACCTCGCAACTCCAATCTCCGGCATAACTTTCTTTCTTTACGAAATTCTTTTTTTGCATCTACTTCAATCCTTCGTTCTCCTTGTATTAAATGCTTCCTTAGCTCCGATAAAATTCTTTTTTTCCTCTCTCTCTTTCTCTCTCCCACCCCCTCCCTCCCTCTTTCAGCTTCAAAGCTTCTTTTCCCCTTTTTAATCCGGGATTATCCGTCTTTCTCGATCTTAATCCATTCTTTAAACGAGGGGATGGAGGCATTAGATAAATAGTCCGTTATATAGGGAAATTAAAAGCGTTTTACGTCTAGCAAATGAAAGGGAAATGCCTAGCAAAGTTTACGAGGCAGCGCCAACTAAGGAATACGACGGCGCTTTAAGTACATAATGCTAGCGAGAGGATTATGGAATGGTTAAACTCAACCGTGCAACATTTTTACTTTCTCCATACGTAGTAATGGGAAAGTATTGTGTTCACGAAAAAAATCGACTACGAGATTTCCACGGAAATACACGTTTTGAGGTCCCTAGAACACGTTTAGACTATTTTCTGAATGATGTATGTGTGTATGTGATTGTGGGCGCTCTAACTCTAAAAGTACTTGTCATATTAATACCAAATTTCATATATAACACTTTAGCATGAGCACAAAGGACTGATTATATATATTTGTACGGTTGATAAATTCATCCGTGACTTTGTGACGACTTTTCTACATCTTTTCATTCGAAGCCCATGGATATTTTTCTCTCGAGCCTGGAAATATAATTGCACAACACGATTGCGACTTTGACTCGAAGGACTCCTCAATTAACCAAGAGTTATATTTTTTCTCGTGAGGCAGATGCTGAAAAGTTTTACGCCCAAAATGCACATTATAGAAAATTTCGTACTGATTAATAATCGCTTGAATAATATTCACCCCGAAAGAGGGAGCCTGAGATAAATTAAGAAAGGAATTTTTAAGACGCAGAAAACGAGCGGAAAGGCAAAAAGAGCGAATTGTGTCTCTAAAAGAACGGATAAAAGGGAAAATGAAGGAATGTACGATACATATACAATTCGGATCCCATAGGCGTTATAATAAAATATTAAGGGGATTCCGATTTTAATGAATCACGGTGCGTATATACACATAATATATACTTTGGCAAATTGGAACGCGCATTTCCTGTGGAAGTACTTCTTGATCAAAGATGTGGCTGAAAGTATACTTGAAGGGAAAGAAGGAAGAAGAAGGAAAAGGTTTCAGCTGAAGAGCGATTGAAAGGGAAAGAAGTTGACCAAGAATTGAAGAAGGTTGCATTGAGTAGGTGAAGTAGTGTAGAATACAAACACGAATGTCTGCGGACAGATTATTAATACACACGTACATACAGGGTGTCCCAGGACGCGAGGTCGATACGTCATCTACGTTTTGGAGAAGTCATTACAAGTCGAAAATAAAGAGTAACCATTTTGCCTATTCTTAATAATAAAGGAGTAATGGACATTTGAAGTTGTTGATGGAAATAAGAAGAAAAGCAAGTTTGCTGTTTTACAACGTTTATTAAAGCAATTACTTATTACAATAATTGCTAAAAGGGGCCACCATTTTCTCTTAGGCAGGTTTTTGATCTCTTTAAAAGAGAACTTGTTGCTGTGCGAAGCTGCAGCATCGTTGATGCGGTCTGACAGTTCTTCTAGGGTTTCCACTAATGTTTCATAAACAAAGCTTTTCATAAGGCCACATAAGTAATAATGTAAAGGGGTCAAATCTGGCGACTTTGGCGGCCAAGCTTGTGGCCCTTCCCAGCGGATCTAGCAACCTTCAAACCGTTGGTTTAAGAATAATCTTACATATCTTGCAAAGTGTGCTGGTGCACCGTCAGGCTGAAACCACATACCTTTCTAACCGAAAGTGGCACATCTTTCAGAAGTTCTGGTATGAGGTATTCTAGTAAGTTTAGGTATCTCTCTGCAGTTAAACGATGTTCCAACACGAACGGTCCAATAAATCTATCGTCAATAATCGCGCGCCAAATGTTTACAGATAATCTGTGTTGAAAATGAGTTTCGATTGTTTCATTTGGATTCTCCAAGACCCATGAATGGGAATTTCTACGGTTTGTTATTCCGTCCCTAGTGAACATCGCCTCGTCGGTATACAAAATTCGTGGAATCGGCTGATCATTTTGAACGATCCAGTTGCAGAATTACATACGTGCAGGATAATATTCAGGCTGAAGAGCTTGCACATCCTGATAGTGAAATGGATAACAACAGTTACGGTTAAGAGTTCTCCATACACTCATTCGTGGCATGTGGGTCTCATTAGATATTCTAAGACTATTGTTCACCATCTCGCGTATGACCTATTCCTCGTCCACTGTTTGCTGTATGGGACGCTCAATCTTTGGCTTCGGAAACGCACCTTCTTCTCGTGAATATCTGTGCAAGCGTGAAAACACTCGCCAGGCAGGTGTTCGCCGATTTGGGAATCGCCTCTCGTATTCTCGGACAGCTGCTGCCACATTCCCATCGCTGAATCCACAAACAAAATGAATGTCGGCATACTCTTCATTAGCGTACATGGACATATTGAAAAACAACAACAACCATGAGTCACACCAGTGAACTAGCTATTATCGAACGACCTTGTGTGGACCTGTGTGCTCAGCAGTGTTGCCAATGCTTGCTTTTCTTCTTATTTCCATCAACAACTTCAAATGTCCATTACTCATTTATTATTGAGAATAGGCCAAATGATTACTCTTTATTTTCGACTTGTAATGACTTCTCCAAAACGTAGGTGAAGTATCGACCTCGCGTCGTGGAACACCCTGTATATGTATATATATATATATATATATATATATACTGACGAAGGGATCATCCCGAAAGCTCCAATAACTTCTACAAATGTCTCTCTCCAACACCGCAGCGGCTCTCCTTCCGGTAAATGCTCACTGGGTTTCCTTCAACACCTGGTTGCCCTAAATATCCTCATTTACCTTTTCTCTTCCGTAAGTTTAAATAAATAAATAAATATATATATACCTGCAGAAAACATGGAGGTTAGAGATATCCGAGAAAGATTGCTGTCTAAAAGTCAATGTCAAGCAATAAAAAGCCGAATTTGAATAACCTGTAACGAATGGCACAAAATTTTCATTATTATGGAATAACATTTCACGTTGTTCCCTTGTACGGAATGAATGGGAAATCTGATTTCAAATGGAAAAATATATAACTTCAAAAATTAAAAAGGAAAATATTTCCGACTCAAGTCTATGTATTTGCATCACTATTTGTAATGTACTATCAACGCATAGTGGTAAATAAATTACATCCATCAGCATTTTACGCTGAAATTATCACTAATGGCAGGGGGTACAAAGCACCAAATATGTTTCTAGCAATTCCCATTTATCGTTTTCATTTTGTAATCTCTAAATATCCTAGGGACGAACGATCCTTTGTGGATCCAAAAGCCATATAAAAAAAGTTGAAAAAAAAACATAACTACGTTTGTTGCAGATAAGAAATTAACGAATTTGGTTCAAGGATAGTAAGAGCTTAAAATATATTTACTGAAATGGCAAATAACAAAAACAAAAACTGAGTACAAACCTGTTATGAAAATAATTAACTTCAACATGGCGGACTCCTCTCACTTCCGTGAAAATAAAGCCTGACCAGCCAGAAAAACGAATTTCCTGCGCGTTTAATCAGAAGAATATTTTCTGAGCATACCGCGAATAAATTATAACCACACTAAGCAATTGGAAAAATCAATAACCTGGCCTTAAACGTGTTAAAAACCGTTCATTTCTCAACTCTATCCCGACCTATTTACAACACAACCGCGTGACATGTTGTACCAACAGACAAACACGAAATCTAAAAATGTTTAAATAAAAAAAGCGAACGCTATAGTCATTCAGATTTTCAACTATATCCCATCCATTCGCTCAAGGTTTTGCGAGATATTATTAATCAGGGTGGGCCTTTGATGGTTGAATCTCCTGACGAGATCCTTTTGTGATGGTACTAAGCCATAATCCCCTTCCTCCTCCTCCTCTCCTTTCTTCTCTCCTCCTCCTTCCTTCCTTCCTCCAACCCCCTCCCCCAACCTTTCCCCATCCTTCCATTTCTTCCCGAATATCGCCATTTCCTCCCGCCGCCTCACTCCGTCTCAAAAGCTTGTTTGCTTACCCAACTCCCCCTCCCACCCACGCCTCCCTTTTTACCATCAATTCCTTCGCCCTTTCATCGAGAATTTTTCTGATCTTTGTGGTGGGCTTTCCTTCGAAACTTCAAAAACTACTGCAGATTACCATTACGATAAAATACGAGCGAGAAGGCGTGGGCCTCTCTCTCTCTCTACTGAAAGGCATACAAAGTGGCTGGTGATTACTAAAAGATGATATAAAAAAAAGGTCAGAGGGACTTCCTTCGAGGGAAAAAATATACATAAGCTCTCTTTCGACAAATATTCCGGAGGAATACTTTTCGGGGGAAAAGTTTTGGATATAAATCGAATATTAAAACGCATAAATTACTTATGTCGTTATTAATGAAGAAGAATTTCTTTGGCTTTGGGAAGCCGCGCAGTATATCGTTTTGTCATTTGCATATTTATTTTCAAGGTTTCCAATGGAAGAGACCACGTCGCCGTGAACGTTATTTCCACGAAGTTGGACTGAAATTAAATTTATTCTCGTTTAATCTAAATGGAAAACTCAATATTTCCTATTTGCTTAGCAATTCACACTGACCTTTCGCAATAATTTCAGCATTGAGCTAAGAGATTCATCCTTTTCATCCATTCCTTTGGGACTTCCTCTTCTTTAGTTAACTCTGCTATATGCAAATAATACCTTTCAGAAGGACCACAAAAAAAACTTATTTTCCATTCAGTATCTCGTTTTCATATCCTTCCACGTAGAAGACCTTTTTCCAATTCTTCTACGCACCTGCGTTTTTATAATCGTTTTTCGCTTCAGTGCTCATTTTCCCTAGTGTCAAGATTCTTCGTAATAGAATACCAAGTGAATTCATTTATTTTTATAATACTTTGATCGATAACCCATCAGTGCGTTTGCTATTCTTCCGCAATACGCTTCCAATTTCTAATATAGGACGTATATAAAGAGACGGTATTATTATAGTAAAAAAATCTGATGTGGCCAACACAAGACTTTCTCTATATTTGGGGTATAGTTATTTAAATTATTATGAAAGCATTATAAGGCAAAATTATTATTTCCTATCGTAAAAGAATACAGTCGTCCTTGCTGCCGTAAATTAGGTATATTTTGAATATGTTTACAGAATTCACCGCTAAATGGTGGTGGCGCTGTATATTAGAAAAAGCAAAATATCTCCGAAATGGATGGTTCTACGAAAATTTGTTTCAAACAAAACTTGGAAGAAATATTGTTCTCCACAACTTTGGTAGTGACGAAGATGATTAATTACGACGTTTTTAAGGAGATATTTGACGAAAACCGAAAAAACCGATTATTTTTTATAAATAATTCCTAAACAATAACGGTTATGGAAAATTGTTTCAAATGAAAGTTGTAGGAAATTACATTCTCTATAATCTTTGTATAGAATTGTATATGCAATAATTATGTTTTAACGGAGAAATATCGCAAAAACCTAATCGGGTTTCGAATAAACCTCGACTTTCGGTTAACCGTTATTGTCCAAAAACTAATCAGTTCTTTGTGCTCATGCTTAAGTGTTATACATGAAATTAGGTAACGATATGGCAAGTAATTTTTTAGTTACAGCGCCCACAATCACATACACACGCAACACACACAGACATCATTCCGAAAATAGTCTGATCTAGAGAACTCAAAACGTGTATTTCCGTTGAAATCTCGAAGGCGATTTTTTTCGTGAACACAATACTTTCCCATTACTAGGTATTGAGAAAGTAAAAAGAAATTTCTGTGTGATATTTTGGAGAATATGCTTGTTTTGCGTGCGCGTGTGATCGATGAAACTGTTATTTTTGCGGTTCCGCCAGGTGTAGTTTTTACGAGACTCTAAGGTCGAAAGGGTTTAAGAGAATCTTAATCTGAAACCTCGAAATTTTTATATAAATCGGAAGAGAATTTTTGCGCTAATAACCGGAAAGTTTCAACAGCGCTGTTAAGTTAATTACGGTGGATTATCACAAATCTTCTATTTACTAGAACGTGGTTTTCGGAATTTAAATAAATACTTGTAAAGTTTAATGTCTTAAAAACAATACAGCATAAACGATTCGTCGAATTAATAACTACGTAGCAACAGATAAATATTTCTTTAAAGAACACGTATTTTCAGTCGTGCGAGTTAATCCTTCCTTTATATCATCATACAAGGTGAGGTGACGCTTATTGCCAGGTGAAGTTCGTTCTCTAAGGTTCCGGTAAAGAAAGAGCATGAACAGTACAGGTAGTTCCTCCTAGCGTAGCGATTGAAGATTATTTAGGCAAAGCTGGTACATATTTTTCTACATGAGCCTTGCTTTACACATGGGCAATTATGTGAGACTAGTGTAATGCCCGTTGAAATATCAACGGAAGAATTATAGATAGATAGATTATTATTATTTTCATTTAAAATAAATAATATCCCACTTTCACATATGAAATATTTTGTCATATACAACATATCTAGTGAATATTCTGTTGTTGACGGACTATCTTTAGATAAATTTAAAATAGTTGCCTCTTTCTCTCCCTCTCCACCCGTTTCACACCCTCTCTCCCTCTCCCACTCTCTATCTCCCTCCCCCTCCTCATTTCTCCCCCTCTCTCTTCTCCCCCTCTTTCCCCCTCTCCCCTCTACTTCCCTCTCTCCCCCTCCCTCTCGCTCCCACCTCTACCTCTCTCTTCCCCCCTCTCTCTCGCATAAAAACATACAAATCACCTTTATACCCATACAGATTGAATTAACAATATGATATAGAGGTCTAACAATGGAATTGGTAGCCAAGGCAACATTCCGTTAAAATGAAAATACTTCCACAAAATATGTGAATTAAACGTATAACATGAGCGATTTCGAATTGTATGCGGAAAAAGATGAACAGCATAAGAAACTTTGTGATTTTTTATTCAAAATGGTTCAGATTCGAAGATCGTAGGTTAATTCCTTCTAATTTAATTTCCAAAAAAATAAAAGCCTGCACTCCAAAAAATGGATTTTTAGATGTTACCTTACGGAAAATGGAAATGTCTTCCTCAGAGTCGAACCCAGGACTTTTTTGGAGATTTATTTTCGTCATTACCTTAAAATATGTTAATAAAGCATCCTTGCCAAATTTAAATCTTCTACCTATTGGGGAAGTTTGTTAAAACGCTCTATATCGGCCATCGTGAAAGCGTGACCAACCAACCAACAGACCTGGGCTATTATTATAGTAAATGCTCAAGAGTTCAAAATAAACATTCTTTAAAAATTCAGATAACATAAGGCAAAGTAAAATAGTCCCCTAGTTAATAATAATTCTTTTCACATAAGGAGTTTACTCCGATAAGAGCGCACAAAATATTTTTCTGCCACTTCTCCGATCGTAGATTCCAGTTATTCGGAACCGGTGAAATTCTACCGTGGACGGCCACTTTGCAGTATAGTTTAGCCAATCGTATTTCGACTCCACGAGTTACCTCGATCGTGCACTAATTGGAACGTGATCACTAGCGATGGAGGAAATCACGAGACGCGACGAAACTAAGGAGAGAGAGAGACGGTAGATTGGGTCAATTATTCCCCGAAAAAGACAAGACAAACGAATCCCCCCCCCCAAGCGGGTGGCGTTGTAGATCACATCCGAATGAATCAAAGAAAGCGACGCCGAATAAACGCCTTCTATTGATCGGTCGTAGCTGCTAAGAAGTTAGAAAATGTTATGGTAGCGAAGCGACTTTAATGAATTCGAAGGTGATCGGTTTAAGATGGATGTGACTATCTTCAGCCTCGAGAAATTTCACTTTCACATATAAGAGTAACGCGTAATAATGAAACCAAAATCCCGCGAGCGATGTGAATAAAGCTTTTCGGGCGGAATTTTAACAAGAATATCAAGATACGCCTCCGAATCTCGCCTTTCACTTAATGACATTCTGCAATAGCGATTCTACCTTCTCAATTTCTGCCGGATATCTGGACTGAGAGAGAAAGATCTGTGAGTGTAATATACAACAAATCGCAATAAATTATAATAGATGGGGCTTAAACGTAACGCATATTAGGAAAAGGCGTCTTTCTAGACTGCGGCAGCGTAGAATAACAACGAAATGGATTCAACGGAATCAAAAGGACAGAAGGAATAAATTCTACTGCATGCCGATTCATTGTAAGCGAATAATAATATAGTCAACATCATTTTATAAACAATTTCTTCGCCAAAATAAAACGGAAGCGGAAAGAGCTCCGTGTATTCACCGAGTTAAAAATAAAACTTTAATCGTTTTTCAAATCTATGGATTCCATTTTGCGGATATCTGCGATAAACGGATTTTTAAAAAAATTTGCTTCACTACCTTTTCGCATTTCTAAGACATTATTGTTCTTGAATTATTTTATGACTGTGAATGACTACACAGTCATGTTAACTGTCTTTGGAGCCTCATACACTTTAGCGTTTTTTTATCTAAAAGGTAATTTACTGCCTTCTATGAAATTAAGTGCCATAAAAGAACGAATCTTTGAGAAATTATAAACCGAGCACATAAGAATCGAATACTGTTAATGTTGACGACGGATGGAATTGTCATTCTTGATAAATCTTTTCGCGTAAATCGTTTCCGAGTTGATTCGCTACCGAAATTGACGCGACGCTAACGAAGCGGAAACTAAGAGTCTTAACGGCTCTACTTATAATTGGTTCCATCAATTAATGGAAAGGTTTAAGGTTTATTCATTTGCCGGAAGAATGAGTCGGCGCCAAAAATCTTAGGTGATTAATCGATTGTCAAAATTATGAGGGAAGTTTAGGGGGGAAGCGGTGCCTTCTTCTTGTTACCTTGATAAATAAGGTATTGGTGAATTTAGGCGGATATTTACGCATTATTTCACACCTGAAAGAATACAAATACAAAGGTAAATATTAAGGATACCTAGTTAACAAGATATTTTTTTAAAGTACCACGGCTAGAATGCCGGTAGAAATCAATTTACATTAACAAATTAACGAAATGAAACACTGAATTAGTGTAAGTGCAACATCACGTGCTCTCTAATTCAGGTCTGTTAAATAAAACATGGCAACAACAGGTGGAGAATATGGTTTGTGGTAGTTTTTCACTGCTTGGCTGACTTATGCGAGAGAAATGAAATATCTATTTTTCAAAGAGGTCAAAACTATAACCCTGTGAGTAGAATAGGGGAAGATATATCGACGAGGTTTAAAGACGGAGATATTTCCGATACTGTTCAGTATTTATTAAAATATATAATGTCGAATACAATCCGCTCCACACAAAAGATTAAAGTAAAAGGACATTGTAGGAAACTGCACCTAATGATTATTATTCAGATAATGCGGATTACTAAACTCAGAAATTAAGTTTTGCTGATTTTTAATTTTACAGTTCCCTTATTCCAAAAACGCACGATTTTTAAAAGGTTAAAAATGCAACATGATCTTAGCAAGTTTTATTTCACTCTTTAGTTAATTAATATAAATTTTAAATAAGCTCAAACGAACTGTTGGTGCTTTGACTTAAATAGTGCACTTTTCAGCTTCAATTATCACCCGTAATTTTCCCTATTAAATACCAAAATAAGAGATAGAAAAAGTTTTCAAGACTTGCGCCGCGAAAAATTTTCTCGAGGGATATTTTATATAAAAACTCCATTTCTCCGCTAATCCACAGCTGAAACTGTATTTAAACTAATTCGAAACACATAGCAAGGCAGAGCGAAACTTATGTTTAACGAGATTTATACTCCACATTAACCGAAATAAATGCTCAGTATAAGCAAGTTATGCGTTTACTAGGAAATTTTAATACATTCCGTGAATTTATCACTTAAGTAATAATTATTAACGACGTGAACTCGCAAGTTAATTCCCTTAACGCCACTAACTTCGCTATACCCTTGCTCTCTCTCATATACTACATGAAAAAAGAATTGATCAAGAAGAAGAAACTTATACATTCATAAATATTTAACAAGAAACTTCATCTGAACCATTACATCCCGTATCACTCTCAAGGCAACAAGCCAACTCACCCAAAACTTCAACTTTCAGCAAAATATTCCGAGAAATTAATAAAATTCGTTATTATTCCACGAGAGACAACCGAACCGGATGGAAACCGAAATTATTACCAGTGTGATTTCGTTCGGTGGACACGAAGAGACGCAGAAAATCCCGGAACGTATTCATTTGAAGATTTCGCTCGAATCCTTTCGAAAATTGTCATCTCGAATAGTTTGCTCGGAAAATCACGCGCGATTTCGCTCTATTCGACGCGTCGGATGAGATATTCGCGCGGGCATTCACGGAGAAAGGACGAAGCTGGTTTAGTGCGAGATTTATTCAATTTAATAGAACGCAATCCCGCATTCCCCTCCCCCCCTCTCCCCCCCCCCCCCTCCTTCCCCCGCCCTCCCTCTCTCACACCAACTAAACAGCTCTTCCTCCCACGCGGACCGAAACATTTCAATGCGTTGGAAAATTGATGGGATGAAGGAGAGAGCGAAAGATGGAGGGAAAAAGGGAGAGAGATGGAGAAAGGGGATGAGAGAGTTAGAGAGAGAGAGAGAGAGAGGAGAAAGGGAGGATGAGAGAGGGAGAACGGGAGGAAGATAAGGTTGAGACTAGGAAGTGCCATCTTCCACCTAACCCCTCGTCACGATACAAATATATTATTACATACTAGAAATTATAATAATACAATACTGTAAAAATGTATATTTGTGTGGAGAAAATAAGTACTATTGTAACCATTAAAAAAAATCTGATGTGGCGAACACATGACTTTCTCTATATTTGGGGTATAGATATTTAAATTATTATGAATAGCATTATAAGGCAAAATTATCATTTCCTATCGTAAAAGAATAGTCGTCCTTACTGCCGTAAATTAGGTATATTTTGAATATGTTTACAGAATTCACCGCTAAATGGTGGCGGCGCTGTATACTAGAAAAAGCAAAATATCTCCGAAATGGATGATTCTACGAAAATTTGTTTCAAACAAAACTTGGAAGAAATATTATTCTCTACAACTTTGGTCCTCACGAAGATTACCAATGACGTTTTTAGGGAGAGATATGACGGAAACCGAAAATACCGATTATTTATAAATAATTCCTAAAAAAAAACTGCTATGGAAAACTGTTTCAAATGAATGTTGTAGGAAATTACATTCTCTACAACATCTGTATAGAATTTGTATATACAATAATGATGTTTTAACGGAGAAATATCGCAAAAACCGATTCGGGTTTCGAATAAACCTCAACTTCCGATTAACCGATATTGTCCAAAAACTATTCAGTTCTTTGTGCTCAAACTAAAGCGTTATATATGAAATTTGGTATTAATATGACAGGTACTTTTTGAATTAGAGCGCCCACAATCACATACATACATTCACACACACGCATACATCATTCTGAAAATAGTATAAACGTGTTCTGTGGACCTCAAAACGTGTATTTCCGTTGAAATCTCGAAGTCGATTTTTTTCGTGAACACAATACTTTCCCATTACTACGTACGGAGAAAGTAAAAACCCACTGCAGCAACACAGTAGGGGTGTGTGAAAAACCTGCTTAACCTATTATAAGATTCACTAAGATGAAATGGAGATGGGGAAGAAGAAAGAGAGAGAAAGGTGGGAAGGAGAGAAGAGAGTTCTGCAGTCTATTGCAACGTGGCAATATTTATTTTATGTATCGGCTGTGTGATGTGGGATTGAATTGTCGTTACCTCTAACGTTGGCGCTGTTTATAGATTTAGTAGGAGAACATTTTGGAGTGCGAGTACCGTGGGTTCTTGACGGGTTTTACTTTGGTAAAAATAACGAGAGGAGGTGGAGGGCGCCTTAGAGCTTAAGAGACGCTGCCAACCTAATTTATGGAGTTACTGAGTTACGCGGTCAATCTTTTGAAGATCACGAATGAATCTGACGCAGGCATTTTGGGAAAAGGGAGGGGGGAGGAGGGGAAGAGAGAGGAAGAAAGGAGAGGAGAAGAGGAAGAAAGGAGAGGAGAAGAGGAAGAAAGGAGAAGAGAAGAGGGAGAAATGGAGGGAGATTTAAGGAGTGAGAGAAAGTGAGGGAGAAATGGAGATGCGCCGCCCTAGACGGGAGATGGTGATGACTCTATACAAACTTCCTTGGGCGGAATAAGCTCAATTTGTAACGGCGTCCTTAGCAGTTATGAAGATACGAATCCCTTTCCTTGCCTTACTTACTCACCGTCGAAATTATCGCGCAAGAAAGAAATACTTGAGTCTTGTTCCTCGCTATTAAATGCACGGAAAATGGATTACAATTAATGGCCGTTTCAAAAACGTGCTCAACAGTTATGTTGGATTCAAAATCTCTTCCTTCCGTCGTCCGCTGGCATTTTCTAATGTCTCTATTCATTCCGGAAAATAATGGTTTTTTGTATCGTTGAAACAATAAGACGAACATAAAAATCTGTTACTGTAAATATCTGTGATCGTGTTTAGTAATAACAATGACTAGTTTCTACCACATAGATAAAATTTATATATTATTTACACGTTTTATGTTTGAATTACGTGAAATATTTAAAAAAATTCTTATGGTTCTCATTACTTGCTTGGAACGCGACACAAAAATCATTTGCCATCCCTGCATTACACAAACGTTTCATCGTTAGATTATTCCTGGTCCTCAAGCAAATAATTCCTACACACACCTACACCTGTCCTAAAAATCTAGCTTATCCAGATTGCAGGATTTCAAAAACATGGCTCGGACGGACGGATATACAAACCAAACATATGAGCGATTATTTTTTATAAAAATGCGCCAAAAACGGAAAACACAACTGTAATCATAGGTATTACATAAATAAAAGCATAAAACAACGGCGGTCTGAGAGAACACACTTCAATGTGATCATAATTACGACTCTGTAGATCAAAGTTAAGGACATCTCAGAAGTTCAAATAAGAAATCCGAAATGCTTTTAAAATCTTTCATTAAAAGGAAGTCCCTCGTTAACGAATTTTCGTTAGAGCGTAATATCCCGAAGACGGACTTTCGTTAAAGCGAGGTTTTTGAGCACACCTTATTCTACATAGAAAAAAATGTGATGTGGCCAACACATGACATTCTCCGTATTTGGGGTAAAGATATTTAAGTTATTATGAATAGCATTATAAGGCACAATTATTATTTCGTATCGTAGAAGAATACAGTCGTCCTCATTGCCGTAAATTAGGTATATTTTGAATAAGTTTACAAAATTCACCGCTACACGGTGGTGGCGCTGTATACTGGAAATTACGAAAAAGTTAAATATTTCCAAAATGGTTTACGGAAATTTGTTTCAAACAAAACTTAGAAGAAATATTATTCTCTACAACTTTGGTCCTCAGCAAGATGACCAATTACGACGTTTTTAAAGAGATATTTGACGGAAACCGAAAACACCGACTATTTATAAATAATTCCTAAACAATAACTGCTATGGAAAATTGTTTGAAATAAAAGATGTAGGAAATTATATTTTCTACATTTTTTGGATTGATCAATGTATACAATAATGAAGTATTATCGGATAAATATCGCAAAAACCGAATCGGGTTTCGAATAAACCTCGACTTCCGGTTAACCGGTATTGTCCAAAAACTAATCAGTTCTTTGTGCTCATGCTAAAGTGTTATATATGAAATTTGGTATTAATATGACAAGTATTTTTTGAGTTACAGCGTCGACAATCACATACATACATCCATCCTTCCACACACACACACACACGCATACATCCTTCCAAAAATAGTCTAAACGTGTTCTAGGGACCTCAAAACGTGTATTTTCGTTAAAATCTCGAACTCGATTTTTTTCGTGATCACAATACTTTCCCTATACTACGTATGGAGAAAGTAAAAAACGCCTCTCTTCCTCGAAGTACGGATTTTAACGAGGTAAAAACACCTCTTGTGAGGGTGGGAGAGACTACAAGAGCGAGAGAACTCTTCACTCCTCCCTTTAGGCATTCAACAAAGTTTTGATAGGGCGATACATAAAGGAGGAGAATAGGAGACTTTGACCGTCGACTTTCACGCGCTCTAGGGGGAGGGAGGGGGGGGGAGAAAGTGAAGTTGACGTTATTGTTAAAACGGGATGGTGGGGGGGGGGGGAGGAGGGGGAGAAAGTCCGGAAAGAGGAGGAATCCTGCGAGGGGTGGAGTTAGCCGGGGAGAATACGAAACTACGAAGATGGAATACAGTGCGTGAAGAGGATGACTTATAAACTAACTCCCTAGTAGGAATTCGCTTAATTGGCCAAGTTGGGGTGCTTAGGCACTCGAGAATAACTGTTTCGTCACCCTTATTTCCTCCTCCGTTATCTCCCCCCCCCCCCCCCCCCAGCCCCTTCTGGGGCATGCCCTACCATTCCACACTTCATGCTTTATTGCACTTTAAGCATATATGTCTTTGACGGTCAAGATGACTCCTGGAGCCATAACACGGTCGAGTAGGTCAGACGCACTCTCCGAAAGCAAAGTAGACGTCTTCACTGCATGTTCGTTCACGTTCGATCCTAAAAAATATCGCAAAAATCGTAATTTTTCCTCTATTAGGCGCCAAAAAATATCAGTATTTTTATAACCTTAGACCGGTGACGGCTGATTCGAGCCTCTCTGAAGCAGTTACATTCCAGTTTTTGAGTAAGAACGATATTTAAATTTGGAATTCCTATTTAAACAAAGGTTGTTTTTTTACGTTTTACCTGCTTCAAGTTAATAACCTAAGTTTCGGCCAAAGAAAAATAATAGATTATTAGGTTAAATTCACGGCCGAAATTTAAATTTAAGTTACGTCGAACTTTATGGAGACACAAAAATAAAGAACCTCTATTAAAACAACGCGCATTACCAACGGAAAATACAGTGGTTCGCCATTCCGTTGAAGACCTTTCAACCCTTTTTAATTCCTTGATTATAAATATATCTCGCAATGTCTACAGGCCACAGATTGCATTATTCGTACATTTTATGACGTGTCTGGAAGCATTTCTCCCTGAGCAAAGGGTCGGATGGGTAAACTTTACCGTAAACGGGAGGTATTGGAAACTGTTAGCGCTTCGGTGGGCAGCATTGCAGCTCATCCAATTATTAAAATTCAATAATAAAGCAAAATTAGCGCTATTAATTCGCCACGGTTACCGGCGGTAAAAGATCGTGATCAAATCCGAATTAAATTTCATGGTTCGCGGACCGTATAAAGTGCATCCGCGACCCGTACTCTGCCTACTATCGTTGCAACGTCACCAAGTCGTTCAAGAAAATAAGTACATGGAAAATTTTAAGTGATAGCTCCGCCATACCCAAAAGCTGGCAAAATTTTAAATCACCATCCTACGTGGTGAAGATATTTTATATGAGAGTAATTATATCACGTTTAAGCATTTATTCGGTGAAATATTGTGTAGAGTCTGACAGGGCTAAAGCCTAGAAGGAGGCTGATTTATTTGTTAAAGGGAGTAGTCTCAAGGCAAGGGTACCTTTGAGGCCCCTAGGTACCTATATAATCAATAAAACTAACCTTTGCGTTACATGTAAAAAATGTTAGCTGTTGAAAAAGAAAAATATTAGAAAATGGATTAAAAAAAGCACGAGGACCGTCTGACCGACATGATTCAGCTACTACAACATCGAGAAATCCCTTACATATTCCGTTATTTGGATTCGTAAGAAAGTTAAAGGTCGAATATAATTCTCTGATTGGAGATTCGATTTATGATCCCCAGTCCTACAAATGTTCGACTCCTTCTTTCAGTAAAATATAGTTTTTTTTTGCTGAGAGGCATTAAGCAAACCGCAACGACCAATAAGTGTTATTTGTCATCAACGGTTATGGGTTATAACACGCAATTTAGTATGAAGAATTTCAACGGTTAAAACTTCAATCCGTAGGAGTATATTTCTGAATTTCAAACACAACACAACGAACCCTGAGGGAATTGCAATGTAGAGCAGTCATAGAGAGGTAGGGAGTAATCTAAAGGAACGCCTTTGAAGCGGAAAATCAGGAACACCCATTCTTTAACCGAACGAATTTCTCTCGCAAATCCTAATCAAAGGATCCCGTTTACACATTAAAAACCCAAGATACCCATTGTACGAATCGCACCAGCAAAAACATCGTTCAAATAAAACAAACAAAAGTGACTCGAAAATCAAATCGCGAGCCAATATATTTTTTTTACGGGCAACTCCCGTCACAGCCGTGACATCTCAATATGTTTCGCTTTTCTCCCTCTCTCACGTTCCCACAGAGCGTTTTGCGAATCGATATCCGACAGCAAGAAACCGCGTTATCCTGGGATATTCGGGCACGGAAATGGGCACAGCGTGGAGTCTTTTTTTTTTAATGCACCATCTGCGTGTCCCGTGAGACAAACGGATATACACGGCACCTACAAAGAATGGAGAGAGAGAGAGCAGCACATGCGGTTGACAGGAGAGGGCGTGGGGGGGGGGAGTAAGGGGGGAGGGAGAGAGAGAGAGCTGATACAGAGGGAGGTGAAAGGTCCCGGGAAGAACGTCATTTGGTGCGTATGTTGAAATGTTTAAGGGCGGCGTAAGGGTTGGGAATAATGGCTTAGGCGTGGTGACGTGGGTGACTTTATTGTCGTCGGCTGTACGAGTTTTGGAGACTTTTGGGTTTCATGTAACAAGATAGACGGAAAAAGGGAGAGGAAGAAAGGCTAGGAAAAAAAAAAGAATAAAGGTACCAGAAACGGGTTTGGAGGGCTTTTTTTTTTTTTTTTAAACTCTCGAAGCGTACAAAAAATCTTGTCTTCAACCATTACCCGATATTTCTCATTCCTCTTCAACAAGTCTTCATCTCCTCTAACATAAACCTAATATCCTCTAAGTTTTATTCTTTCTTATCCTTCCATAGGTACTACTTTGACTGCACGCCAGGATTTCACTTTGATTTCTTGTAAATCAAGAATCTGCGTCCGAAACGTTCATGTAACCGTTAAATTGCTCCTCCTGACGATCCAATTTTTTTACATCTTCAAGACCCCATTTCCTCCGCGTTCGTCCGAACAATAGGCTAGCTTTTTATACTATTTTTTATTAACTTCACTCAGATATACACATGCTTTAATATCCGAAATATAAATGTATACTAATTAATTTGAAACAGAAGTTGTACATAATAAAGGATATTAGGACGCCCCACGATTAAAAATATTTAAAAAGCTGTCACGTTCCTTGTATTTTAATTTTATTTTGTAATTGTAGAACAGATCGATTGCTACACATATCCCGCACCTAGTGACACCAAGCGGCAAGAAAATGCGATACGTTTGAAAACAAACTACGCCATATGAAGTGTGTTTTTAAGGACGCAATTGTAATTTAATTCACAGAAACTCGAGACATGAAAAAAAACTATCCATGAAACGGAGGGAGATTAACGAGACAAAACGTATAGGTACGACAAGAAAATAAGAGGAATAGTGAGTATAGAGAATGAAAATAAAAATGTGTCTGGAACGATTAGAAAAGTTCAAAGTAAATTATGAATTTTGTGTAAATAAAGAAACACAAGAACAATGAGATGGTTTAGTTAAGCTAGGGGAAAATCAATCATGACGTTTGACAAATGAAACCGAAGGTTAGTGAGGTAAACGTCTAAATCAGTTAATCGATCTTCACATCTAAGCAATAAAATTCTTACCGAAAAATATAGTTGTTTTACGGCTAACACACGCCGATCAAATTTGTTGTGTTTCAAAGAAATATTGTTATGAATTCCAGCAAAGAAACATTTCTATTTAACCTAAATAATATGAATTTTTGAAATTGTTTGGATTTTTTCTTAAACATCATCTATGTACAATTTTACTAACAGTTTTCTGATAGGCTATAAAAATAAAGACGAAATTTCCTGTGAGTAAATGTATTTCATTACAAAGATGAACACTGCATCTTATGTCTGCTTTAGTTCCACAGTGGTAAATTCTTATGCGTTTTATTAAAACAATGAATTTCAATGACCTTTCAACATAGATTTTTAGTGAATTGTTAAAAGAATTGTTGAGCATAAATTAATAAGAATTCACATGCAGAATCAATCGACAAAGGAAAGCCTTTTATTTTTTATGTAATTTTTGTTCACAATTTTTAAGAAAGAAGGTAAATGAGGTTCAGTCCTTAAGATAGGTACTGCATAATTTGGATTCATTAGCTGCATCCAGAGTAAATTACGAAACAATGATTTTTTATCACACCTTCAATAAAACGTGATCACTTCGACCTAAAAAAGTTATTATAATTCGTATTTTAGATTTAACAAGGCCCTTTCAAACAATACTAACAAGTAAGACAATTAAGCTTTAACGCATTTTTTTTTAATTTAAAAACTGATCCGTGAAATAATTGTCTCTAATTAACGATAATAATTTACCGTATCTTCAATTAAAAAATAAATTGCTTTAAATACTGTGGTGGATTACATAAACTATAACACGTAGTATGTCGCAACGATCGTAAATAGGTATAACATGAACTCTATGTTCTCAACTGAAATCCATCAGAATTGATACTTTTTCGACAATTTACGTTTTTACCAAATTGAATAGGTATAAATGATCACTAGTTCCTAAAATGTTCAATTCACAAATTTTTTGTCTCGAATACATGCATAAAACTACTTCTAATTGAAGGTACTGAACCACAGGAAATTTAAAGAAAAAAAACTTAATCTTTCTCAATTTCAAACCATTTCCGTTTACCATTTACCGCACGTACACACTTTGAAAAAATTTAATAACAAGTCGAGGGGCCGCAAATTGCAGAACAAGAGAAAACGGCGACCTTTTCACACCCCCCTTTTATTTTAAAACTTTAAAACCTCGCATTAAAGAATAAAAATGGTGGATTTTCCTTGGGGCTCGGCGTACCTCGTTACCGGAGCGGAATCTGTCTGATTGCAGCTTCAAGTGCAAGAGTTTCGCCATGAGGCCTCATTAGTTACCTCTCATCCTTGTCTCTTACAAAGAGAAAGAGAGATATACGGTTATATATATATATATATATGTGTGTGTGTGTGTGTATGTGTTCAAGTCACCTTGATTGCGTTCCCTTTGATCTCTCCCTCTCATCAGGGATATTTCGCCTAGGCGTTCACGCTGCACCGCGGGGCACAAAATCTTATCCTTTCCCACTCTCTCACACAACGGAACTATCGAAGCGTAGCATAAAACAATGTCATTCTCAGATACTCGCCACACCTTGTTGAACCTTTTAAACCCTACCGTGTGTAATGGGGAAGGGTCTTAACGGCTAGAATAGGGAAATGGTGCCCCTCTCTCTCTCTCTCTCCCTAGGGTTGGCCGAACAAAAGTCCACTCTGAAAGGAAGAGACCGCTAGGAGCGTGAATTTAGGAAGCGGAAAGAGGACTGAGTGCTGGGACTTTGACTGTTGGAGCAGACGGGCTAGACGAGAAGGGGGGAGAAAAAAAAACGGTCTTGAAAATTCCATGCGGTAGTGGAGCTTGATTCTGAGAATTATTCACCTTCAAAAGGGTTCTGCGTCTGTTATAATGCACGAGATTTCCCTTTAACGTCCGGTGGAAATAGTGACGACGAAGGTAAAAGTGAACCTTTGTCACGGTGATAACAGAGAGGGAGAGACTTCAGCCTTGTATGTTACCTTGGTGGGGTTTTCAACGGTATTACCGAGCGTTTTCGCCGACTTATTTGACGAATAAAGGGAGAAATTAAATGAAATGACCTTCATGATTCATTCTTCATAAAATGTTGAATTTTAGTACATTATTCTGAGAAACTCTTCAAAAAAGAAGAATGTCGAATGAAAAATTGGTTGGATAAATACGGATATAATCCCATAAGATACCAATTATTTTGATGGATTATACATATAAAACGTCAAACATTTTCAGGTAAGTACGTATTAAATAATTTAATGTAATCATAAAAATAATTTAATATAAACATAATGTTTCGCATAGATGAGTTTAGGCTTGTAAAACATCAGCCGGCCGCACAAGCTGTGTAACTTAAATAGTTTGTCTCATCGAATAATTTAATCTTCCGCTGCTTCGCTGCCATCACCGCTACCATTAAATTCGATTACAAATTTCTATCTACAATACGGAGAAAAATGGTACTGAACGTATTAATTAATTAAGATATATTTTATTTAATCCGCAATGAATCTGAGAGATAATATCAATAAAACGGTACCATTTGATCTAATATGCATTTAAACGTTATTCGATGAAATTATTTCTCAAAAACTATTATATAGGAGAGTTTACTACTATGCCAACTTCCGGTCTAATAATCAGATATGAATGGGTTCACTAAAAATCAATATACAGATAATCAATGATACAGATGACAGCTCATCAAGTTGGTATAAAGATATACTTTGTGAAAGTATATTTATGTGTTAATAATAAATGAAAGCTTATACGAAAAATATCATCTGTTCGTTACTTACTTAGTCGTAATAAAGATAAATATACGATGAGTTCATTTAAATAGATATTGTAAAATGGCGTATTAATCCTATTATCACGCTCTCTCGCCAATTTTAACGAAGGAATAAATTAATTATCCATAAAAGTTGAACATAAAGTGGAAATTTTAACTCATCCAACCCAACCCACCCAAATCATTCGTCGATGAAATTTTTAAAAATTCACATAAACCTTTCCTCGAAGGATCGACGTTCGGGAAGCTCTAATTTCGTTAACATTTACACTGAAAACATTCGGCCGAAAAAATCGAGCTTACCGAAGAGGAAGCGTGGATTCAGACGTAATCAGGCGGAAAACCTTTCACTACCACGGGTCATCCGAGTCAGTCTGCCGGACTCTTAGTCCCCGTTTCGGGATTCTCAGGACCCTAGAGCCTAACCACTCTCAGGGTTAGAGTGTTGTTCTGTGCTCTACATGTTCAGATGGCGGAGCCTGTCTACTGCCTCATCCTCCCACTCCCCCCTCCTCCACTCTTCCTCCATCGCTATTCCTGTGGCTTGGGACTCCTCGCAGCGAAACAGGCCGACTAAGTCCTCCAGTCTCGGGTGTGACACCGCGTGCGAGAGAGAGAGGGAGAGAGGTCATTGGGAGATTTCTGAAGCCTTGGTCAGCAAAAAAAAAAGACGTGTTGGTTACGCTCGGATGGAACTTTTTATACGGACGGAAGTGCGGTCTGGCGTAAAACAAACGGCCTCGGTGGACGGTAAAAAAATAACAATAAAAAATAAATGATGAAAAGTTCACCCGCTAAAATTCATCTTAATCATAACCTTATGAAATACAACGAGACTTCTTATTTATTACGTAGTGTGTTCATAAATTGACTATTTAATACAATTTAGGTATTAAAAAAGTATTTTCACTGTAAATAACACCTTATTTCATAAGAAAGTTGTCCTCTTTGCTTGAAAGTTTAAAGGAATGTTTTTTTTTGAGGGAAGCATTCCATGTAGCCAAAATGCACTTATATATAATTACGGAACTATCTATCACTTTCTTCATCAGCGCACTACCTCAGAAACTTTACTTGCTATTCCTTAATTGCTACAAAATTGCAGTAAGTATATTTCAACCTTACAAAACTGATTATATTCGCATAAAGGAATCCAACTCACTAGCCTCTACCTCGATCGTTCATTGCATGCATCGCCTGTGTAATTATTTGTCTCATTTCCCTTTTTATCATTTCCGAGAATGCAAAACAACCGGACGAGTGGAGTTTTAAATTAGGCATTCCTTTTTACAAAAGATTTCATGGGAATTGTCATGGAATATATTTTCTTTCGGCATTTTACTTCTTATTCGAGGATGAGTTAACGTGCACGAATGTAACGAATTGCTCACAAAATGAAAAGTTAAAAAAGAATAACAATCGTGAATATCGAGAAACATTTCAACATTATTGAAAAACATCTATTCAACGGTATATCAATAGCTGTTATAGTCACTTTATTTGAATAACTCCAAATCTCATCAAACAACTGTAAACGAATTGGATCCATAAGCGTGAATAAATTGCAGTTTTTTTATTTTTCATGTCGTTACGCCGCCACATATTCGGTCGCTAGAGCCTTATTTAGTTTAGTTTTGTTCGCAATAAATTTTCTATTATAATCTGGAACGTGTCGCTATTCACTTCAGTAAAGTTTTCAAAAACTTTTCAAGAATAAGTGGCATCACTGTGGAAATTTAAATTCAAACATTTAGCTTTCCATCTTTTTTACCTTCGGAGATATGAGTAAAACAATTGCATATTATTTTTAAAACTTGAGTAATTGTAATGCAATCTTTCCGTTAAAATTCCCTTCTTCATCGTAAATTATCCATTATTTTTTACTTAAACAGCGCTTTATGTGCACGGAAGGAAAATTTACATATTTACGTTCATTTACTCGGCGTATATAATCCATTTCCTTTCATTTATTGTGCACAAGAAAGGAAACTAAACATACCTACCTATTTGTAGTAGAGCTTATATACTTCAGCTTCTACGAAATTAGTTTTCTAATTACAAAGTAAATTACCACTTTCTCATTTGATTTGTGTCATACTTCTGCAGAATAAGCGAATTAATTTGGAAATTTACACTAAATTTTTCAGCTTTCCGTCATTAATACTTTCGGAGATATTAAAAAAAAATCAAATGTTAAATGGGCCTCAATCCGAACTTTTATATAAAAAAACTGAAATTTAAAGAAAAACAAATGGCAGGAGTACGTAAATCTACCCTTCAAGTTTCAGCTCCCTGTCTTTTATGGTTTTGTCACAATTTCAATTTAAGCAAGTGCACAGACAGAAAGACGCCAAAGGGAAACTACGTATAAACGCATAAAAAACGCGCTAAAAATGATAGGCCATATGGAAAGCGTCTTCGTGGCGATTTCACTGTGGCATATTGTGAAAAAGAAAATGTTTAGCGCCTTTTTGTTGTTTATGCGTGTTTAGTAGGAGAAAGGCTGCTCCTCGTGGGAGGATGCCTCTATAGGGTTTATCTGTAAAAAACACGACCCTTTTGAAAAAAGGTAAATGTTTAAAAATACTGAACCATTAATTGGTTCCGTGCATGAGGCGAGCACGATAATTCTGACTTTGAGGATACCAGCCGACGACATATATTATACGTAATTATTCTCGACTACAGATTAATAATAAATGTTAAGAGTTAAAAAATATAAATAGTTTTATGATACTCTACAAGTGAATGTCGAATCTTTAAAGAAATATTCAAGTGGAATTTCATTTCTATCCTGGATCTTATGAAACCCGCATAACACTCCACTTCCAATTGCCGTGTTGACATGAACTGGATACGATTTTGATAATTTAATGCGCATACCTTACGTGCCAACATGCCATCTGGTTTAACTCCATCAATGTATATTAAGGATAATAGTATTGCGAAAGAAGTTAATTTTATTTGGCGTCATTAGGGATGGCATCGGTTTCTAAATGGTTAATTTTAAGTATAGCTGCAGGCTGCAGCTTCACTTAATGACGGAGTAAAAAAACAAAAAATGCAATGGAAATTTCAAAAATTTGTTTTTTTTAGGCGTGCAAAGAGCATTTCAGTGCAATTCGTATTAATATTTAAATTTTAAGCAAAATTTCCGAAAATGAATATTTTGTTCCTCTGAAATCAAAGAAATAATTAGTACTCGGGGTATGTTCGGATTAGTAAATTTTCGGATTAACCGGGTTTTACAAAATACACGGCGGGGACTGCTTACGTAGCCTCGTTGCCTAGCAATGTCTTGTACCAATGGGAAGTGCTCACATAACGCTCTAATAAGGCGGCGGAGGGGTTGAAGGGGTAATGTGACGTCACTTTTACTCGTGCCTCATTTTCTAACAGTTGTGTAATATAGTGCAGGGCTTTTCCCAGTGTTTTAAATTGCTGTCGCCGTTTTGCCCATCTAGTCGAAATTTCCAAAAAACGTAAGCACAGTTCGTGTTCGTTAAAAGATAAGTTGGCATTGCTCAAACGCAATGACCTCCAAAAGCATTATTGCTCAATGGTAATGCTCCATCCCATTCACGGCAATCAGAACTTATCTGTGGTGATACGTATAAAGGCCTCCATATGTGACCACAATGGTGTAACCAATAGATGCAAAATCTGGTATGTCACTGCAGGAAAAAGATTTTGCGGTCTCTTATCGAGGGTGAAGAAGAAATTTTCACGATAATGGAGAAACTGAAAAAGATCACAATAAAGGACGTGATTTAGTGGGTGGCTGAATCTTGGGACAATGTGAATTATGATATTATCAAAAAGTCATGGAAAAAACTGTTGCCAAATATTATGGATGGTGTTCAAGATGAGCAAGCACCCGATGAATTTTTTTTACATCCTGTTCGGATTAACCGAAATTCCGGATTACCGAGGTTCGAGTTAGCGAGGCTCTACTGTAATTATATTTCCTTTAAATATTTAATATGTTGAATATAAGTAGATTAAATAACAGAGAATTATTATCCGAATAAATCTGGGGTCACGTTTGATTTCAATGGCATTCAACTGCATAACCAGAAGAGAAAGCGGCAGAACGGAAAAGGTTGAATATAACCACTTTCTTACGACCTCCTGATTCCCTCTTGCCCAGGCACAATGGGTATCTAAGTGTGCAATGAATAACTGGTCAGTTTCAAAAGTTTATGTGACTCCCACAATTTTCCCTCGTAGACACTGATAAATAACTACTGATAAACCCACGCGCCCCATAAACATTTCCATTCTGATAAGCGGCGAGGAGAAAATTTGTGCTAAAAAACGCCCTGCTGGAGAATACACCGAAATTTCACGCTAGCGACCTAATGTGTTCGTGGAGTCCACCGCGACGCACCCTAAAAACCAACGAGACCCCGAATCGGTCCCATTCCGTTCCGGTTAACGAGGAGGGGAGCAGACGGTGTAAAAGGTGATAGCAGAGCGCCCTGGCGGCGAAGAGGATTTAGCCTCGTACGGTTGCGGTTTAAGGGTTCACCGTGGAGACGCGAAACACACGCCCTGTTTACCCGCGAGACCCTGCGGCGAGACACGCCAGGGCAGAGAGCTTTTTGGACGGATTGGGATAATCCAAAATAAAAAAAGTGAAGAGGACCATGGTGGAAGGGAGGTGGTCACGGAGGGGGGGGGAAGGAGGTGAGGGCAGACGCGTGATTCGGTTGGTCCCCTCAAAACAAAAGAAGCACGATAAAAAGTAGAGCGATTTCCGCGAGCCCACCGTGGACGGAAAACACGGTCCAGCGAAACGGAAAATGGAAGAGTATGTGCGACAAGTCCGCCGTAAATTATTTTATTTGCGTTGCAACCGTTAATTATGTCATCGTTTGACGTAATTTCGGCGACTGATGTGAAAGAAAATTTTTAATGGCAACGTCATGGCGAAACGTTATGCAAATAAAGACTTAAAATACGCTATTTGATGAAGAGACGAACCTCAAAACATTCCTTTGGTAGAAATTCGACGATTATTGACTACGATACTTTTTCGAATCAATAGATGCAGAAATACCACCGAGGGCGGCTGGTTTTTGCCTGGCGTACGATTGTGATTTACTCAAACGTTTTACTCCTACTATGCTTCATTTACTTAGCTGAAACTATAAGATGAACTTTGTAATTAATCCATACGTTTTTATAGCTAATCTATCTATCTTTCGTGAATAGAAATTCAGACATCAAATACAAAAATTTTAAATACTATTTTACCTTGTCGGACATTGGCGGATTTAGAGGGGGGGGTCGCACATGTCGCTCGCCAGGGGCCCCTTACATATGGCCATACTTCTCAACCTAGGCTCCGTGAAATGTTGTGGTTACGTAGGGCCCCGTGAAAATGAGGAAGGTTGAGAAGTACCGACGTACGGGACTCGATGCACATTGCTACTTATCTGAAGATACATTGTAGAAGAGAAAGGATAACCGTCTCACAGTCAAGAAACGTATGATGGGAGCGTCAATTCAGTTCGGTTCGCTTAGGTGGGAGGTCGAGCGTCCGGAGCTGCGGGCCTATGCTTTATAGCAGTTGTTCTTAACCCCTGGGTCGCGACCCAAAATTGGGCACCAAGCCATTTTGAGTGGACCGTCAAATATCTTCCATTGCTTTCTATATCCATATATATATCATTCCTCCTAACGACCAGTTCAATGCTAATAACCTGAGATCATATTTTTATTTATTTATTAAATTCCTATTTATTTTATTACTTATTACAAGTGACCTATCGGAGGAAATGGGTCGCCGCGACCAGAATTTGGGTCGCAGCCAAAAAAGGTTAAGAACCACTGCTTTATAGCTTATCCTGTAGCTTCACGTATCAGATCCCAAAAGTGCTTTGAGTACCTGTGGTTCTTAATATTCCGTGACAACTGGTTTCTTAACGAGTGCTACGTTGAAGAAACCTTTGAAAAAGGAATCCTGCCTTTCTACAGTTGTTCATACTCAGAACCGGTGAAGAAACCTTCGAAAAAATCAACTCCAGAAAAGGTAAATCTAAGTTATTTCATTAATTTAGAAAGTTTTTCAATGCTTTTTAATTCAATTTCATGGAAGCTTTACGTTTTGATTATCATACTTTTCTCTCTAAAAATTAATTGATACCCTTTTCAATTTGAGGAAATCATAAGTTGATTATTTACCTCCCTATCGGAACATTATTAATCCTTAATTATTTTGTTAAATGGGTTGATTTCGTATGTGGAAATTAAACTATTCATTTATTTTAAACGAGTTTTTGAAGTTTTTAAACATTTTCTTAACGCTTCCTTCTCCTTTTAATGGAGATTCACGAATTATCCGTCTTATATGTTAATTTCATTTTGCATAGGAGTGTTTTAATTTAGTTTAGTATTCCGCAGCTGTAATGAAGTCAATACTTTTTTCACCAGTTGTAATTTATTTTTATGATAATGAAATAATTGACAAACTGATAATATTGTTTCATCGTTAAAAAGGCAAATTTTAATTATCTTTTAAACTAGACTGAAAATGAAGAGATACAAGTCGGGTGCAGAAAAGAGGAAAAAGGTTAAACAGAAAGAGGAAGTTATCAGACAACAGTGGAACTCGTTATCCAAATTTGTGAAATTAGTAAATGATCAACTAAAAACCCCAGACAACATTTTATGTTATTTGCGATAATTTGTATTCTGAAATAATAATAAGGAGTTTCGTTAATTCAGAGGTTTTAGAAAAAACTGAATTGTTTTTCGATTTAAATTTACAACTGGATAAGAAGAGGAAATGTGTTGAAGACTTGTTAAATGTTTACAAGAGTGACATAGATTCAGTGAATTTAGAGGAAGAAGTAGATCAATTTTTATTATTTGCGAGAGATGAAGACAAATCAGAAAGCATCACCGAAATGTATAAATTGGCATTCCCTAAGGAAAAAAACTTTTCCCAACGCAGAAATTCTATTAAGGATTTTATTAACAATGCTGATTTCAAATGCTTCAGGCGAAAGATCATTTTCCGCGCTTAAACGAGTGAAAAATTACCACAGGAACACAATGAGTGACAGCCGTTTGAATTGCTTGGCTTGAGTTTACATTGAGAATGATATTTTAAATAATATAGACCTGAGCCTAATAATAGATATTTTTGCTAAATCTAAATCTAGGAGAAGAAACTTGTAAACTGTTAGTTAATCACACCTGGGTACAAAAAAATCATGGTTGTAATTTTTATGATTTGTGTAGTGCGTTTTGGATGTTTTATTTGATTTTTTAACTATTGTAACTCTTTTGAAATTTTTCCAAGTTTGCATGTAATAAAATAAATGTTATCATTTTGATTTCCTGTATTTACGTAGTGTTTTTATGACATTTATGTAAACTGCTGTTTTTTTATAAGTTTTCTGTACTAATTATAAATGCTCATTTATTTTTGCTATTCAGTATTCTATGTTCTTTAAGGGAAATTAAAAATCAATAAAAGATACAATACCTGCCTATATTTATATTATATATATTTGCAAAACTATTCCACAAATGTTCAATCTCCAATCATTGCAAATTTTTTAAAAATAATAAATATAAAGATAATAATATAAAATCCATTCAGAATGATGCATACAATTAGTTTGATTTAAATTATGTCAGATAGAAATGTATTCCATTTGATTCAATGAGGGAGACCAGTATTCAAGTTTGCCATGTTAGACAGAATTTGCCGTTGAGACAGGCTTTTAAATTCACGGTTTAATGCTACTAGTCTAAAATATTCATGCTAACTCGGCTTGAATTCCTATTATCTCCTCAAAAAAGTAATTTTCCCTCTATTTTCCGCATTTTTGTGCAAATGCCAAGTTTTTACCTTAATTGTGAGCAATTTCAATATATAATTAAAGAAACTTTCGATGATTTTTTTTTGAGATTTGGAAAAGTCTGGGACCAAAAATACTCCCTCGGAATATAAGATGTTGGGATTTATTATTTCTCTTTTGGACTGATCATCTTGCCAAATTTTAGTTTCCTACATTTGTAGAAGTGTGTGTACTTGAGTGCGTGCATATACATACATGCATGCATGCACACACACACGCACGCAAGCACACACACACACACATACATACGTACGTACGTACGTACTTACATACACACACACATACATATATACTATGTAATATTATAATAGATAAGTAATTTGTGTATATGAGAATTCATAATATTGAGGGCCCCAATTTTTATAGCGCCACGGGTCCCAGAAGGCCTAAATCCGCCACTGCTATCGGAGCAATATTCTCGCTCATGAATGAACCTTTTACGCGGAAATACTCTATTACTTATACGTAAATAAATGTTTCGAAACGACCATGCATAATATACACCAGTGAGGGATGATGTAAATTCTATACAGGCAGACGTATGCTGGGGACAAGAACATTCTGAAAAAGCAGGATAAAAATTATGCAATAATAAACACAGGAGGATTAGTCTGTCTTGTAGCTCGGTTGTACAATATGCGCCCGCTGAGTGAAAGACCCGGGTTCAATTTTTCGCCAAAGCAGAATTTTTTATTCCTGCCTTCCATAATTATGAAACACTAGTATATAAGTCCGTCAATATGACGGGATTGAATATATATTTTAACTTAAAATCTCGTGATTATTATTCTTATAAACAATTCATTCGTATCTTTCAAATATCAAAAATTTATTCAAAATTCTAGCGGCAAATAACTTCGAATTAGGTATATCATCACATATAGTCTATTAGTTCGCTTTTCTTCCACGCCTTAGATATGGCGCTGCAGACGAGTGTCACTGACATAAATGATGTCCCGAACCCTGATTGGCTTGCCATTCAACCTAAGAAAACGTTGACTGAGCCTTACACCATCATGCATAACCAAACACATTATATAGATAGGTTGGTGTAAGCTTGTTTCATTTACTCCTTGTATTTCATGCGACTGAGTTTTCTCCATTTTAATCACCATGATAAATAAGTCTGCCAAAAGTGTTATAGAAAATTTAACCATTGTAATGCGCAAAATTTTCTGAGAACACTTACAAAACCTTATCAAAACCTAACAACAATTTTACGATCGCGAGTTCAAATCTCGATGCTAATGTTAACGGGAATGGTTACAAACTACACATGCATAATGCTCCGGTGGACTTAAGGATTTAGGAAAAGATTTATTAGGAATAAATAATCGATTTAGCGATATTTTCTCTGAAAATGTGATTATTTTCGCTGATACAAAAGAGTCGAATCCGGAAGAGTTATTCAGTACACCGAGTGTAAATTTAAATAATACTCTTCCGATCGACCCTACTTCATCACCTAGCTACATCAAATCAAAATCTTGTTCCCATAGCGAAAACTTCGCTACGTTTGATGCGATTTCCACCGCGAGGCAACATTAACCGAATCAAATCACGTTTCAAAAGGCCTCAAGTCCTCTCCTTCACTATTGTTAAGGGCGGAAATAGTACGTCTGCTCTGCGCGGGTCGGAAGAGGATTAAACGCTTCAGTTTCATTTGGGTCGTGTAAACAGTTTCGCCGAGCGATCCTGAGGTTAGTTCTTTACCTTGCCAACGCTGCGAAGTGGAACAGCCGTTCCAAGCGATCCGACTACCCTAGGCCCCCCCTCTCGCATTAAGAGGAACGCGCTTGATTCTCGACGGCTGCAGTTGAGGAGTTTCCGCGAGGATCCGCGAACCGCGAGCAGGAAGAATCCTTTTCCGTCGAAGACACGCTCTTAGCACCCGCAATCCACCGACATAGAACATCAAATCCCCTTTCTCGGAATTTAGTTTGTAAAGCGGGAGTCTTTTCTGTTTTGGAGTACGCCGCCCCCGCGCGCGACGCGGAGGCCCCATTTTTTTAAATTGAACATGAAATGTGAACTTCTGATGCAGACTGCAATGTTATCTATATTTTTTCTACATAAAGTGATTCTTTTCTTCCGTAACCAAAAAGGTGCATTACGTATTTAGTCTAACTACATCTTCTTATATAATAAAATTGAATGTCTGTCCGTGTGTTCCTTATACATTCCCACGCCCTTTGAGCTATCGGGACCAAACTTTGCAAATTGACTTCATATGACTCTACGAGTAACATAGGGTACCTGGGATTTCCAAAATCGACCCGGGTTCGATTCCAGGAGACAATTTTATTTTCCCATAAGTTTACACGGGATTTTCGATTTTTCAAAGTGCAAGGTTTTTTTCCTTCATTCGTTAAAATACGTAAATATGGACCGATTTTCTTCGTTTTTGCTTTATTCGACGGCTAAAACTCTATACTATCTTATTATTGCGATGTTTACATGTTACACGGTCGAATAATTCAGAAATACGCAATTTTTTTCGAAATTTTACGGATATTTCGTACTCTATCCGGACGTTGTCAAGGCGACGGTAATTGTTGCCTCCGATTCAATTAATGCCAATTAAACCTTCAAATATGTGAAAGAATAGCGTTATTCGCTTCGAACTGTTGTTTAAGCATCAAAATTAATGACGTATAGCAACGTACATAGTTAAGGATAATTATTCTGTTGACTGTGTTGTCGTGTGTATGCTGGAATCTTACCTTTTAGTAAGTAAAACCTTTATATTATACATCTGTAATGCTTACTAACGCACATTTATAATATTCTCCATAGAAGTCACTCGACATGTTTGTGGTTGTGAATAAAACGTCTAATCTATACAAATTTTTCTAGGACGCCAACATTTCCCCAGAAAGTGACAAATGCTTCTTTGGTTCGTAAATGACACACATACCGCACAGCAATATATGGGGCATTTGCTGTAATTAGAAGGTAAGTATACTGTATTAAAGATTCGATCCCATTTTGAATGTTCTTACAAGTTAAAATTCTTAAGATTTATGGATTACAGGAGACTTTCTCTTGGTCACTTGGTTACGTGTCTGGCATAACCCGGGCATCGCCGGGTACTTTCAGCTAGTAGACAATAAAAATGATATTAATATACTGATACTGCACTCAAGTAAGATAGCAAATGTTCGATACAGGTTTTGTTATCGTGTAGATAATTCAGTTAAAGATTTAAATTGTTACAAAAACTTTTAAGAGTTTCGGGTAGACTTTTGTCAATTTGATATGGGTCCAGCCTATTTAATAATTGAATTAAAAACGTAAGGGTATATGATTTTTTTTGGATATTTCCAAAAATGCACGTATACAATTCTATCAGCGCAATATTGACGAGTTTAACTCCTTGGTAAGTCTAAAATCACACGACACAGGTTCGGACTCTAGAGCCATCATAAAATTAATAAGTTAGTCTACTCAGTTACATTATTGGGGTTTACATTTTATATCTTGTCGTTTTATTATGTACAGGTTGGGCAAAAATACTGTACCCGATTTCAAAATGAAATTACAGAATAACCATACAAGATAGGATTGAATAATAAAGCGTACAAATCAGGAAAAAGCCAAAAGAAATTTCCTTATCCTTTTTTGACTTGGATTTAAAATGCCTCTCAGATAATTTTCCAACAACAGCTATGACCAATATTAGACGTGTAATTTTCCAGAAAGATGGAATATGTTTTGAAAATCTGTATCGATGGAAATAAATTGGTTTCCGTTCCGCCCCCCTATTAAATTTCATTAAATTTCTTTTTAATTTAAAAAACGGATACATTTTTTTTGCCCCGCCCTGCATTTTGTAACTCCAAATTTACGTTTTCTTGCGCCTTATCCGTTACATAATATCATCCCTCGATTTCCTTTCCTGAATTGCTAAAAATATCAGAGAAATTCGCCCATCAAATACTTTCATATTACACAAAGTCCGACAAGATTCCTTCGCTTTCCATTCCTGAGGGATGCTTTGAACACACGGCAAACTTCTTAACGCCACCTCTTTTTTAATCTACCTCCCCGTCAATCCAAATCGCACTTGTAATTCATCATCATTTTCTCCGTCTTATTTTTTTTCCTCCGTTCTCTCCCCGTGAGAATCGTATATGACGATCATATTTTTCATTTGTTTTTATTTTTCATTACCTTATTTGCTTACATTTTTCTCCGCACATCTCGTTTCTTAACAAATGACTCCTCTTTTCTTTTTCTATCTCAAGCTTCTTTTAACGCAAGCATATAAAAGGTAAAACGTCTACTTAAGCGAAAAAAACGATAGCTTTAAAGGAATTGATAGTTAAGAGCTTAGTTTTTGAAAAGCGATAAAACTACATTTCTCCCGTGTGGTGTGCTTTTATGAGTACTCTCTGATTAGGGGAGTTCGCCTAAAGACGTTTCACTTTGTACTGCTACAATTACGACTGATTTCAAGCAAATTCATGCTTCGAACTAACTTCCATTTTTTTATCTAGTCATCACAATTATTACCAATAACCAAGAACATCAGCATGAGTGCCATTTTTTCAACATAGAGAATGGTGCAGCGCAGATTCCGATTCGTAACATGGGATTATTAATGAACCAAACGCATCTTATTTAAACACTCCGATATGACGAATGAACTCTATTCACTCACATTCACCCCGAAAAAATCAAGAAAAAATCTGACGTGGCCAACACGACTTTCTCCATACTTGGGGTATAGATATTTAAATTATTATGAATACCATAATGAGGCAAAATTATTATTTCGTATCGTAAAAGAATACAGTCGTCCTTATTGCCGTAAATTATATTTTGATTATGTTTCCAGAATTCACCGCTACGTGGTTTAGGCGCTGTAAACTGGATATTACGAAAAAAGTTTAATATCTCCGAAATCGATGGTTCTACGAAAATTTGTTTCAAACAAAACCTGGAAGAAATATTACTCTCTACAACTTTGGTCCTCACGAAGATTACCAATAACGACGTTTTTAAGGAGACTACGGAAACCGAAAAAAACCGATTATTTATAAATAATTCCTAAACACTAACTGCTATGAAAAATTGTTTCAAATGAAAGTTGTAGGAAATTACATTCTCTATAACCTTTGTATAGAATTGTGTATATCATAATGATGTTTTAACGGAGAAATATCGCAAAAACCGGATCGGGTTTCGAATAACCTCGACTTCCGGTTAACCGTTAGTATCCAAAAACTAATCAATTCTTTGTGCTCATGCTAAAGTGTTATATTTGAAGTTTGGTAAGGATATGGCAAGTACTTTTTGAGTTAGAGCGCCCACAATCACACACACATCATTCCGAAAAAAGTCTACACGTGTTCTAGGGACTTAAAAACGTGTATTTCCGTGAAAATCTCGAAGTCGATTTTTTTCGTGATCACAATACTTTCCCATTACTTCGTATGGAGAAAGTAAAAAGACAACGCGGTAAATCCCATTTGAAGCTCAAAAGAGCCAAGGGTGAAGATATTCGTGGGGCATACTGATGTTCCTGCGCTTTCCAAAATAATTGTGAATATTAAAAATACTTTAAATAGGACAGCAGCTCTAGTAGATATAATATGTTTAATTTTTACTACCCGGAGTAGATTTTTACGAGATCTACACTTCGTGAAATTTTAGGCAGCCTTACTACGTTCGTTATTTTGTCTCACTCTTGGCTGGCTATTTCGCCCGTTAAACACTCTGCGCCATTAACATCCGCTTTCACATCTACGAGACAAATTTTCTGATCTGATTTCATTTGTGGAACGAGATGAAGACTTGAGTTTATTAGCGTCTCTGCATCGCCAGTGATTCACGAGAACTGATTAACCAAGGAGACATAAACTAATTAAACGCCCGAGATAGTTGGACAGAACTGAATTTCTTCGGTTGGAAATCGCTTGCATTTTGCAGAATCTCAGGGCAATGAAACGTGATTTGAAAATTAAACTTAAACTTACTGGAATTATTATATCCTCGTCATTTGCCTCAAAATCTTGAAAATACCAAAATTTACTTGAAATTTGAGCTAACATTTACATCATGAACATATATAAAATTGCATTTTATATATTAATAGCTACGTAAGTACTTGATGGAACATAAAATGTTCAGCGTAGGAAAAAAACTGAAAACAGCTAAATATCTTTAAAACAGAGGAAAATAATAGTACTGAATATACTTTCGAAGTAATTAATGCAAGCCAAACTACAATGATAGCCTTCCGAAAATAGTAAAATGAAATGTTGATGTTTTAATGGTGATAATGCTTTGTTAAGTTACAAGCATTCTCAAAAATAAATGGTGACAGGGTAATAGACGAAAGAAAATGGTTTTTATAATGGTGGAATAAAATGGCCAGGAATTGGATATATCTCTCCTTCCGATATATTAGAATTAATTATGTTGAATACTAAGGGCGCACAAAATACAAAGTGTACATTTAACCATAAACACAGACAGCAAAGTACAGAAAACCCGTGAAAACGAACGGCAGAAAATGAGGTAAACAGTTTCTCCTATTAAAACGAACGGGACCTGAAGATTTAAACTCATCAGTTATTTAGTAGCAGATGAAAAACGGTAGACAAATAACACTATTTTGTTTGGCGTTTAGATTATCAAAAACAATATCATGCTGTTCTGGAAGCGGAATATAGTTTTTGAATTCAATGAAGCATTTAATATCGTAAACATATTTTTTAGGAATCGTACAAGCACGAAGTAGTTCAATATACCGAGAAGCTGAAAAATTGCGTATTTTTGGCAGTTGAGTATTATTCAACAAATATTTCGCGAAAGTTCATCAAACCACCGCACCGGTAGGATGAGTTGAACGGCAGGGAAAATTAATGCGAAAGACGATTTTTTTGAAACGAGGGGAAAAATTCCGGAAACATGTTGATTCTGGGGGGGCGGGGGGGGGGGGGGGCGGGGAGTGGATCGTCAGAGTTCCAGATTTTTACTCAACCTTACGGCGGAATTAATGGAGGGAAAAATGAAACTTTAAACATCTCCTCGCTTAATTTCCGGCGCTAAGAGACAGAAGGGAGCGATATTGGCGGAGGCAGAGAGAAAGAAAGAGAGAGAGAGAGATTTATTTCCTCGGAAAAAATATGCCAGAGTTAATTCTGGGAAATGAGGAAAGCAGAGAGGACAAAAATTGCATGAATCCTTCACAATCTCCTCCTGTAAGTAGCGTTATCAATCAAATAAAGCGTGCAATACAAACTACGAATGAACGCGAATCGCCGAAAAAAATTAATAGGATACCAATTTCCTCCCGTTTTTTTAATCTAAACTTAGAATCCGGTTTGGATTCTTAAATAATAAAAGTAATTTTTTTTCCAGTTTGGTGGAATACGTATGTATTTTAAAAAATACCTGCACCCTTTTGATTTTGCATTCAATTAAATGACTTCCGTAATATTAATAAACCAATGTTCCATCTTCCGTCATACTATTAATCTACCTATAAAAGATCGGCTAAATACACTCGTAAGAGGCAATCCGTAATGTGCTTACTTACGTACATGGCAACTGAAACAAATGAGACCGAGAGCAAACGATTTATCAAACTAGCTGTCCTGGATTCAATTGAATTTTATTCCTGGATAATAATAAAAAATTCAATATCAAATGTAGCCGTATTAAAAAGATCTTATGGCAGAATTTCGAGAAAGGTATTTCATGAAATAATCACGAGGACAAATCCAAGGAAAACCAAAGAACGTGTTTGTATTGCCTAAATAATAGCTTCCAAATATTGGTAGAATAAATTTACAAAAATCATTAACTACCAAGTTGTGGAAATAATAATGGCGTTCTATCATAAATAAGCCGAAATTATTACGGAATGAGTAAAATTTCTTTTTCTTGTGATTAAATTAAAGAGAAGCTGCTCGTTCCGCCAGTGATTCGAATATGAAGACAATATTACTATTCGTCAAGGATATTTTACATTTTTTTGAAAATGATCATAAAATATATTTTAAAATCTAAAGTAATAGACAAAAGCAACAACGCTCAATCAATTATATTACTGAGCATCATCATAAAAATACCCTGTATCGATTACAAGCCTCTAGTTTGTCCAACTGGATGACTTATTGCGACTTTTCGGAATGGCAGCATTTTTCTGGAAATTTACGCTTAAGCACAATGCAATTCTGACAAATAAACTAAATATTAGCACCTCCGAAAACTCATTCTAGATATAATTTTGGCTTCTAGGAAAAGAAAAGGATTAATTGATTTATGGTTGTTATGGCATCGCTGGAATTCAGCCATGTCAAAAAATGAAAATCCCGGCGTTTTACTACGGGAATTGACCCAAACAACGATTTCACGTCTTTTATAAACATTATAATTAATTATCATATATAGCTATAATTGTCCATTTAGTGTCGTTAATTAAAGCGAAAATATTCTCATCACTAATAACTGACAGTTTCGTCCGACTATAAATTACGACAAGCGGACTATAATTACCGCTCTTTGAAATATTGAAAATTCTGCTGCGAATGGTGTTAAATTCGATCATGGATTTGATTTTTTTATCACAGAAATATAATCGAGAGTCACAGAATCCTTAAAATAATGAAACTGCACGACCTGATTCGCTAGTGAATAACCGATCTTTTCCTATGGCTGAAAGCAAACTCGAGAATAAAACACTACGACATCAAAGGGAGGAAAAAAGTAACAACTTATCCTAAGTACTTTACAATAGCAATAACTAGGATATGAAGAACCAGATGCGCATTTCTGCTACCGTGCAGCTGCCTTCATTGGTGATTCACTGAAAGTAGATCCTAAAAATAACTTCTTCATGACTTTGTTATGGCTATTGGAGATACCTTAGATGGGAATTCACTTTTTCAATTTTTTATATTCTCGAATATGTACGTCTTCCAAAAAAAAAATACGAAGAGGAAAATTCGCTTTATACGGCAAACGAGGGTGTAGAAAAGTTGAAAATAAATTAAGGAATTGTACTTCCTTCCGCGATAATAAAACCTCTTTTACGTGTTCTATATCGCATCGTAAAGAATATTTGACAGTAAATACAGCGAAAGATGCCGTAGTATTTATATACCGGTGTTAAAAAATATAGACGCTCGATAATAAAAAACTACTCGAAGCTCAAAAGACAGTGAATTTTCGATCTTTCATTCTTAAAATTACTTTCCGACCCAGCTCAGCCGAAAACGCAAGCGGAATTCCGCGATAAAATATAGCATCGCCTTCCCTCATGATAAATTCATACTGGTCGTATGAGTACGAGATTGATTCTCTTTGCTGCGAAGAAATTTATTCGGGAAAATCTCCATTAATTCCGAGAGCACTCGATGCTGAAAATAGCCTTCTAGAAAACTGAATCCCAAAAAAATAAAATAAAATAAAAGCGATGCTCATACCATAACTAGGAGAGTTTGTTTCAACCTTACTCCAGGATTTTGGTATAAGCAATCACTTTTTCTCATAAATTGCATACGAGTTAATTAAATGAAAAATGTGTATATTTAGTTTATCGATGAAAGCCGTCCATTAAGTTTGCAATGCACAAAAGGTTAAAGTCGAATATTTATTTTAAATGGTGGAAAAATAATGAAAACAAGAAAATGTTCGTAAAATCTCCCTTGCTGTCACAAATCGCTCGAATTATTAATATAAAAGAATGTCGTTAAAAAAAACTCCCTTATACGTTTTGGAATAATTACGGGTCGTTGCAGGGTTTTTACCCTGATTTCAAACAATTCCCAAATTTCACTGTAAGCCAATCGCATAGATACTGTATGGTCTATTCACATATAAAGAATGTCATTCCTCGATATCTTGTCCTATTAAAGATATATTTTTACGCAAACATTTTTACTCTCTTCTATATAAATACGATAAAAATGATACAGTCGTAAACAGGACGATCCATATGAGTAGTCCCTAAGCACAAGACCACAATAAATTATCCTAGCGTCGAGATAAAAAAAATAACCGAACTTTCACTTTCCCTAGAGATAAGGCGAAAAACCCCTATCGGTTGCCATGCGCAGCATCGAGATAGCAGTAAAATGAGAGAATATTTACTGTCGGTATCGGATATGAAGAAGATCCTGAAGTTTTATATGCAGGGAGATGATGATTTTGGGAGAGTAGAATTGCAGGAAAGTTTATATTCCTTCGGTTAATAAGGAAATAAACCGTTTTTTTTGGATCGGAGAACGTTTTTTTTTTTGTATTTACTCCGGATCTTCAAATTCAAACTTTCTCCTCGAGTTAATCACTCATCCATGTTTATCGCGTAGTGCCACGTTCGTCGGCATTTTTTTTTTTTACTTTTCATATCTTTCTCTTTCCGCTCTTGCTTCCCAATCTCTCATTTCTATTAAAGTATATAAAAGATAGTGTCGCTTTGTGTGTAATGCTTTTTTAAGCTTAACATCTCGCAAACGACTGAACCGAATTTGTATAAATTTTCAGGAGATCATTATGATATAATGGCAAAACGTTTTAATGTATCGAACTCGAGATCAAAGATCCGGGTTCGATTCCAGGGTATAATTTCCATTTCCAATAAGATAACACGTAAAAATCAATTTTTCGCATTTCAGGCTTTCATCCTTTTTCGAAACAAAATTATAAAGAAATAATAATACGTAATCACACATGTAAGGAAGCTGGATTTGGCGAAAGTGATACGATAGGGAATAAAATTATCGTAATATGTGAATTTAATACGCTTGGAAACGGATTGTTTACAAACAAATTCGGTTAATTGTTAAGAAAAGTTAAGTGAAAATATTTTCTTAATAGGTGATTTTCAGCTTTTTTAAACTCAAATGTTTTAGTATATATCGCATACGCCCTAGAATTGGCAGCGAAAGTACATTCACTAAATCCGTTGAAATTCAACGGGCACCTACACTAGTCTATATTATAAAATCGCAATGGTCATCATGATGCGTAACGCTCTAATTTTGTGAATAACTCGATTAGAAATAAACTTAGAAACCTGAAATTTCTCGGGATTTCAGTTTGGATGAATCTTTATGTTATCACTAAAAATAATTTCTAAAAAGGTCACGGGTTCGACTCCAGAGGATGAATGTCGTTTCCCGTAAGTTAACACGTAAAAATCACCTTTTTGGTTGAAGACTTTCATTCTTTTACTCTTTAAAATATCTTGAAATTAAGTTATCGACACGAAATTTGCGCTAAAACACGCCTAAATGAATGGCGATTCTCATTCTAACCGTCGAATACTCAATCTCATTCGAATTTGCTCATGTTTTGAATTTATACTCGAGTTTTGGTAAATTTCTTAACATTTCCATAATAAGATTCCATGGTTACCGGTATTGTTGTCCTCGGTAATTTACGTGCACATGTACTTAAATAAAGGTTTAAAGATCAAAAATAAGATTAAAACTTGCTCGAAATGACCGAAGAAACGAATTTAATGCGAATAAATCGAACGCAGTATTCATGTAATTTATATTTTCTATCTATATTATAAAAATCCTATTTCTGGTTGTCTCTGTCTCTTTTTAACGCTCTATACCTCAGCCATTTTTAATCTCAGGGAATTTCAGCCCTCTAAATTTATTTTTTATCGATTTAGTCAACTAATTTTCTTAATTTGATATTAAAAAACAACATACGCCCATATAAAATATATTCATTAAACTCGTATTCAAAACATATTCCCGTTAAACTAATCTAAATCCAATAGGTACACACACGGCAGGAACGAAGAAACAGCGAGAAAAGGGGGGGGGGGGTGAAGGGGAGGTTGGCGAGCGTCAGCGAGCAGGGGGGCTTGCTCCCTAGTCTTACCTAAGACCATCTGTTTACCTTAGGTGCCCCGAGAGACTCGTTCATATTTCATGTGTCCTCTCTCCTTGTCACATTGGGAATTCCATTCCGAAATCTGGGTGTTATTATGCGTCATTCTTTTTTTTCTCTATTTCATTCCTCTGCCACTCCCCGCGCACACATTCTCCCTCTCCCCTTCTTCTCTTCATCCCCCTTTTCCCTCCTCCTCTACCTCCGCTTTGCTGTCTCTTTCATTCCCTCTCATTCCTCCCTTCTCCTTACTTCGTCTATATATATATATATATATATATATATATATATATATATACCTTTCTCTCTCCGCCCGACCACCTTTTTTTCCCTCTCTCCTTCCCTCTTTCTCCACCCTCTGCGCGACTCTTCCTTCCTCCTCCTGTCTACCTCCTCCTTCTTTACTACTCCCAAATCCCTTTTTCTATCCTCCCCCTTCCTCTTATCTCTCCCTTTTCTTCTCTTCCAAATCCCCTCCTCTCCCCCTCTTAATTCTCTCTTCCTGCCTACTCCCCTCCCCGCCTATGACTCTCATTTTCCTAGTTACTCCCCTGTCGTATTCTTCCTTATTTCTCTTTCTCACTCTTTTCTCTCCCTCTCCTGCGCCCACATTCCCCTTATTCTCAAATCTCTCTCTTTCTCTCCCCCTCTCTCTCTCTCTCCCTCCCCCTCTCTCTCCCCCCTCTCTCTCCCTCTCTCCCCCCTCTCTCTCTCCCTCCCCCCTCTCCCCCCTCTCTCTCTCCCCCTCCCTGTCCCTCTCTCTCTCTCTCTCGCTCTCTCTCTATCCCTTTTTCTTCCCAGTCGCGCACACCTTCTGCCTCAATCTTTATCGCATTTGTCCCTCTCATATCCTCACTCTTTGTCCTTTAGAAGGGTAAAGGGAGAGAGAGAGAAAAGGTTTACCTTTCTTTATTTTTTTAATCCCAAGAATTCTTTTTATATATATCATCCAACCTCTGACGTCATCTGACCCGTATCGAGTAACAACCCACTCCGAGCAAAAAAGAAAGAATAAACTCGAGAGAAAGAGAAAGAGGAGATAAAGAAGAAGTTTTCCAGATTCTCCCCACTCAATTATTTATGCGTTTTTCTTCTCGATACTAACGTACGATATGGTCGAAATAAAAGAAGAATACATATATTAGCTCGCGTGTCGTGATTGCTTTCTAATCCGAAACACATGAAAATGGAGTGATCCTTAAGGATTTTTACTTTCTCATACGAAGTATCGAGAAAGTATTGTTTTCGCGAAAAAATTCGACCTCGAGATTTTTACGGAAATATACGTTTTATGTGTCGCTGAATCCGAAAAAGTGGTTTTCGCAATGCCGTCTGTCTGTCTGTCTGTCTGTTACTGGCGCTGGAGCCTAGACGGTAGAGTGAAAATGAATGAAATCTCGTACTTAGGCATTTTATCATACTGAGCAGAGTATACATAGAAATGGTTGACATTGATCAATAATTAATAGTAGTTTATTCTACGCAATTTTAACAATAATCCGATTTTCTCGAAAACGGCTCTTAACGATTTTGATCAAATTTCTTAGTTACTTCAGTTTACGTCTTCAATAACACTGTATAGTTCATATTTCTCAAAAAATGAGTATAAAGCTAGTTTATTCTAGGCAACTTTAACAATAATTCGATTTTCTCAGAAACGGCTCTAACGATTTTGATCTAATTTCGTACAGTTACTTGAGTGTACATCTACTATAATACTACGTATTTCATTTTTCTCAATGAATGAATATAAGGCTAGTTTATTCTTGGGCAACTTTAACAAAAATTGGATTTCTAAAAAGAGGCTAATACGATTTTCATTTTCTAAAGATAACTAAACGACGCATTAGTACCCATATATGAGAAAGTTTGTACAATGTATGTTGTACCGATTTTTTGTAGAAACTGGCCCAGCAGCAATATACCTAAGAAACCGAACAGAAATTAATTAAATGCAATAAACTCTTAACGCGACGCGGGCGTGGTTGAAATTCTTGGGAAAGAACCGCGTTGGGCAAAGCCGCGTTGCGAAAGTTCAATACCGTGGAGAAAAAAACTCACGCGTTCGTATAGACAAAAAAGAGTTTTCTCACGTGGCACACGCACGGAAAATACGATGACGGTCACAATTTGGACCTCGCGTGACTAAATTTTATTAGTTTTGGATAAATAAGTTTCCTGTTTGTTCAAATTCTTATATTCGAATGAGGACAGCGGAAATTCGGATAGGACAAGGTTTTTTCCGCAGATAAAAAAAGGAAATTTTACGAGCGAAAATTGGTTCCTGAGTCATTGGTCGGAAAAGTGAGATTTTCTCCTACTTGAGCTATGATGATTATGAATACCAGCTCAGTTTTTATGCATTATAAGTAGAATGGGTTCTTCGTAGCAATTCGAAGATAACCGAAAGAATACTCTTTACTATTAGAATCCATTAACTGTTATGTACATCACATAATTTTTTTATCGATTAAAAATTCTAGAATTAACATAAATTATCACGCACATGTCGTGTTCAGCCCGTACAAGAATCCTAATCAAAACAAAAAATAATAAAATACGAATAAATATATAAATAACATTTACTGGAAAAAATTACAAAGTCAAAGCAAGCAATCGTACGGCTTCACCCGACACAACAACCCGAAGGACGAATGAAAAAAATTGGTACAACATACATAGCACAAACTTTTTCATATACTAATGCGTCGTTTAGTTATCTTTAGAAAATGAAAATCGTTTCAGCCGAATTGTAGAAAATCCAATTTTTGTTCAAGTTGCCCAAGAATAAACTAGCCTTATATTCATTCATTGGGAAAAATGAAATACGTAGTATTATTGAAGTAACTCAAGTAACTGTACGAAATTTGATCAAAACGTTAGAGCCGTTTTTGAGAAAATCGAATTATTGTTAAAGTTGCCTAGAATAAACTAGCCTTATATTCATTTTTTGAGAAATATGAACTATACAGTATTATTGAAGACGTAAACTTAAGTAACTGTACGAAATTTGATCAAAATCGTCAGAGCCGTTATCGAGAAAATCGGATTGTTTTTAAAAATGCGTAGAATAAACTACTCTTACTTATTGAGCAATGTCAACCATTTCTATTTATACTCTGCTCAGTATGATAAAATGCCTAAGTACGAGATTTCGTTCATTTTCGCTCTACCGTTTAGGCTCCAGAGCCAGTAACAGAAAGACAGACGGCATTGCGAAAACCACTTTTTCGGATTCAGCGACATCTAAAACGTATATTTCCGTAGAAATCTCGAGATTGAATTTTTTCGCGATAACATTACTTCCTCGATATACTTCGTATATGAGAAAGTAAAAATATCAACGGATATCTTAACTAGCGATCGCTTTAAGACCTATCAGAAATGACTTCCCGAAACTTCGCCCTAGGTACATACGTTACACTCTGCGTTACTTCAAAATTTATCGTCTTCGCCACCGCGCGCATTAGCAGCAAACTCTGACCGAGACAACAATAGAACCTTTAATGGCGAAACTCTAGGATAATAGACGGGACCAAGTTCTATGCTACTCCTCTTCGGTCAACGTTAGCTCGGTAATACTTAATGAAATAAAGGCAGGCCACAACAATGGATGGATCCTAGTTTCAGGGTAGTAATAAAGGGATTACGATGAAAAGTAAGGGAAGGGGGCGTATACTTAGGAGGAATGATCATATGAAACCCTAAAGAGCAAAAAAAAGGTCAACCCTTAGAGGAATCGAGTTTTTAGCAGTAGGAAAAATCTTGTTTGGTCGGAGACAGAAAGGGAGAAGATATCCAGCCTAGGAAAGCCATTTATAAGAAACTGAGGGGAAATGGATTCAGAATGATGTCGTTGCTCAAAGGTTACGGCGCCTAAAGAGGAAACTCTCAGATAAGAAAGGAAGATGAAGGATATTTTCGCTGGGTTATCGCTTTAGCCGAATGAAAAGTAATTTCGGTCTTCGGGTTTCTTCAAATTAAAAGTAAACATTCCCAGCCATTTAGAAATAGGAATTGGCTTAGGAGGAACTGTACACAATAGGAAAAAAATAACATGAGTAATGTTAGCATTACTCCTGCTATCAAAGATAGTTGAATTACCTCTAAAAATATCAGATTTTCGTGTGAAATTCACAATGAGTAAGACTAAGAGATGGCTAAGTAAATTTAACTTGTTCAAAAATGTAAAATCACTGAAAACATCTAGTTTTCTTCTGTTGAGCAATTGCGTGCGCGCCATTCCGACGTGATAAATTTTACATAGTTGACCGAATTTTCCGTCGCGTTGAGGTAAACCAATTAGCATCAATTCTTACTATAGTTAATTAACATTCAATTAGATAAAATTGAAACAGGTTTTACTTCGACTTTCGCGATGTGAGTTGAAAACTTTAATAGCTTACATAAATGCAAGCCGTTTCATCGTTTAACAAATTTGGCCCTAAACGATAATCATAATCTAACCATTAGATGAATGCTGTGAACATGTGAAGTAAGCCAGACACTTATTTCAGTTACTATGTAGACTCCATCAGTGGCAACTTCACTGATTCTTGTCCTTGCAATCGAAGATGGTTAAATAATCAACGAAGGCACCAGATTTATCCCCAGACGAGTTCGTGGTTTACTTATAACGTTTATTTTGTCTATAACGAGTCATCTGCGAATTTAGGAATCGTTTAAATGTTGTTTTTTTTTACTTCCCGTCTCGCGACCAAATTGTAAGAAAGGTAGAACGAAAAAATAAATATTCTGGTTCAATTTTCCATTCAATTCCAAAAAAAAATCAAATTATGCCAAATGACTAGGAGCAGTTCGCCATTTGCAATTTTGTTTTGCATATTTCAGCTGGTTATGCGTTGAGAGTTCACATTTTCTTTGCTACCCAGTACTGATCATTGAAAACAATGGTCTAAATATTGTCAATATTATTTACATTTTCCTTGCTACCCAATACTGGATCAATGAAAAACAATGGTCTAAATACTGTCAATATTATTTACGAATCTTTGGAAATCTTGTCTTCAGGTAAGAAATTAATCATTACCAACCGGATACAGAGAGAACACACAACGGATATTAATTTAAATTTGTTTTTAGTAACGTCGTGCGAATCTTAGATCATGTAATACTCTCTTCAAACTCTTTAAAATAAACTTAGATGGTAAAATTTGAAATTAAATTGAATTAAATTAATCTGCGGAGGTAACCGAGTGTTACATTACCCATTACGGTAAGATCCGAGCGACTGAACCAGAGCTTTAGAAAACCCGGAACGAGCGTGCGACGTGACCTCACAGTGCTGGAAAACCAGCAGCCCAGGAAAAATTAAGGCAAATACATTTCCTTCGGAATTCTATTGGAAAACACTGGATGACGCCAAGAACTTTTACAAACAAACGCCGCGAGCACCATGGGAGTTATTAAAACATCGAATGTAATCATTTTTCATTCGCTTGCTTTGAACAAACATGATATGAGCCTCAAATTAGCGGAAAAGTCTGAAATACGAAGCAGAGCGATGGATATCTGCAAAATGTTGTAGTCACTACGTTAATTATGCAAACAATCCCATGGAGAAATGCAAATAATATCTAGTTTCCATGGAAACCTATTGCGGCCTTTGCGAATTCAGGTTACACGAGCCGATTTAATATTCTGATATTTTTTACGCATTTCGGCCTTTTAGTTCCTTTTCCGATATATAAAATTACACGCAGCTCGTGCTTGGTAAATCTACCTAGCGCAACCTTTTCTGCGTGGCGGACCGCACTGGTGGTTGAAAATTCCTCTGCGGGCCACAATGCAATTTGTCAATGCTTCGGCGGGCCAGATAAGACTTGAAATCGGACGTTAAATAGACAGTCTGAGGTATCATGACGGTGAAAATGAAGTCCAAATTAGGTTTCAAGGGCTAACACTTCAAAATCAAGTGTATTGTTGTCGTAACTTGAATGTATATTATATAAATTTGTGTTAAATCTCTTTTTAATCGTAGCTTCGCGGGTCGCATAAAATTCCCTCGAGGGCCACATGCGGCCCGCGGGTTTCTCACCACTGATCTAGCTGCATTTAGGAAATTCATGCTCTACATATATATCTCCACCGTGGCTGAGTAAACATCCCCCGAGCATCAATTTCCAATTATTAAACGAGGGTAAAAAAAAATATTTTCATGGTTTCATGTTTTGGTAAGTGAAAATTTCTTGACTAGCAAGATAGTTCATTTGCGCGCCTCTTTAAGTACTCAATTTATGATTTATTGGATGACATCAACTTATAAAAGCACAAAAGGAACTTAAAGGATAATAACCGCTTACTCGGTATACGATACGACGTCGTATCTATAGAAAAGTTTGTAAAACCTGTACGTTTGGTACAAATCCTTCCAATAGGAACTTCATCGTGCCGACATTTTTTACGCTAAGATCCAGCTCTATATATAAAGTTCGACCTAATTACGTTAGCATTAGCAAATTAACGACTGAATGAGTTTCACCAGAGTTACACTACTACTCACCCATGCTATTATTATTTAAGTTTTGTTGCCTAGAAGCACCGCTAGCGCAAAAAATTCAAATTAACTTTACATTGGAAAAGCTCTTAGTCAACCTATCCAAACAGGATAATTGAAAAAGTACAATCGCTCATTGCAAAAACCTTGAATGCCGTTTCATAGCAATCACATTTAATGTAGTTATCGCCATTTTTCTGTGATTATGATGAGTAAATTCGACAACGTGGAACCTGATTCAATCTAAGAGTTATTGCGACTTAGTTCACATCATAATTTAGGTTTTTCTGTTATAAAATATTATCACAATTATTTTATTTGTTTGATATTCCACGCTGATTTCAGAGAGGTGGGTCAAAATACATAACAACCATGTCATAACCGCTAGCAAACTCCTGCTGAGCTGCTTTTTTTTTGTGAACGCGTTCAATTTCTGAAAGAGTTTACTCACAAAATATCCTCATTTGTTTTCCATTCCATTTTCCAACGCACCTTTCACGCTATCAGCAACGACGAACCCGGATGAAAAAGACACGCCCAGAAAATGAAAGCTAAGGAAATCAATTGATGACGCATGTACGAGAGCATGGGAACGTTTTCGACAACGAAGAGAAACCGTCTCTTTCTTTTTTTCTATTTTCACCGCGCCTACTCACCCGCTTCCTCCTCCGAAAAACCGCCGTTCTTTCCCTCCCTCGACCCTCTTCCATCCATCTCCCGACCTACCTAGCATCCACTCTATATAATAACTCCCTCGGGGAATAAACCATTTCACGCCGTCTCCAAACCCAGAGCGCCACCATTTCGTTCCCGTGCCACTTCCTCGAGCCTATCCCTTCTTCTCCAGCTAATCCGCCATCTTCCGCAACTTTACAAAATTATCATCGGACCACTTTTCGTGCGCGGCGGTCCTCTTCCTCTCCCTAAAAAAAAAAAAAACCTTCCTACCCTTATTTCCTCTATCTCTCTCTCTCTATTCATCAATCTCTCTCTTACTCACTGTAACTTTCCATTTCTCTCTTCATCTCTCTTGAGTTTCCTCTCTTCCTCTCTCTATATAACGTTCACTTTATATATATGTATATGTATGTGTGTGTGTATATATATATATATATATATACACTACGGAAGAGGAAAGGTAAATGAGGATATTTAGGGCAACTAGGTGTTGAAGGAAACCCAGAAGTTATTGAAGCTTTCGGGATGATCTCTTAGTCAGCACAAGAGACACAACTCTCTCTCTCTCTCTCTCTATATATATATATATATATGTATATGTGTATATGATTGCAACTAGTAGTTGAGAGGGATAGGAGGGAGCCAGTGGACACTTACTTTGTGGTGTGGACGTCCATGGCGATAGAGGAAGTCTTTTTCTTGGAGCTTTCGGGCATCCGCCCTTCTTCGGCACGAGAGTAATAGAGTAATTAGAGTAATACTCTTGTGCCGAAGGAGGGCGGATGCCCGAAAGCTCCAAGAAAAAGACTTCCTCTATCGCCATGGACGTCCACACCACAAAGTAAGTGTCCACTGGCTCCCTCCTATCCCTCTCAACTACTAGTTGCAATCCTATATATCTCCTCTTATTTCCTTATCGTGTGTATATATATATATATATATATATATATATATATATATAATGTGTGTTTGTGTGTGTGTATCCACATCTTCATTCCTCTCTTTTCCCCAAATCTCTCCCTTCTCCCATTTCTTTTACTCTCTTTTTCCCAGTTTCCCTCTGCATCGCCTTATCTCTTTCCCCGTTATCTCCACTCCCTACGTCTATCCTCTCCTCATCCACTCCATATCATTCCCTCTCTATCTTTCTCTACTTTTCCATTTTATATCTCTGCCTCTCTCTCTCTCTCTCTGAACTTTAACTTTTTCGTCTACCTATCTCCCTTATCCTCTCTTATTCTTCCATTCCCTTTTATCTCAATATACCTCACACTATCCCTTTCTCGATCCGTCACTGTCTATCGCCAACACAATCTCTTTATATTCCTCTCTGCATGTCTCAATTTCTCACTCTTCCCTCCTCTCCTCCCCCCCCCCCACTACCATTATCCGTCTCTCTTTTCCAATCTCTCTCCTTTTTGATTTCTGCCAATGTGTTTGTATGTTATTGTTTTTTTAATCCCATTTGTGATTAGTAACGTAGGGTTAAATGTAAGAAGGGACTATATCGTCTCGATTTCTCCCTAAATAAAGGCGTTTGTCTGTCTGTCTGTCCTTCCTTCTGTACATCTATCTCTACTTCTCCCATTTTTCATCCTTTCCTGACACACATGCTTTCCCACTCTCTCCCCCTCTCTCTCTCTCACACACACTCTCTCTTTCTGTCTCTCCCCCCCTCTCTCTCTCACACACACTCTCTCTTTCTCTCTCTTCCCCTCTCTCTCTCACACACTCTCTCTCATACACTCTCTTTCTCTCTCTCCCCCCTCTCTCTCTCACACTCTCTCCCCCTCTATCTCTCACACACTCTCCCTTTCTCTCTCCCCCCTCTCTCTCTCACACTCTCTTTCTATCTCTCCCCCTCTCTCTCTCACACACTCTCTCTTTCTCTCTCTCCCCCCCTCTCTCTCACACACTCTCTTTCTCTCTCTCCCCCTCTCTCTCTCACACACTCTCTCTCTTTCTCTCTCCCCCTCTCCTTTTCGCTTATTTTTTTGTCATCTCCCTCGCTACGTTCTTCCTCTTTTTTCTTCTTCTTTCCGCTTTTAGCCTCTCTATCTAGGCCCATCTCCTACTTCCTCCATCTCCTACTTCCTCCATCTCCTTCCACATCATTTGTCTCTCTCTCTCCTCCTGCGGTGGATGCGCTATATTGCTTTCATCATCATTATTACTTTTCTCCTTCTCTTTCCTCGAAAGATTTCGTTCACGTCCTAAAACAAAGATGAAACGATATCAGAAAAGCGGATGACTCTGTTTCTTGTTCGCCGTGTTACTTTTGGATATTTTCCTCGCTTCTCCGTCTCTTTTTATCTTTCACCTATTTATCTTTCCGCTGCAAATCGTTCTTCGCTTAATATACGTTTTCATTCTTACACCCTAAGTTTGAAAATATCCAGCGAAATCATGAAAACGTGTATTCAGATAAAGAACTGTGCCCCATGAACACCAAAAAGTAAAGTGTATAAGAGCACAGTACAAATAAAATGAATAAAACTGATGCAACGGGAAATTTAAACAGTTTATTCCGGAACGATGGAAATATATTTTTATCTGAAAAACAAATATGATGAATTGCATAAAGATTTAATGAAAATAACGGCAATAGAGGTAGAAGTTGCAATTTGTTACTGAATATGCTACATAGGTTGTTAAAACGATTATTTATAAGTCAATGTCTACATATGAGTGAATATGCCCTCTGATCCATGTACGCTAATAGCAGGGCAATTATAGTGCATCAGTGAATGATGTTCACATTCTCAAGCAAGAGATATTAGCCATTTATTTTCTTGGACTTGAAATAAATGTTATGAGAAAAGTAATTCAACTCCGACAGAAGAACGTAAAAGAGAACAATTTTTGCAGCAGCGGTATTTGAAATGTATAACGCATTACCGCAAGTATAGGGTGCCTCGAAAGTACCATTTTCCCTGTGCGTTGAGATTGAGAAGAAACAATAAAACGCGCATGTCATATCTGCCATGTGTGTTTCAACGTTTATTTAGAGTTCACAACTATTTGTAATAATCGCGAAAATCATTGTGGGTTTTCCACCAAGTCCGCTATACACAATGTTGACATGATCACATGCGGGCCCCGATCTATTTCAAAATTACCCATTTGGCCCCTGTGAAAATTCAGACATCTACTCCACGCGGAAGGCAATGCCACCCACACAGACATTCCTGACTATCATAAATAATTATGATGACTAAATAAACCATTAATTTAAGTACGTATATGTGTGTGTGTGTTTATACAGATAACATTTTAAAATAATCTTAACAAATATTGTGAATGGTAGAGGTATTTAGCTTGCTTACCCAGTAAGGGAACAGCGCGATTTGCATGTATGTATCTATGTATCTATGTACGTATCTTAACAAATAAAACTGTAAAACGTATTCATTTTTTCCAACACAAACCTAACCACTGGGGGTTTAAAAAATAAATAAATAAATAAATAAAACACACACACGCACGCACACACACAGTGGAACTTCTATTAGTAGAACCTCAAAGGGAAACAAAAAATAATCGACCGATAGAAAATTCGAGTCTTAGAAAAAAATAACGCAAAAATGACTTTTTTTCCTATAAAACGAATTCACTTTGAGTTATGGAAAATTCGAGTTTCAGAAGTATGACTCACAGAAATTCGACTGTATGTATAAGTATGTATTTTATATATACTACTTGTCTGTGTGTGTGTGTGTGTGTATGTATATATATATATATATATATATATATATATATATATGTCTTTCCGAATAGAAATACGTCACATGACTCCTTTCATTTCTTTCCTTTATCCTTACTTCCCTCGCTTCAACGCGACTTCACATTCTCCCTTCCGGTGCATATATTCTGCATCGAATCCCTCAATCCTTTCCTCCTCCCTCACCTTAATTCCCTCCCACACACCTTCACTGTCTATCTCACCGGCGCATTAAACCGATTCCTTCTTGAAACGTTGGGAGCAACCTTTACGAAACCCAATTTCGCTGCTGCCATCCTATCCTTGAAACTCCTCTTAAACCTTCGCCTGATTCTCTCCGTCTCCTACTTCCTCCAAATCTCTCTCTCTCTCTTTCTCTCTCCCTCCCATTCCGGAATTCCCCTTCTTCCCACACACACACGCCCATCAAGACCCCCCCCCTCCCTTTTTTTATATTTTTTTTTTATTCTCCAGAAATAACCTTTTTCCATGCAAATCGCCGTCTTGGGACGTATTCTGCCAACTCTTTTTCTCGACACTATCTCCTAAGCCTTATCCTTTTTTTACTTACTTCTATCTCTCTCTTTCTCTCTCTCTCAAACTTACCCATTCCACTCTTGACTCCCACCTTCCCATAAAAACCTCTCCCTCTCTGTCGTCATTCCGTCTCCCATTCCTACGCCCTTGCAATCATCCCTCATCGAATGCGGGATTTACCGCCGCTAATCCAGGTAATCCCCACCCACTCACTCCCCCTCCCCCCACCCTCCCGCCCTCCCTCACTACCCTATCTCCCTCCAAATACGATTAGGTCGGCTATATTTATGCCGCAGGGGTGGGCATATTCATACGGTTTTTATCACTGGCGGAATGAGGGGGGGGAAAAGGGCGGATAATCGGGAATTATAATTTTTTTTTCTCGCGACCGAAGGTAATATTCCCACGTCGAAATTGATTTGGCTTTCGATATTTTTCCTCGCGTTTTGTACCGCGCGGAATGTTTATCGCGGAAGGAAAATGGCGGCGCTGGCGTAATTTCGAAAGACTGGAGTTTTGTTTTTTTTTTTTTTTTGAAAGAATGGCACCAATTAAGTTTCGGAATTGAGTCGATTAAATATGGGGATGATTCGATGAGCGATTTCCGCCGGATTCGATCGCGGATCGTGAAAAAGGGATGAGTAAAACGGGTCGGGGAGTTGTCTATTTTTTTTTTTCGTAGTTCGAGTAGGGAAATAGAGCGAATTTCAAATTAATTAGACGCTTGAAAAAAATTTTAATCCGTTTTACTTTGAAAGTTTCCTAAATCACTGCGGCTTTACTTCGCTTTATGTGAGGTTGATATGGACGGAGACTAATGAGTAACAAATACTGCACTCGGTCCATATTAAGAAGGTGGTTAATTTTAATAATATACGTATATAAAATACATTTAAACAGTCATAGTCGCCTGATGCACGATAAACGTATTCGTATTTAACATAAATATAAAAAACCATTATATATAAATAAAGAACTATGTTTTTAATTCCGTCACGTTGTCATTGTTAGAGCAACTGCATTGTTGTTATCTAAATGGAAATATGCATACCAAATTCATTTAAGATATGAGATAGTATTGCGTCTTTACCTAAAGAACTATTACTTGACGCACAATGCAATTTCTTAAGTCGTGAATATGAAAGTGAAATCGTTATGAAATTTCTTTATTGTTCAAACGCGCTTAAACAGTATATAGTAAGTAGTGAAAGTTCTAACGAAACGAAATTCATGTATCTGCATCGGAATTTAAAAAAATATTTTCAAACTGAAACATCAGAACTTGTTTACATATAAATTATTTATCGCGATTCCGTTTTTCAATTGCTTAAATGATTTCCTATGTTTTGTTACATAGCAACAACTAAGATATTGATTTTATTTGCAGTAGAATTAAGTTTTCCAAAATCTGGAAAAACGATGTAAATAACTTAGTCGACGTTTAAAATCGTCAGAGTAGAATAATATTAACGATATGGCTGACATTTATTTTATAAGATAATTGAAGTGTTGACAAAGAGCCTTGGATTCGCTGCTATTCTGAATTAACGCCTAGCTGTGATCTTAATACGTTACTCTATTAGTGTTAATTAAATCATTCATGCCTCACCGTAGTTTTTCATGGGTAATTACACGGGTAATAACACAAAATCTATCAGCTGACGAATTTACTTAAAATTCAACCCCTCGATAATCGTTCAATTTACGTTCGCGCACAGGCGGATGGGCATAATAAAAGTTTAGCAATTCAAGAAACACGCCTTTAAAAAAAATCCCCACAGAATAAAAAATAAAATCTAAATTAATCGCCATTAAGTCTCATCCTGCGTTAAATTTGTTTCTTACGCAATCCGTGGTAGAAGCCCAAGAATCTGAATGCCGTCGACATCGAACGTAAATTCGCCTCCATTTTTTTTCTTAATATTTTCTCACCCGACTATCCTCGCGAGAGAAGACGAGCTATAAATACGGGGGTCGAAAACTTTGCGACTTCAACGAAAGCGAACACTTTCTTAAAAAGAAAATAAACAAAAGAAATCGTCGCGCGCAAAGTTCTAAGTAGGGTCCGAGACTGAAAAATAGGACGGACCAATTTACGTACCGGTCGCATCACTTTCCTTCTGTCGACATAAAAAAAAATCATGAAGAAGTAGGAGGAGAAGAAAGAAAGTTTCCGGAACTCATTCAAATTTGAGCAGAAAGAGAGGCGTTCTTTGAATAAATGTAAACTTGAAAAAAAAAGAGTGGTTTTTCGTGTCTTGTTTCGATTCTGCTCGATTTGTTTGATATGAAGGAATAGGAAAAAAACAGGAATACACAAAAAACATGTTTTACAAACGACTCGTAAAACGAATATAGTAAAGGTAAGAATAGCTAATTCTACTCAATATTTACTTTTTAAGTGTTAACCTCTCAAATAGGTAACCTTATTACAGTGCCGTAACTAGGGTATGGCGAAGGTGGCATTTGCAATAGGCGCCTTTTGCAAAAGGCGTCAAACTTTTCCGCAAAAAGGGCGAATCGTTAATTTTCCCATAAATAAATGTTATTTTTAATACTCAAACATTGATTTATTTATAATAAAACCGCTATTATTCTTTATTAAAACAAATAAAAATTATATCTTACATAACCAAGGCGTTTCCTAAAATTATGCCGTAGGCGCGGTATCGCCAAGGCACGCCTCTGCCTTATTATTTTGGAATTAAAAGCTTATGGTTGGGAATACACTGAAATCTAAAAAGAAGAAATATGCGTGTTTGCAGACCAATAACTTTTAAACACCATGCAGATTAAAATTAAATGAAAACTTTGCGCTTTTCTTTAATACCAAGTTTTCATTTCATTTTCATTCCCCATTATGGATAAATTACAAAAAAATAACGCCTCGAACAACGGATTTTAACTTTTGGACGATAATTTGCCGCTTTAATGCATACTAAAAGAGTAAAATTACAATGGGGCTCATTTAACTGCGCTGACTGAAATGCTTCATAATGGTAATATTTTGTACTCCAGAGGAAAAATCATAAAAATTTCTATAAATGATATTTTTGCCCATCTGGTGCTGGATGTGAAAAGAATAATGATGCACATCATTTCATTATAGAACTTAATATTCCACTAATATTTATTTTATTGGAATTTTACATAATTTCTTAAACAAAACATACGAAAATGCTGCTCGAAAGGGCATTTAAAAAATGACGGTCGCCATAAGACAATTAATTATAGTGAAATGTTTTAAGAACGATTTCCATAATAATTTCTATCTTTGTGCAGACGGCGAAGCTTTGATTTAACAAGTCCGTAAATTTTAACACAGACGATTTGATATTTCTTGGTTGAAATGAACATCGAAAAACATTCAATTTTGACATGCTAACATGTTTGTATTGCATGTCCACTCCTTTGATTCCACAAAATCACATCTTATCCGTTCCTATGAAGCATTTTCGATGCGGCCAAAAGATGATCTATTGCGACCTCAGCTGAAATAACAAAGCTCATATAAAGCAAATGATGCATGCCATATTATGAAAATTTTTCATTTTATTATTATGGAACCGAGACTTTATAGGAGATTGTCGGACACGAGCACAAATAAACACAGGGGTGTATTCTCTTTACGTCAGTATATTTTTTTGCAAAAAAATCATCCAAGGCATTTTTAAAGATAGGCATTCATTTTTAGTCGCGTTTCGCCTCGAGCGTGAGTGCTTATTGTCGTCGGTCTGTCTGCCCGTCCGCATATTCGTTCTCGGCTTCCACCGAACGGATTTTCATGAAATTTGATATTGAGGACACAATCAAAGCCAATAAGAAAACCGCAAAAATGAATCACGTAAGACAATCAGGGGTACCACTTTATTGATGACAAAAAATGAACTTTCCGTTATATCTCGTAAACTATTGCTCATATCAAAATATTTATCAAATAAAACTTGCAGAACTAATAAATTAGAGTATTTCTTTTCCTATATATTTTTATCATAGGAGTAGCCGTTATCAAGAAAATCGAACAAGAATATCTTAAATCGAGTTTGAAATTTTCTAGCTTGGTCACTTCTTCATTGTTGCTAACATACACAATCTTAAAAAACAAACGTTTAATTTTCTTACTTCAGCATGCAATATTTTTAAATAGGAAGAAAATGGATTATTTATTATGAAGAGAAGAACTTTAACATGCTATTTCCCTTACGTACAGGTATATAATTCCTTTCTAATACTCCATTGCACGAAACGCGCCCATTCCTGATACGTTGTACAGTTTCCTAACTTGCTAACTGTATCTCGTCATCTGTGATGATGGAACCTTTGCACCTCGCCCTATTAATTGGTGAACTATCTCCCGAAACCTTGATACTTTGACCTTTACCGGAAATATCTGAAAAAAAACTTCGCTTCTTGCCGTTCCCAGACAGGGCGGATGCGTCGCAAAAAAAATAATCAACTTTTGGGAAATTTTTAGCCGTTCGAAGAGACCAGATTCACTTTTGATAGGAAGTTTTCAAAGTATTAAAAAAAAAAGTATTTGGGTCAGGCACGTGCCGATCCTTTTATTAAAAAGGTTTTTTTTAAGATGAATTTATGCCAATAACAGCTGAACTAGATGTTTTGTGTTATAACGAGGATATCGGCCGATTTGTACCGTAACTTTTAGTTTTATTATACTCCATCGCTTTACTTCGGAGCCTGCTAGACCAGTGTTTTTTTTTTCAATTTCATTCCGCCCCTCCGTTAAATCAATGAATACTTCGCCCCTCACACGTAGAATTCGTTCCATAATTTAAGAAGAAATGGCATAGGTCACCCAAACTAATTGCGTATAATATCGTGAAATTAACGAAAATTTATGACTGGTGCAAACATTCAGGAACGTATTCTAAAAAAAATGCTGGAAGCAGTTACGTCACTAGCTTATGAAACAAATGTTTTGAATAAATGCAAATCGCTTTTAGTGGGAAAATTTTTAAGTCTCGTCTAATCTACGCTATTAAACCGAAATTTCCTGCATTTAAGTTGGATTTCGAAAATTAATACGCGCAAACAGTTCCTATAATCTCCAATGTACTCAATTTCCATTACCTTGATTCTAGGAATACACACACATATATGTATACACCTTCTAATATGATGCTTCTGTATTTTATTTTCACTTGCAAACCTTCCATTGTGAATATGTTAAATACGTTGTGTTTTAAACCGTTTTACACAAAAATAAACAAAATTGCCCTTCATTTTCTAGAACGAAGAAGGTGTTATAAATTACGTACATTATTAAACAATAAGTAAAACTGTGCTGGGAAAACATAAGCAGATTAAATGAAACCAACTTTATATTATAGCGACTTTGACAATTTTTTTAAACCAACTGATGACCAAATATTAGCATTAGCAGTTGCGAATGCCTAGTTGAGCCTCTTTAAATGAAGTTCTTTGATACACTAACAATAAGATGGACCCTATTAGTGAATATCAACAATACATAATTTTTTTAACGTCACAATTTCACCAGGAAATGTTTTACAACCATAATTTTGAGTAATAATATAAAATTACCTGGAACAAATATCTCTCCAGCTTTAAAATATATTTTTGAACGACACCTACGGAAATCAACAGCCGTGAACATTTCTTTATCCCTCTACTTAATTTTTCCCATTAAACTCCTCTCTTTTTACTTTCCCCATATGTAGTAATAGGAAAGTATTGTGATCTCGAAAAAAATCGACTTCGAGATTTTTACGGAAATATACGTTTTAGGTGTCGCTGGATCCGAAAAAGTGGTTTTCGCAATGACTCAGTCTATCTGTTACTGGCACTGGAGCCTAGACGGCATACCAAAAATGAATGAAATCTCGTACTTAAGCATTTTATCATACTGAGCAGAGTATACATAGAAATGGTTGACATTGATCAATAATTAAGAGTAGTTTATTCTACGCATTTTTAGCAACAATCCGATTTTCTCGAAAACGGCTCTTAACGATTTTGATCAAACTTCGTACAGTTACTTCATTTTACGTCTTCAATAATACTGTATAGTTCATATTTCTCAAAAAATGAATATAAGGCTAGTTTATTCTAGGCAACTTTAACAACAATCCGATTTTCTCAAAAACGGCTCTAACGATTTTGATCAAATTTCGTACAGTTACTTGAGTATACATCTACAATAATACTACGTATTTTATTTTTCTCAATGAATGAAAAGAAGGCTAGTTTATTCTTGGGCAACTTTAACAAAAATTGTATTTTCTAAAAACAGGCTCATACTATTTTCTTTTTCTAAAGATAACTAAACGACGCATTAGTATATGAGAAAGTTTTTTTAATGCGACCCTTACACGCGTATCTTGTTCTCCCCTTCTTAATATCTCTATTTCTCCTTTGAACCTTTTTTTTTGTGAACCCACTTTAACCCATCCAACTTCCCTCACTCATTTTCTCAGCCCGATCCGCCAATCTTCTTTCTTCCTTCTTATTTCTCCTTTTTTATCTCCATCCCTGCTCCTCTTTTTCCTACTCCCTCCCCACCCCCACCTCAAAACACCCCTCCTCCGTCCCCCCTCCCCCCAACAGTCCGCCTCCTCCTCCTCCTACCTCCCCCTCCCCTCACACGTCACCCTTTTATCCCCTCACTTATCCTTTCATCCCTCTTCTTTTTAACAACCCTCTTCTCTGCATCTTCCCTCTTTTTTTAGGGGGTATCTTCACGCCTCCTTCCACTTAAAACTTTTCCATCTTATTCCGAAAAGAAAAGAGTGAGAGAAAGCCAGAGAGAGAGAGAGAAAAGGAGATTTTTTCATCGCGTTCTCAAAAGGTCTCTTACTTCCACTCTCCCTCCTCCTCATCCCTCCACTATGTCTCAGCTCTTACATTCTCCTTATCCCTCTCTTCTCATCCTCCTACGCTTCCTCCATCTTAACCTACTTGCGAGACCAATCTACAATCCCCTTACAATTGGCCTCCATTTCGTCCACTCCTATTCTCACGTCTTTTTCGCTTTAATACTTACCGAAATCTCTTAAGGAGCTGCGGCTCTTCTAAAATTGCATTTCCTTCCCTAGGTGGAGAGGCAAACATTTTTAGGATGCCTAAATTCTTCTGCCCCCCCCCCCTCCCCCCCAAACCACGTCTTGGTAATATCTTGCGCCTCTTCCTACTTCCCTTTGCGGTCTGCATTTACCTCGTACTCTCCTGCCTCCCCCCTCTATATAAACCCCTCCCACCTCCCTCTCGTTCCATCGCTCCTCCAATACCTTCCTAATCCTCTTCTCTACCTCTCTTTCTCTAGTTCCAATCCCTACCTCAGTCTTCCTCTCCCTCTCCACCCTCCCTCCCTCTCTCTCACATTCTCCTATCCTCATATATCCTTTGCTCTCTCATCCTCTCCCCGTTTCCCTATCTTCGTCATTTTCACATAGTCTCTCCCTCCCTCCCTCTCTATTTCCTCCTCTCTCTCACTATCCCGCTCTTTCTTCTCCTCTTCCTCCCATCCGCCTCCGTGGGTTAAGCGAATGCGAACCCTAATCTTCAGCCGATATTCCTGTCCATTTTTTTCCTTTCTCTAGCGTCTGAGTAAATTTTATACCGTGAGGTCGCAGAGTCTAGAAGGCAGAGAGGTTATGGTGTCTGGGATGAAGACGCGACGGTGTGGAATTTCACCTTTCTCTTCCGCTCTCTCTCTCTCTATCTCTTTTTCTATCTCTCAGTTTGTACCTACCTAACTTCTTGGTCCCGGCGAGAGACTGTTATTATATGCGCGAGCGCACTGCTCTTGAACCCGAGTTTCCTTTTAATATGTATCGGTTTGGTGATTTAAACGTCGTTAGTTCACTCGTGCTTGAGGCTTATTTATACCTTTGAGAATTTTGTGCTGCGTTATCTTGTTAGCTCTGCCCCTCGCGTGGCTGTTTTGCTAATGAGTGTTTTAATCCATAGAGTTCAATGGACTATTTTCACAGATTTTACGATAAAGCGCAGGTTAATTTGAAAAAATCTATGGTGTAAAACGTGCAAGTACGTTTTGTTTCTTTTTCATGACCTATAAGAAGCACATCTGAATAAAGAACCTATTCTTGCAGCAGCAAGTTTAAATTAATAGTATCAATATTATATTTATAATTTTAAGCACATAGAAATACAAACTTTTAAGTAACTGTAATATTTCAACACCAATTAATATTACTAGACTTTAAAAGTTAAACTTAATTATTGACTAGCTAAAGTGGTCAGATTCAAAGATAATTCACGTCTGTTAACTCTAAGACACAGTGCATCGGTTTCGCGGGAGAAACTTCAGAAAACGAGACAACTTCCATTCACAAGGACTAAATTGCCTCTCTGAAATATTTTAAATACCTCCTGCACGCGAGTTCATTGCAAAGTAACCACCCATAAATACAACTGGCTTATTTTCTTCGTAAGGTGCCTCCTTACTGAAGATAAAGGAACTAACATAATACTTCAAAGTAGTTGAAATCACGAATGACTGATTTCCTCAAAGCCAAACAACGATTGTATCTTTGTACTCCAGCCTTTCATGAAATTATATGAAAATTGGCTAATATTTAATATCCTATAAGTATTTGTGAAGGAAGAAAACTCTGACCGCGTTGAAATTTTATTAAAGCAAATTGTCATTATTAATTCACAGTGGTAATAATATTATTAAAGGAAAGTTATCCTTCAGTTATACCCAAAATATTTGAGTTTACTCATTAAATAATGAGATCTGTGAGTCTATCATGCTTATCACCACCGGAGGTATAAACTTTAAGTATACATATAACTCTCCATAAATAATTATCTATTTGTAATTCCGGCAGATTGATGGATATGGCCATTTTTTAGGGGAATGTGAGAGGGAGGGAGAATGAGAATTGTTTACATAACACTTTATTCATACACTCTACCCATTCTTAAAGGGTAATTAGACTTGCATCTGATAATAAATTAAAGGTTAGAGAGAAAATGGTATTTAACTAATTTTAAACAGATTAAACTTCATTTTATTTATCAAAATTCACTCCGTGTTTTCCATGACTTAATTTTCAATTACCTATTCTCACGTGAGTTAGACGTATGAATTTTATATTATAGAAACCATGCATTTTTATTATTTATCCATAAATAATTGATATTTTGTAAATCGTTACTCTTTTCAGAATGACAGCATTATTCCCAAGGGAAAACCCTCGGTTATTTTTTCCAAAGAGCTAAAACAAAAGAAATGATGCCCGATCAGCTCTGACCTCTCGTAACCTCTCCACTATCTATATAACCTATCGATTAGTTGCATAAAAGGTCAGTGAACCTCGTTCAGTCGTATTTAAAAACGTTGCATAATTCACGAAACTTTTTCCTCCACGCCTCAAACTGAATCGCCAATTCGAAAATATACATTTTTAATTTCTCGATATATACTATAGGGAAAGTATTGTTTTCATGAAAAAAATATGATGTGGCCAACACATGACTTTCTCCATATCTGTGGTATACATATTTAAATTATTATGAATAGCATTATAAGGCAAAATTATTATTTCGATTCGTGAAAGAATACAGTCGTCCTTATTGCCGTAAATTATATTTTGTATATATAGTTACAGAATTCACCGGTACATGGTGGCGCTGTATACTATAAATTTTAGAATAAATTAATTATCTAATAAATGGAAGGTTCTACGAAAATTTGTTACAAACAAAACTTGGAAGAAATGTTATTCTCTGCAACTTTGGTCTTCACTAAGATTACCAATAACGACGTTTTTAAGGAAATATTTGACGGAAACCAAAAAACCGATTATTCATAAATAATTCCTAAACAATAACTGCTATGGAAAATTATTTTAAACAAAAGTTGTAGGAAATTACATTCTCTGTAACCTTTTCGTCAAATTGTATATACAATAATGATGTTTTAAAGGAGAAATATCGCAAAAACCTAATCGGGTTTCGAATAAACCTCTACTTCCGGTTAACCGGTATTGTCCAAAAACTAATCAGATCTTCGTGCTCATACCAAAGTGTTATATATGACATTTGGTAATGCTATGGCAAGTACTTTTCGAGTGCAATATTTCTCCGATAATACGTCATTATTGTATACATTGACCATTACAAAAAATGTAGAAAATATAATTTCCTACATCTTTTATTTCAAACAATTTTCCATAGCAGTTGTTTAGGAATTATTTATAAATAATCGGTTTTTTCGGTTTCCGTCAAATATTTCCTTAAAAACGTCGTTATTGGTGATCTTCGTAAGGACCAAAGTTGTAGAGAATAATATTTCTTCCAAGTTTTGTTTGAAACAAATTTTCGTAGAACCATCCATTTCGGAGATATTTTGCATAATTAGTAAATTTTCAGTAAACAGCGCCACCACCATGTAGTGATGAATTCTGTAAACATATTCAAAATATACGTAATTTACGGCAGTAAGGACGACAGTATTCTTTTACGATACGAAATGATAATTTTGCCTCATAATGCTATTCATAATAATTTAAATATCTATACCCCAAATATGGAGAAAGTCATGTGCTGGCCACATCAGATTTTTCCTAATATCTCCTTTAAAACTCAATTTACGTAAATATTTTGTTATTATTAAAGTTGAATAAAATGTGTTTCTACAAGTTTTGTTTGAAACATTTTTTCATAAAACCATAGATTAAGAGATATTTCGAATTTTCTTCTAAATTTATGTTAAATACGTCGCTAAGTGATATCATTGTTTCAGTTGATATGTTAAAATTTCAAATTGTTGATAGCGTTGCTTACGCTGCCAATGGTAATTTTCATTGCGCGTCGATGATTTGTTAACCATAGAAACAGCTAACAATTTTCTTTACTTATTATTTTTTAATAAAGGGGATTTAAAATGTTTAAAAATAATTCAAGACTGTAATTGCTGATAATTATTCCTGATGACGCTGATGTCGAGGGCAATCATATTCATTGCTCTGTACGGAGAAAGTCATGTGTTTGCCACATAATATTTTTACAATTGTACTATAAAGCAGTTTTACATATTTGGAGTAACATATCGTGGTAATGTTGACTTAGTTTTACCAATTTTTATTTATAATCTATATAAATAGTTTTAAAGAGGCATTGCAATATTAACACTTTGAATTTAGTATCAAAACTGTTATTTAAGTAAAATGCAATGCACGAAAGGAAATGCAATAGATCGTTTACGGAATGGATTGCTCATAGTTCGAACTCCTCGAGGAAGTAGGTTCTTACTAATCATTGGCTAGAAGTTCAGTGGCTTGTACTTACTATAAATCTAGTAGTTATAATTTACATAATGGTAATTATACATTGAAATTATTTACTACTACAAGGGTTGACCAATTCCAAATACAATTACCGAGTTCGGATTATGGATGCAATCAATTGATAGACTACGCCGATATTCATTAAAAATTTCGGAAAACCAGATGCTTACATTTGCTAAAAACCAGTCGCAATCAGTGACAATTAACCGTTATTAGTTTTAGAATCGAACATCATTGAATTTCTACTGATTACGGATGCTTTATATAAAAAAAATCATTTTGCTGCTAATGGAGGTCAGAGACGTACCTAGGCGATATGTCGCCTATGGGAAAATTTTAGAAAACGCCTTGGTTATGTAGTATACAATTTTTCTGCATTTTAATAAATAATAATTTCGTTTTCATTACATATAAATTAAGGTTTTAGTATTGAAATAATATTTATTTATAGGTAAATGAACTTTTTGCCCTTTTTTCGGGAAGGTTTGGCGCTTTTTGCAAACGGCGCCTACGGAAATTTCCAAATATTCGCCATACCGAAGTTACGGCACTGCTGGAGATACATATTATATCAATAATTAATAAGTATTCACTTGTACCATGTATAATAAATTGTAGGAGTGAAACTGAATGAATTTTCATATTTCTAAAACATGTTTTTATGCTACAAAGCTCCTTGATGGTTTAATTTTGGTAAATAGGAGAAGATAGTAAAATAATACCCTGAAATTTGAGGACATAAATATAGTATCCTTCTTCCTACCTTCTGTATCACTGTCACCAACACAACAATGGAGACACTATGATCCGGTAGCTACATATGTATATTTAAAACTGCGTTATATTTGCCATAAACATTTGATTCGATGAAACTAACGACATCATGTGCTGGTGAAGGATACAAAGGAGGGAGGGGAGGCGATCACTCCTCCCTAAGAAAGTTTCTGGAGCAGCCTCTGCCACGTACATACTTTTTGCCTTTTCACGTGGGATTTTTTGTATCCTACATCTTATGCGACCAAACTCACAACGCTCAAACTACATATTCGCTCATTGCCTCTCGCATGCCCCTCACGTGTATTGCTATGTTTACCGTCATCAGTACAGTTTTTACTTTCTCATACGAAGTATCGAGAGAGTATTGTTAACGCAAAAAATTCGACCTCGAGATTTTAACGGAAATACACGTTTTAGGTGTCGCTGAATCCGAAAAAGTGGTTTTCGCAATGCCGTCTGTCTGTCTGTTACTGGCGCTGGAGCCTAGAGGATAGAGCGAAAATGAATGAAATCTCGTACTTAGGCATTTTATCATACTGAGCAGAGTATACGTACAAATAATTGACATTGCTAAATAATTAAGAGTAGTTTATTCTACGCATTTTTAACAACAATCCGATTTTCTCGAAAACGGCTCTAACGATTTTGATCAAATTTCGTACAGTTACTTGAGTTTACGTCTTAAATAATACTGTATAGTTCATATTTATGAAAAAATGAATATAAGGCTAGTTTATTCTAGGCAAATTTAACAACAATTCGATTTTCTCAAAAACGGCTCTAACGATTTTGATAAAATTTCGTACAGTTACTTGAGTATACATCTACAATAATACTGTGTATTTCATTTTTCTCAATGAATGAATATAAGGCTAGTTTATTCTTGGGCATATTTAACAAAAATTGGATTTTCTAAAAACAGGCTCATACGATTTTCATTTTCTAAATATAACTAAAGGACGCATTGGTATATGAGAAAGGTTGTACAATGTATGTTGTACCGATTTTTTTTTTTTGCGGTTAGGTATTTTTAACCCAAAGGAGGGAGAGGGAAATCATTCCAGTATTTTCTTCTCTTTTACGAGCGAAAACATTTGTACTTATTTAATTTCTTTAAGTCAAAAGAATTTCCTTCCGATCCAGTTTACATTAATAGTTATTTCGTGGTACTATAGCAAGTCGTTCTGCATTCCCATCTGCAGTCCTTTGTATAATATTTTGTCGGTGTAATTTCCTTACAGCCTTACGGTTACGAGTAGGTAATTACTATTCTACTCATTGCACCGATTTTTTTTTGCATGCAAATTCAAATTTTAATCTCATGCCTGCGCAAAAGTACCTAAAGAAATAATTGGGCGCCTACACCTTAGCACCGAAATATAAATTTTCTTTCAGTTTTAATCCCTAAAAATTCCCCACGAATGCGTTGATCCAATTTCCAAAGCGAAACGAAAGTGTCCATTCATTTATTCACACGTGAGCAATACTCGGACGGCGATTAACCGCACGTGTCCTTCCACAGCCTCGTTCCCAACATCTCATTAACGGGGTAACTATGGTAATAGACTCCTCGAGGGCGAGTCCGGAGCAATTTCCACCGAAATCCTATAATCTGAGACCCATATATACGTATGTGTGTGTATGTATGTATATATATATATATATATATATATATATATATATATATATATATATATACACACACACACAAGCACGGTGAATCCAACGAGGATTACAAAACGTGTCGTTAGCATACTGCCACCGCCATTCACGACTCAAGTACTATACGGTGAAAAAGGGAGAAAAGGTATATAAGCCATTCGAAGCTTTCGGAGCAAAGATTTCCTCATCGCCCTAATGCAGTTAACGTTTATGCATTTAGGTTACCCAGAAGTTGGCCGTGATATTTCTCATACAGCAGATTATTAACGCGGCCGCAAGTAAGCATACCGCTATCGCGGAATACTCGTTGAGGGGTTCCCGGTCGTTTCGGCGATTTTTTTTTCGTCCCGTTAATCGATAATAAACGCGACACACTTGAAGTGCAAGTTAACTCAAGATCTCAGTAGGACATTGGGTTTTATTATAATAGGGAGTAACATAAGTTAACGATGTTGTCAATAATTATTAAGGAAAATGTACACTACTAGTTTAAATGTTCCCCAAGACTAAAAGAAACATTAAGTACCAAAGAGAACATTATGTGAAACTAATCACTGTACATTAGAGTTTCGATGCTAAGAAATAACATAAACATTCTAAATAATATTTCTGTTGATAAAAAATTGCCGAAACACCATCTAAAGCAGGGGTGCCCAAACTTTTCACATCACACCCGCGAGCAGCATTTGATGGTTTATACCTATCCGAGGGACGCATCTATATAATAAATTGCCTAGTGATTCATAAAGCTAATAACTCAAGAAGTAATGAAGATAGAAACTCGAAATTTGTCAGGGATGCTTGATTAACACTTTTTCATGTGATGACGAATTTAAATCGCGAAAAAATTCCTTGGTTCTACTCCAATGGAGGCATTTCCATTTCCCATTACTTAACATGTAAAACGCGATTTTTCGACGTGCAGCCTCTCATTCATTTGGAAATTAAAATTAGAAGGAATTAATCTACGACCTTCGTAGTTGAACCATTTTGAAGAAAATTTATCAAGTTTCTTATTCTGTTCATCTTTTTTCGCCCACAGTTCGAAGTATTCCATGTTAAACGTTTAATTTACATATTTTATGCAAATCTTGACATTTTAACGGAATGTTGCCATAGCGACTCATTATATTGTTAAACCTCAAAATCCGATTATTATATCAATCCTTACGGGAATATAAATGCACTTTGAATGCTTTAAAACGAGAGAGGGGGAGGAAGAGGAAAGAGTGGGGTGAGAGGGGAGAGTTAGAGGGGGAGAGATGGAGGAAGGCAACAATATAAACAATTAAAGATAGCCTGTATTGTTGATAGGCGTTTCTACTATTTATATTACTACGTTTAGTAATATTTTTGTCTGCCGTTGTATTCTACAAAGCAAACCGCTTTTAAAACAACGTAACTCAAATAATTAGACTTTTAGATTGTCCACAAATTGTGACTGGATAAATCATTTCATTAATTCTAAATATTTCTTTAAGGTTATTTCGTTAAATTAATTAATTTCTTTTGTTCATTCACTCAAGTTATACAAGAAACTAAAACATTCACTGTGGTTTTTAAGTAACTGAAACCTCTCCATTACTGAAGAATTATTTTGGTCCAACACAAAATAAAAAAAATTTTCTCGGAAATAATCTTGGAGATTATGATGAAACCTTGCATCAACCTGCGCAGATTCAAAATTGGTGTACTTATATGTTACATCTTTGAAAATATTTAATTTGAGCAAAGGTAACTGTATTTAAAGTTAAATTTATATCACTGATATATATAATGCCATATATGATACTAATAAATGAATGTTTTTGTTATATATGGAAAATTTGAATATTAAAAAATACATGGTTATAATATTTTATACATTCCGTGTTTTTTTATAAAATTGCTGACGAAGCTTCAACGGGCTACTAATTTAATTAAAAGCGGAATAATTTAAATTAAACAACAATAAAATGTTAGACAACGAATTGAAGCATTTTTCATTAATCAATAATTAAACGCAAAATTATCACAAATATAAAATGCAGTGCGTTTGAAAAAGGTGTACCTATAGGTAATTCTTTCGAAATAAGCAGTAAAGGAGTGATAATTTTCAAGAGTACAAATTTTCTAAAAGTAGTACGTTTGGTTAAACCTTAGCATTTTGGAATATCATAATTTTTACTATATGATTTAGCAAATTAACCAAACCTAAAAACATTGCTCAATATTAAACTTACGATGCAAAACCTCCCTCGGGTCGCATAAACATCAACGGAGGGCCGAATGCGGCCCGTCGGCCGCACTTTGCGCACCCCTAAACCTCAAGCAACAATTTATCGTGAATTTTTAAATTATAATTAGTGGAAAACTCAGAAAACTGCTATATAACTTCATTTTAACAACATTTAACTGATAATTCAATGGACGAGGGAAAAAAATAAACCTGAAAAATTCCAGAGAAAGTATTAACGAAATGCGCAATCAAAAGATAACCTATAATGACAGAGACGACCTCTAATATCATGTGAAGAGAAAGGTAGCTCTAATTTATTTGCCGTTACATTCGCCATTTCGCACTACCTGAGATTGTTGCACAACACGATTCAATTTAGAATTTTCTGATTCATAACCTTATTCTCCATTTTGAAACCTCGGTAATCCTATTTTATTTCGCCAAGGTCACTCTACATTTGTGTTTTTTCTACCGGTGTTCCGATAGCATCGCCTAAGTGTCCCGCGAAATATTCCACCGAAAATAATTTTTCTATAAATTTTTGATTTTTTAATGAATTTAAAAATAAAAAGTATTTCTATTTTGCCCTCACGGCATAACTCCATCTATCGCAGAAGCAGAAAGTACTTCTATTAAGTATATAAAATAAAGGTTATACGTAAACAACGTTACTAGAAATGATATGTAAATATATGTGTAGTACGAGCGCATAGTGCATATGTATATAAGTGTTCCGCCAATTTTTCCCATTCCACAGTGTTCCTCCACTCAAAAAAAGGTTGAAAACCACTGCTCTACATCGATTCCATTTCCTCCGCAAGGAGAAAAAACCTTTCTTCGCCATTCCTTGGAATGCTCACCGACCTAGGTCAAGAACTCTCCAATTATCCGAAACACGGCCGTTTCTTTCCCATAGTAATTTCCGCCGACACACGTTTTATTTTCCTAAGCTTCACTTGAGCTTCAAACGATAAATTAACGGGAACGTAGCGTTTCCCCCTTTTTTTTTCTCGGGAGAGCAAAATAATAGGTCTCAGTCGGCGTCTCAAGCCATAGAGCTAGGCCACCGTTATGTCGTTCTCATAGCACTTCCGAGGCCGAGAGAGAGAGAGAGTCCCGGAACAGTCGAGCGAATATCGGTCCCCCCCCCCTTCCGCCATTGTGGCCTTCCTATTCCCCGAAAACCTATCGCCTTTACGGGATGATGGGACCTCTGGGCGTTAAGGCGGACGCCATTTTGACCGTTCTTATGGCGTGCACGTGACATCACGCGGAGTTCTGAGAGAGGAAAAGGAGGGGAACGAAGGGAGAGGGAGAGAGAGGGAGAGGGTGTATTGGGAAAGTCATAGGGAAAGGAGAGAGTGAAACGGAGGTGGACTGGAAGGGTTTGGATATCGAAGGTACGTTTTGATGCGAAGGTCGGATGGCATGGGAATTCCCTGGACTTTTTGTCTCATACTCCCAAAAGTAATATCGAGGACAAACGCCATGACGGCGTGCCCATCCAAAACCGCAACATCCATCAAAGGACGCGGCTTCATTTCATCCTTCAGACTAAAGTTAACGGTTGCGATCGTAACGAGCATTCCTCTTGCGTCGGTCACCGTTTCGTTTTGCTTTTCACTTTCTCCATACGTAGTAATGGGAAAGTATTGTATTCATGAAAAAAATCGATTTCGAGATTTCAACGGAAATACATGTTTTGAGGTCCCTAGAACACGTTTAGACTATTTTCGGAATAATGTCTGTGTATGTATGTTATTGTGGGGCTCTAACTCAAAAAGTACGTGCCATATCGTTACCAAACTTCATATCTAACACTCTTTCATGAGCACAAAGAACTGCTTAGTTTTTGGACATTACTGGTTAACCGGAAGTCGAGGTTTATTCGAAATCCGATTGGGTTTTTGCGATATTTCTCCGTTAAAACATCATTATTGTATATACTATTCTATACAAAAGTTATAGAGAATGTAATTTCCTACAGTTTTCATTTGAAACAATTTTCTATAGGAGTTATCGTTTAGGAGTTATTTATAAATAACCGGTTTTTCGGTTTCCGTTAAATATCTCCTTAAAAACATCGTTATTGGTAATCTTCGTAAGGACCAAAGGTGTAGAGAATAATATTTCTTCCAAGTTTTGTTTGAAACTAATTTTCGTAGAACCATCCATTTAGGATATATTTCGATTTATCATAATACCTGTATACAGCGCCAACACCATGTAGCGGTGAATTCAGTAAACATTCAAAATATACGTAATTTACGGCAAAAAGGACGTGTCTTCTTTTACGATACGAAATAATAATTTTGCCTCGTAATATTATTCATAATAATTTAAATATCTATACCCCAAATATGGAGAAAGTCATGTGTTGGCCACATCAGATTTTTTACTTTCTCCAGAAAGTACACAGTACAGAGAAGGTATTATTTTCGTGAAAGAAATCGAATTCGAGATTTCGACGGAAATACAAGTCCCCTGAACGCGTTTTGACCGTTTTCTCGATGATGTCTTGTGTGTCCGTATGTGTGTGTGAGAGAAATATTGTGTGCGCTCTAACTGAAAAACTATTCACCAGATCATCATGATATTCTATATTTGCGATTTTATGTGTATTCTTAAAATTTGAAAAGATTTTGATAACAATCGGTCAGCCGGAAGTAGTGGTTTACTCCTGTCAAATTTTAGTTTTTCTTAAATATTTCGATTAAAGCTGAATTTTTGTTAACATATATGTATATAAAAGTTGTAGATATTATTTTTTTCTACAACTCTTGTTTGAACTAAATATTCATATGAGGAATATTTCAAGAGATATTCAATTTTCTTCGAAATTGACGGTTAGTGGGAAGCTCGCGCGCGTGGTAGTGAGGACAATTGAATCGCTAGCGCTGAAGCGTGTAAGTTCCTATCGCCCTATTTATTTGATTTTAGTTGACAACTTACTTATGGAGAAAGTCATATGTTGAACACATAAATTTATTTTAATAACAGGAAAAATAGGAATCAACCGCCCAGGGCCGGCCCTAGAAATTGCGGGGCGTAATCAGAAAACTTTTGGCGTGGCCCCTATATCTAAAAGGCGTAGTGTGAAAAAAAATATTTGGGAGGGGCAAAGCGAGCGAGGTCCAAAAGGACCGAAGCAACGATGCCTAAAAGGTCGAGCCAGGTGGTGGGGAACCGGGGTGGATCCTAGGCCGCGGCCCCCTTAGCCGCGGGGCCCGATTGGGTCCAATAGGTACAATTGGCCGGCACTGCAACCGCCGAATATATCCATCTTCACGTTCGCTTAAGATTGGACATTACGAAATGGCCGTTTAAAACATTTCTATTGTAATTCAGGTGCTTCAGTGGGTTAAACCGCGTTATATTCCGTGAATTTCACCTTCATATGACTTTTTAAATATCTGCTATAGACGAAATTTTACGAGTTCTAGCAGAAAAAATAAACTCTCGAAGGAATTTTTAAAAAATTCAATGTCTTAGATAAATTATTCTTTGTAGTAATGAGAAATTAAACGAGAGTTTCTAGGAAGAAATATACACAATCGGCACTAAAAACATAACAGGAATTGTTGTAATTAATACTATTATTGTTTATGTTTACTATTTTATTTCTTATCATTTTAAACTGAAAGAAATCATTACAACAGTGTCTTCAAAGATCCTGCAGTTAAAGAAAAAGGTACAGGCTCTATTATAGGCTTGATTCCTATTTATGAAGAAACCGCTAGAGTAAATTAATGGAATTCTATTTTTTGACAAAACTTATAACATTGCGTTTTCTAAAGAATTAACCACGAGAGTTTAAATTCCATAAAATACGTTCAAGGCATCTCTGAGAAGATAACTTTTCGTCCATTTTTTTAATAAAATAAAAGAAACCGTAATATCTTGAACCGAGAAGATCAAGGTCTCCACATCCCACGTAATCCGATTTTTGAAAAATAAATACAAGATATGGACGAATTCGTTGGGTGGAAGTTAATTAAAACTCTCAGGTATCTACTTAAATTCTTGAAAGCTTTTTAAGATTTAACGAGGATCCTTTACCGACCGAACCGTTTCCGACCGCTACGATAAGTATCCAATTAAAGTAAGTTTTCTCAAAATAAAACAATAAACTCATCAACCTTCCCAAATACACGAGCCTCGAAACGAATCGGATTCTTACGGATAAAGCGATTAAAGCGCGGCGATACTTACGGGATTATAGTATGCGCATGCACGCAAAAGTACAGTACAGAAACTCAACGAAGATACCGTTCAATTTTATCTTGAGAACTACGGACGAGAAGAAGAGGAAAAAAAACCTCGAAAAATTGAAGTCCGAAAGAACGAATTCGTGGTAGAGGTAATTGGAAACATTGAAAAGAAAAAACTTCTGTATTGTAAAAATGAGAGGAGGAGGAGGAGGAGGGGATTGCGGTAGCTGAAGAGAGAAAGGGAAAGAACGAAGCAGGAATACTGGTGTAACGGACGGGGCGCGGTTTTAATTAAACCAATCCCCACGTCATTAGTAGCAGATCCCGGCGAAGAGAGCAAAAGAGTTCCACGGCTGGAGATGTTCGCGACGTGGATGGAGAGAGAGGAGAAGCCGAACGGAATGGGGATGAGAGTGGAGGGGGGGGGGAGACAGAGAAAGTGGGAGGGAAAAGGAGTGGAGGAGGGAGAAAGGCGGTGACGTGTGGGAGAGTTTTGAATCATTTCCATCCGCATCATTTATTTGTCTTTTTTTTAACTTTTACTTCCAACCCCCCCACCTCCCCCGCCTACCCTTGAACACACTTCCATCCGTTTAAAAACTCTGGGCCGTGGATGATGCGCTAGAATATCCTCTCCCTTTTATCATCGGAAAATAAATCCCCATCTTCCACCTTCCCACCTCTCATTTCCTCCATCTCTTCTTCCTCGGCCCAATTCAACACTCCACTCCCCTTTCGCCAACCCTTATCTTCTAGAAATCGTGGGCATTCAACTGTTTTAAAACTAATCCGTATTTTCTCCACGGGTCCGCTGCTCTCTTCTCCCTCCCTCTTTTTTTCCCCAAAATGGAGATGAATGTTAGGCTGGGAAACTGTTACAAGGGTTTTGTGTCGCTGTAGCCGACGAATTTAAAGCGCTCTTCCTTTTTTTCCACTCCTACCCCCTCCCCCTCCCTCCCCCCCCCCCTTCTCCCTTAAACATCAAGCCAACCCCCCCAACCTTTCGAGAAGCGCGTCTGGGTTCTTCTGGAAATCTCTTTAGACTTAATTCGAGAGCCTAATTATAACTTTGTTTTATTTTTGGGAAAAAACGCCCCTTAATACCCGAGCTGAAAAAGGAGGGGGTTATCTAAACGGTTTCGAATATGTAAATCTCTGTACGCGTACTTTATATGCCATAATTTTAAATTACGTGGGCGGATAGATTAATATTATATTTATTGAGCGCGACGAGATAAAAAAAATACGAAATTAAGTCCATTTTGAAAAAATTATATCCTATCAGGTTTGAAGTTAAATATCGTAAGGATATGAACCGCGCCCGGACGTTTCGCCGACAGACTTTTCACCGACGGACGTTTCGCCGACAGGACGTTTCGCCTACAGGACGATAATATTATTTGGATACCATCCAGTCTTCTTAATTTAATCTTTGCAAGTAATCTAATTAACCTTCCTAAGAAACAGTTATATTCGAATTGCATAGAAGTTCATTAATTAATTACCATTCGCAACTCAATAAATAATCTAATATATTTGATTCAAAAGTATTACATACATTTTTGCGTACTTAATCTAAATTTCATCGGGTACCTTTACTTTTAAAATATCAGAAACTAATAAAATAAATTTGCCTAAAGCGTATCATACTTTTTAAAAACACTGAAATGCCACATGTTTATAACGAAGGCACGATTACTCAAATTACATCAATTCCATTTTTTAAGCTCTCGTTTTTGTGCGTTCTTTGCACGAAGTGAAGGCATACAAGGGGAAGGTCACCTCCATCAGTCGGCATGTTTCAGTCCGGGAACCGCTGGACAGATTAGGATGAAATTTGGCATTGGGCGAGTTTTACTAAAATCTGTTTGTTGACCGATTCCAATTTTTTTTAAATCGGGCAATAAATAACTATCACTTTACACGAAGACCTACATACATGTTATAAAGTACCTCGCAAGTATCTCGCTAAAGACGTACTCATCTGAGCGAAAACTGTTTATTCCACCTCACCATCTTCCTCTTCCCTAACTTCTTCCCACTCTATAATTCCGCCGCAACTTTTTCCTTCCAATTTCCCACTTTTTCCTCTCTCTCCCGAAAACTCTTAACTAGAGATATTTATTAATCCTCACACCCGAGCCCCTAAAAGAAAATGTCGAACCGCATCCTTGATTATTTGTTTTTGTTAATTACATGCAAGTCGTTCTCATCTCGCAGCCGCCATCTTTCTCTCTCTCCCTCCCTAGAGGCATTGTTCCATCGAATCCTCCTCTCAAGGCCTCGGAATAATTCTCGGCGAATTCCTATCCGAGAACAAATTAATTAAGAAAATATGCAAATAGATCCTTTCACTCTCTTCCAGTTTAAGCGAATGAAAGGCATCTTTCCAATCACCTTTCGAAAACTTTTAATTTCTTTTCAGCTCTTTCGCTGACACCGCCTGCAAAAATTTTCTCCGGAGCCATTGCTAATATTTCAGACCACTCAAAAATCATTAAGCAAATTTCGACTGCCGCCTTAAAAATAAAGCATTGATAAAGTACACTTCAATTTCCACTACCTAGATTGGAACGAAACTTTCTCTTATATTTCGAGTCACACCCAATATACGTACAGTAACTTTTAAATCTTATCTGGCATTATTGTTAACTTCCATCTTATGTTAGTATTATTAGTTTTTAAATCATCCCAATTAAATATTTACTATATTATATGGATTTTATATATTACAATCGTTGACACGGATATACATACGCACACTGTTCGGTGGTAATCATTCATCGTACGCTATTGAAATTCTGACGTTATTGTACAATTTATGTACAGGCATCATTCGCTATTCGCCCCTAATTTGTTCCTAGAAAACAGGTTCAATAGCGGAAGGACGAATAGCGAATGGCGTTGCCCCATAGGATTACACGTTATCACGGATTGGACGGTTCCATTGGACCAAATTTCGGATATATATAAAATTATATTTGATCATTAAAAACGACGAAAACGATAGGTAACCATTGGTAAACATTATAAAACATAAATTAAATAATAAAGTACATTCATACACCTATAATAGTAATCTAAAACATAATTTCCCTACATGCACTCGCTTGAAGGCTGATGTTGCTTACAGAGAAGAGTGGATGGTATGGGGGAGGGAATGAAATGGTGGTTGGAGACAGTAATATTTCTTAATATTTTTTGTATTCTAGTATTCTAATTTTAGTAATTTATCTGCGTTTTATGCATTTTTATACTGCATTGTTAGGCGGAAGAGGATGCAAATTTAGCCTCAAACTAATAAATTACCACATTTATCTTTCTTTTATCTCCACTACCTCGGGTTGAACTGACACGAGCTATCTTGAGCGTAACGGAGGGCAACCAATTTTTCATTCCCAAACAATATACACGAAGGTTTCTTACGGTATTTATCCTAGCAACGTAATATATTTACGTGTAATATGCAATTGTTCAAGACATTTTTGTGATGAGACGGTTTTCAATGAGCTATTAGAAACTATCCAACACACGTTGCTTGGAGCTTAGTTGGTTCCTCCTCCTATTTAAATCACGCGAAAAATATAAATTCCAGAAATTTCCTCGTTTCCATAATTTCATTCTCCAAAGAAATAACCGATTTATAAACGCGGTTATCAGTTTCATCGTACCCGTTTCGATAAGTAAGACCCAATTAATTGCGCACTAAAGCGAGAGTCTTCGCGAGAAGAACCTCAAGGACTGTAGAGGAGATTAATTTCATTCGCAGTTTAAAGAACTCTCGCTCGGCCTAAAGGGATTCCCTATTATGATGGCGAAGACGTTTCATGTAATTTCTCCCGTTTTACACTGATATGTTTTCGATCTCTTTCGGAATCAAAAACGTCAAGTTAAACTTTCGCCAACAAAATTTTTGACAAGATCAACTTTCCATTCATATTCATGCGCATCAAAAACGAAAACCTTGTTATATAACAAGACGCGGAAAGGAAAGTGACAGACGGAATCTCGACGGCGATGAAGAATTCTCGTCCTCTCCCTTCCTTCCTGTCTTTTTCTTTCTCTCTCCACTCCTTATTCTCTTTCCGCCCTCATCAAAAATAACTCTTCACAACCCCGATTTCGGAACGGAAATACGTCATTTTAATTCGGTCTTTTTTTACTTTCTCCATATACGTAGTATAGATAGGGTGACCATCAACTTTTTGAGTGAAACCGGGACAGAACATATTTCAAAGGATAATATCCGGGACAAACCGGGACAAAGCGAGTATTCCAAAAAAAGAAAAACCGGGACACTGAAAATTCGTCTTTTTTATTACATGTAATTACGCGCGCCGGAAACCGTCCAGTATGCAACCCGCGGTACGTCGCGACGTAGTGCGGAGACTTTGTAACACTTGTAATTGATTTTCTATACACTTGTAAAAGGTATTACTCATTTGCATTCTCCTTCAATGTTACAAAGCGTGACCAAATTCAACAGTGAGAATAATCTTATTAAAAAGGGTTAAGCATTCACAAGTGGATTTAGTAAATAATAGGTACATACATTTTAATGGCCAGTATTTGCTCTGGGGGTGGCTGAAAAAAGGTTCGCACGCTGCCAGACGCCCATAGGCTGCCGTTTGGTTTAGCTGGTTCAGTGTGTGATTGCATAATAGACAGTAGTGCTGAGTGGCCAGATCTTGCACGGCGCTGTATGTAATTTATTTATTCCACATTTCTTCTTCGCGTAATATTCTAAACTTGTGAATAAATCTATTATAAATTAACTCGGAACCCTGAAATTTCTCAGGATATCAGTGTTAATTAATCTCTTTGTCATACTAAAAATTATTTTAAAATAATTTCGTTGTAATAAAAATAATTTTTAACCGGGACATATGCTCAACCGGACGGGAGGCCGGGCCAACATCTCAAATCCGGGAATGTCCCGGCGAAACCGGGACGTATGGTCACCCTAAGTATAGAGGAAGTATTGTTTCGTGAAAAATAAATCGAATTCGAGATTTCAACGGAAATACACGTCTTGAGGTCCCCTGAACGGGTCTGGTACGGTTCATGACCGCCGGTTCATGGCCGCCGATTCATTGCCCGGCCCAGTTCATCGCGGCCGTTTCATTGTGCTAGTGTTTTTTAAAAGCTGGTATATGGTAATATTATTTTAACAATAGCGCAGACTATATTGTCTATATTGACCGTTACACTGAATTTTATAATTGTTATAAATTTACTGCTTATACTACCCTATAAATATACAAAGGCATAAATCCAATATTTCAAAGAACGCCTAAAAAGGGCGGCCAATAAGTGACTTGCACAGGGGCGGCCGTGAGGCACGGCGTGCTCCTGGTCATATCTTAAGGTAAATCTTTAGCCTCTCTCTAGCCGGCGATGAAACGGCGGCGTTGAAACGTCCCATTCCGCCCCTGAACACGTTTTGACAGTTTTCTCCATGATGTCTGTGTATGTGTGAGATTCTGTCTGTGTGTGCCCGTGTGTGTGACAGAAATTTTGCGTGCGCTCTAACTCCAAAACTATTCATCATATCAGCATGTAATTCTACATTTGTGATTTTATGTATATTCTTAAAATTTGAAAAGATTTTGATAACAATCGGTCAGCCGGAAGTAGTGGTTTACTCCTGTCAAATTTTATGTTTTCCCAAATATTTCGTTTAAAACTGAATTTTTGTTAACATATATGTATATAAAAGTTGTAGATATTATTTTCTTCTACAACTCTTGTTTGAACTAAATTTTCACATGAGGAATATTTCAAGAGATATTCAATTTTCTTCGAAATTGACTAGTGGGCAGCTCGCGCGCGCGGTGGTGACAACAATTGAATCTATAGCGCTGAAGCGTGTAAGTTGAACTGTTCCTATCACCCTATTTATTTGATTTAAGTTGACAACTTACGTATGGAGAAAGTCATGTGTTGGACACATCAATTTATTCTTTTTTATGGTCAGCGAAAGAGTGAGGGATGCAATTTTTCTTGCTTTTGTAGCCATCTGTGATCGGATTTAAAAGCTTACATAAATTTAAATCGTTTAATTTACCTCGGAAACTAATAAATGCAGTCTTATCCTAGACAGAAAACAGAAAAGACTCGAGATATTGAAACTCCAAGGCATCGAAACTTCGATATATCGAAACTACGAGGTATCGACTTTCGGGATATCGAAATTCGACTGAATTTCGAAAGATTCGAATAAAAATCAACGGAATATTATATCTTCTCCCGACTTTTTTTTTACAATTCTCTCGGTGTCCAATCAATTACTGTCCATCTCCTTCACTCTAGTTTAATATTTCCTCTCGGAAATATACTCTCTTTCCTCCATTCTTTCTTTTCACTTGCAACCATCTCCTTATAATTATAACCTTCTTCCTCTCAATCACCTCATCTCCCCCACAGCCGCCTTCATCTGCAGTTATCTTTCCGATTCTTTATCCATCCTCTCCGTCCCTACTCTTACACCGTCCTCTTCCCTGTCCTCCCCCTTCTCTCTCTCCCTCTCGAATTTTATTCCCTTCCTTCTCTTACATTTTCACTCTCTCACCATCCTATCTACGATATTAATTATCTTGTTTCTGGCTCACTTACAACCTTCCATCCACTCTTTATCCCCGCCTTCCCTTTCTCTTCCCCTATCCTGTTCCACCCTCTCTCTCCCCTTTCCTCTTATTTCATTATCCCTCCAATTCCTGAATTGCCCTTCTGGTTTCACCGTCAGCGTCTCCAATCATTTCACGCCCAGTTAATTCTCGCATGTCCCCTGCCCCTCTCTCTCTCTCCATCTCCTTGCCCACACCCCAAATCTCCTTTCCCTGCATCCCCGGCCCTCCAAAATCTCTCCTTTTCTTCCTCCCTCCTCCTCTTTCTCGCCATTTCAGCGGAAACTTTCAACCTGTGTACGTCCTTCCTTCCTTCCTCCCTCTCTCTCTCTCTCGTATCCTTCCTCTTGAAATATCTTTCACTCTCTCCCCCCTCTCTCTCTCCCGACTCATGTTATCTCCCAAAAAAAAGCCTCCCTTCTCATTCCGCAGGAATCACTGTCCGTCCAATTTTCTAACGAAATTCCTCTCACGTCATTTCACGCCGCTCGTCCTGGTTTTGTCGTGCGACAAAACGCGCAGGTAGCAAAAAAGTGGAGCAGACGATGTTACGTCCTCTGTATAAAAGAACTTGAGCGTTAAGGTTGTTTTCCTATCACGCGGTGAGCGCTGTCGGTGCTGAAACGCTACGCGTCGGGTGGAACATACGCTTCAGAGTATTTAACGTGACATTTTTTCGCGAGGAGAAAAAAATCGAAAATTAATCTAGGAAGGGCGAAAAAAATATCAACGTGATTAAATAAACTGATTAAACCAGCTGACATAAAAGATGTTAAAAAGTGACTTTGCGATTAAGGTTGGACCATCGGAAGTTAACGTTTCCTCTTTAAATCTCACAGAAGATGCATTGAAATTTTGTAACAAGTTAAGAGTTAAGAGAATCAGAATAACGTCTTCAACTTGTCGGGCAGATATTCTAAGCCAAGATATCAAACGTTATCTGCATTTTATATACATATTAATCATGTGCGTGTGTGTGTGTGTGTGTAACTCATACCAAAATATACACAACTAGTGTTATTCATGAACGTGGATTAAATTAGCGCGTTTTTTCTTGTTATTAAATTTGGTAGTATTTTAGTATTTTGTAATGGTTTCAAGGAAAATAGGATTTTTGGTTTTATATGGCACGGGAAAAGTTTTCATTTATTACATGGAGGATTTGGAGATATGTTCAATATATGCAGAAATATGGCAATCATAGGGGTGAATGCGAGGAATGTGTTTTTTCTCAGCTTAATATCTTTTTCAATAACAAAAGATATTCCTCTGAATATTGTCAGGCCTCGATTTTACAGTCCCGGACGCCACTTCTTTGTATTCACATAAAACAATTCACCATCAGCACCATCTACACTGGCCGAGTGATAATACAGGAAGGTTTTTTTTCAATTGTAGTATCTTGGCAAAGCACGATACTGTGCCAGGATGTTGCAAAGCTCGTGAGCGAAGTGAAAGCAATCGCGAAAGCCAGGAACGAAGTGATATCCGTTCGACCAAATTGGAGATTTATGGTCGGATATCTTCATGAATATGTAATGCCATCAATGGCTCTTATACCCTGAACGCTCGAGTTGCCTCAGTCTACATCGACGGATAAGCGAAAGTGTCGAAATTTCCCGGACCCTGAAACAGGAGGCCTACATTCCACAATTGGTTGGATTAATTCTAACCTTGGCATTTCTCTACGCGTAGGTTAATTTAAAGAAAGAGGATCGAATTTTTAAAGTGGAACACCGTGAAATTTACGGAACCTCAAAAGAACTGGCGCTAGTCTATGTATCAACGAAGAAGCAAGTATTTTGAGCGGCTGTAAAATTTTCCACAAAAAATCACGCGCATCATTTTAACTGCGAGTTTCAACCGAAAGTGGATACTGAAATACGCAGTTAAATTGAATTTAAGGATCATATTATCCCTACGCTGAAGGCATTAATTGCAACGTTAGGAAATTTGGAAAAAGGAGTAAAAAATCTGTTGTGGCCTGAAGTCGAAATCGGGAATTCAACTTGACTGGTGGACATTCTACCACCAAAGTGGAAGATCGGGGTTCCATTCCCGGTCATAACAGATTTTTTTCTCTTCCAAATTTCCCAGCGTAATGAAATGTTAAATTGGTTGGATTATTTTAAAGAAAGTGCACTGTGGAAAATTCGCAGTGAACGTTTTGTAATGCTCCATTCCATATCATAACATTTTACCGACATTGATCAATAATTAAGAGTAGTTTATTCTACGCATTTTTAACATCAATCCGATTTTCTCAAAAACTGCTCCAACGATTTTGATCAAATTTCGCATAGTTACTTGAGTTTACGTCTTCAATAATACTGTATAGTTAATATTTCTCAAAAAATGAATATAAGGCTAGTTTATTCTAGGCAACTTTAACAATAATTCGATTTTCTCAGAAACGGGTCTAACGATTTTGATCAAATTTCGTACAGTTACTTAAGCTTACATCCTCAATAATACTGTATAGTTCATATTTCTTAAAAAATGAACATAAGGCTAGTTTCTTCTTGGGCAACTTTAACAAAAATTGGATTTTCTAAAAAACAGGCTCATACGATTTTCATTTTCTAAAGATAACTAAAGGACGCATTAGTACGTATATGAGAAAGTTTGTACAATGTATGTTGTACCGATTTTTTGTATATGATACAACGGAAATGGATCGAGGAGAGAGGGAGAGCAAGCCACGTGACACACAGAGTCGGAGGGAAAATGAAAAGTTCGTCGTTCAGCTTAACACACAAAAAACGAATCAGCCATAGGATACGCAGTAGCCAGGGAGCGGATACTTATAGGCCAGACGAGAAGAGACGAGCTTGTCATGGAAAAAGAATATTCAACCCGATTTGCTTTCACCCGGAAGATTCTTTTCTGTATCTTCAAGCAATACTTTCTCAAAATACTTCGTATATGAGAAAGTAAAAAGGCTACTTAGGTGAAGTTAGTCAGCAAAATTGCAAAGTTTTTACTTTAAATTGCGATACGAATTGATCTTTAAAAATAGGTACAACATACACTGTACAAACTTTCTCATACGCTAATGCGTCGTTTTGTTATCTTTAGAAAAATATCAAATATGTAGAACAGTTACAAACATCAACTTAAATAATTACAGAAAATTTGTTGAAAATCGTATTAGCCGTTTTTTAGAAAATCCAATTGTCATTAAATTTGCCCAAGAATAAACTAGCCTTATATTCATTCTTTCAGAAATATGAAATATACAGTATTATTTCAGACGTAAACTCAAGTGACTGTAAGAAATTTGATCAAAATCGTTAGCGCCGTTTTTGAGAAAATCAAATTGTTGTTAAAAATGCGTATAATAACCTTACCTTAATTATTAAGCAATGTCAACCATTTCTTCAGAGCTTTTACTATGTATGATAAAATGCCTAAGTACGAGACTTCATTCATTTTCTCTCTACCGTTTAGGCTCTGGAGCCGCGAACAGACAGACCCACAGACAGATGACATTGCGAAAACCACTTTTTCGGACTCGGGTACACCTAAAACGTATATTTCCATCGAAATCTCGAGGTCGAATTTTTTCGCGAGAAAAATACATGCTCAATATACACCGTATATGAGAAAGTAAAAACAGACGAATAAAATTCAGAGTAACAAAATGATGTTACAGCGGGTGAAGTGATTTACTTTACTTATTTTAGTACTTAAAAAATGTTAACAATGAAAAAACGCATTTCTCGGTTGTGAAGCAATTAAAAGTTTTCATAGCAGTCACTAGGTGCTATGCTGGGATCAGTGGCGTAGCCATGGAGGGTGCAAGGGCGAATGTGCACCTCCCCCCTCCCTTCCTGTACTGCTCCAGATAATATGAAATTTTTAGTGCCTTAACCAAAGCAGTAATAATCCTCATTAAAACGCGACCGTATTGCATGTATTTTATGGTTGTTACAGAGTTAATATAAATTCAAGAATGCCTAATTGTGATAGTGGACCGCAAAAAAATATGGTGCACCCAAAAAAAAAAAATTCCTGGCTAACCCACTGGCTGGAATACACAACTGTTCCAACTACATATAAAAATGAAAAACGTACGTCTTGGCATGCAACTGTGTGTTACAAGCATACTTATTGTAAATTTTCGGCCTTTCAGGGGTATTTTAAAGTTGTCTATTTTGTCAAACAGATATCCGTTGTTGTCGTTCCGGATGGATAGAATCGAGCAAAGAAGATTAATAAATTTCGATGAGATAAGTTAGGCGACATCATCTTAGGGTCTGATCAGTTATCAACTTTTTCATCTAAAAAAATGTACATAAGAGATTTTATCAATAAATGTGAAAAACACTGTCACCAAATAAACTACCTATCTTGATGGAAATAATGAATACTCTTTAAAAAAAAAAGATGGCGACGTAAGGTCGTGAAATTTCCAGGTTTTCCTTCCGACACTTTCGTTGAATGCTTTTGTTGCAATCGCTTTCGCTCCATCTGCAAACGGCTCCACGCTCTATTTAAATCTCGAGTAGATTGTGGTGAGTCCATTTTTGTGGACTCGAAGATCGTATACCGTTTCCAGATTTTTATCGATCCGCATGAAGGAAGACTACACTTCCCATGTGTCACGTAAAATCAGAATGAGACCTTTTTTCTACCGTTTTATTGCCGACCTGGGTCACCCGTCTTTCGAATGGACGTCATGAAGAGGGGGAGAGGGACTCCAGAAACGGGGCCGTTTGCGTTAATTGGGACGATTATGTGGGGAGGGGGTGGAACCGAAATTTATTTTGAATGCATGGAACCGCCGTCGGATCCGAGATGTTTTTCCAAAATTACGCGTACCCTGGTGAATTTCGCAGACAATAAAATGCAATTACAAAAAAAAATGAACCGAGATAACAACCGCTGGAAATAACTACGGCTCTAAAATCCTGTTTACGAGCGAATACGCGGCTCAAAAAATATTCTAATCCAAACTATATAAAAGACAGTGTCACTTTGAGTGTAATACTTTTTGAAGTTTAATATCTCGCAAAGAACTGAACCGAATTTGATGAAATTTTTAGGATAGCATTATGATATAATAATAATAAATCTGATGTGGCCAACACATGACTTTCTCCATATTTGTGGTATATATATTTAAATTATTATGAATAGCATTATAAGGCAATATTATCATTTCGTATCGTAAAAGAATACAGTCTGTATCTATACTCCAAATATGGAGAAAGTCATGTGCTGGCCACATCAGATTTTTTAGATTAAAATTAGAAAGAACTGACCTACAATCATCGGATATGTAAAACATTTTGAAGAAAACATTATAAAATTTCTTAAATATTCTTTTCATTTTTTTTCCGCCTACAGTTCGAAATCGCTCAATTTAAACGTTTAATTCACACAGTTTAAGGAAATCTTGCCACTTTTAACGGGATGTTACCTTGCTTACCTATTCCATTGTTAGATCTCGATATCATACTGTTGTTTCAATCCTTATTGGTATAAACGTGCTTTGAATGCTTTTAATACGAGATAGAGGGAGAGAGTGTGGGGAGGAGTGAGGGGGGAGAGATGGGGAGAGAGAGGGAGAGGAGGAGAGGGGTAAGGGAGAGGAGGCGAGGGGTGAGGGAGAGGAGGGAGAGGGTTGAGGGAGGGAGGGGGGGGGGGGATATTCTAATCACGAAAAAATTCGACCTCGATATTTTGACGGAAACATACTTTTTAGGTTAGCTAAGTCCGAAAAAGTGGTTTTCGTAATGCCGTCTGTCTATATGTTATTGGGGGCAAAAATGGATGAAATCTCGTACTTAGGCAGAGTATAAGCTAAGAAGAAATGGTTGTCATTGCTCAATAATTAAGGAAAGTTTATTCTACGAATTTTTTTTAACAACAATTTGATTTTCTCAAAAACGACTAGAACGATTTTGATCAAATTTCGGACAGTTATTTGAGTTTACGTCTTCTATAATACCAAGTAGTTCTTATTTCTCAAAAAATGAATATAAGTCTAGTTTATTCTTGGGCAACTTTAAGAAAAATCGGATTTTCTAAAAGCCGGCTATTACGATTTTCAATTTCCGAAGAAAACTAAACGACGCATTAGTGTATGAGAAAGTTTGCACAGTGTATGCTGTACCGATATTTTTTTCGTTCAAAAAGCGCGTGGGCGCGTTTTGTTTCATAAAGCGGAGCGTCCGGAAAAATAATGAAAAGGCTTTCACCTACGGTGGTGAGCGATCGGCGGAAACTTGAATAAAAAGGTGAAGGACCGAAACGAAAAAATAACAATAATATTGATTCGGTGCGACTTTTCGATTTAAACGCGAGAACAAATAGGAATTATTCCGTCGAAAGATCGAGCTGATTTAAACTAAGTGATCGCTCCATTTCCTCGCTCGTAAAATTTTCCATTTAGATGGTGGAATTAACCGAACAATAAAAAAAAGAAATCTTCGTACTTTTCCAAGCTTGTATTTTAGGCACTGATGCAGTATTTACTTTAAAAATTTAAGAAATTCTTGAATCACCTCTTACAAAACTCGCGGTCACTTTATGCATTCAGGATAAGAGGAATTAATTTTTCCGCCAAATTACTGTTTGTACTAATCTTAATAACTAGCGTATGCCCGTTGAAATATCAACGGAAGAATTATACCTAGATAGATAGATTATTATTATTTGCATTTAAAATAATTAATAGCACACTTTTACATATGAAATATTTCGTCTTATACAACATTTCTAGTGAATATTCTGTTGTCGTTTAGTAAATCCCTTTGGTTTTTATTTTCGGCTATAAAATTCTGATATTCTTCTCTCACCTTGTTCTCGTCAATGCTACATATAACTGTCGGTTTGCAAAGACAGGGAAATAATTATATGTATACATATATAACGTAGGGAAAATAATTAAATTTCGTGCACTTGCGTTATGATTGTTTTAAAATTGTCCTCTGTACTTACGAAGAAAGAAAGCTTACTCGAATCCTCAACAATGTTCTCCGTCGTTATGTAAATAAAACTCTTTAAAAGATTTAAATTAAAAACTAACTTATTAATCAATCAGCGGAATAATTTCTTTTAAAACTATATGAACAAAAAAATCACCAACTTATTTCAAGATTGTAAACTGTTAGCACACCAAACTTACCTAAATATTATCTTTCAAATGTTTTAATTTGCTTAAATTTGTAATATTCAGTGAGAAATTTATCGAAGAAAAATTGATTTCAAATATATTATGAATGAAGTTGGCTTTTCGTTATAAAACAGACGACATATTAAAGTGAGGATTACAAAACAATTATCACAAAATATTACTACTTTTATTCTACACATATCAAAATAAAATAGACACCGATATCTAAATCAAACTTCGATGAATACTGCACGTTATAACAATGAAACTCGGTCGTTATGTAAACAAAAAAGTACCGATTAAGACCACTACTAATTAATCAATCAGCGGAATAATTTCTAGACGATATATTAAAGCGAGGATTACAAAGCAATTATCACAAAATATTACTATTTTTATTCTAAACAAATCAAAATAAAATATTAGACTTACCAATATCTAAAGTAGTCCCATTTAAGGGTTACTATGTAAACAAAGCGTTTTTGTTGTACAAATTAATAATTTTTCTAATCTAATTGTTCTCTCCTCGAACATCTGTAATTATTTCCGGAAAATTTCCCATTCTCCAAAGAAACTCTTGAATAATTGTAGCGTCCATCTATCTTTGTTAGAAACTTAATTCTGTTTGACTGAGTAGAGTTAATGACGATGTTTTCCTGCAATATCTGAAATATCTCATTTTCAAAGATCTGCATCGAAACTATGATTTTCAAAGAAGCCGAAAATACAATAGTATCAGAAAAAATGACGGTAGAATGTAGCTTACCATAGAATTCAAACTCCACTGCTCCATCTAGAAAACAGTCTCTACGAAAACACCTTCTCCAATATTTAAAACATCGAAAACGTTGTACATTCGCACCTAACAACCGTAGTTTAAAGCCGATCAAACAATTGTAACAAGCTGACTTTCAGTTGCAAAATACTTTTTTGGAAATATTTAAAGGAGAAAGTAACCTGACACGAACTCAACATACATGGTGGGATGAAAAAATCTTAGCACTATCATGTTTTAAAAAATCCGCAGGAAAAAATACTATTGTAAAATATTACGTGCACTTTAATATGAAGGTATAAGTGCTGATTTAAGATGGATACACACATACATGCACACTAATCTTGACTCACCAGTACCACGGACAGAAAGGAATCGTGGGAAGAAATTCATCACATGAAATCTCTGACATACCTGCAATAGAAACGAGGAAAATCAATACATGTAAAAAATTTTACAACGCGACAATGTCGATTTTTCCTCCTACTTTGATAAGAACCATAAATTCAAAATTGCATCGAAAAACGTAAATCGCCTGAATCATTCGCCCAGTACAGCGGTCGGCAACCTTTTTGACAAGAAGAGCCATTTTTTCAAAATCTGTATAGAATCCAACAAAACATGAGTCGCAGAGCATGTATACTGAAAGAATACGTATTAAATACCGTCGAGCCATATTTAATGAAATCTATTTATTTAAAATCTGCACACACACACGTACCCATAAAATGACGTTTTGGAGATAATTCGTAAAAAGAACTTGAGAAACAAAAGAATGTTTTCCATAATTTTTTATTCAATGAAAATATAAATAAACATTCGAGTGAAGCAAATAAAGAGATTCTTGCAGAAAATGAATCTAGAACTATGGATGAAAATGAAATTTTTACTCGACAGCCCATACTGGACCCTTTTATTGAAAACGATTATATTATTATCAACGGAGACTGCCATTGACGTCTGGTGCGGTCGGGAGACGCAGGTCATTCCTCAAAGAGCCGCGGGTTGCCGACCTCTGGCCCAGAAGGACAAATAGAATGTATTAGGCGCCTTTTCTCCTTGTAATATTTTTTTCAAAGTTATCCACCGCACAGGACATACTCCGTTCCGACATTGCAGCCGTTTACACAAATTCTATCTCTCTGTACCCTGCAAACTTTGTTTACAGTAGGGAATAAGCCATTCGTCACGACAAGGCGGTGAGAGAAGTGTCTGCTCGCACAAGAAAACCGAAACTTCGTCCTGATAGTATTGCGAGGAGCTGAGAACCATGCCGATGTTCTCTTATTACATTTTCCATTTTTCTGCGAGGAAAAATTGTGATTTTGATGGTTTATGACGATTCAACAGAAGCACTCGAGGTCTAAACTGAATAAAACGTCGCAATTATCATTCCTCAGTGGAATAAAGCAAAAATCTAGAATTATGCCTACATACATTCCCTGAGTTTTATGGATAGTGTACACTATTTAAAATCTAATTAATCCAGTGTTTAATATCGCAATGTATCATGAAGTGAAATTAAGAAGATCTATTTTTTTATTTAAAAAATATCATTGAAATAAATATGTTTTGAACTATATGTATTGTAAATTTTATACCTTATTTTCGTAAGACAATTTAAATTTTATTTTAAGTCATATTCCTATCTTTAAAAGGCCTTAAAAATTTTATTCAGCAAAATTATTTTATATAGGTGTTGTTTTCTCGATAGCTAAATTTTTAATGAAAGACTAACCTCGAGTATTTATCAAACTAAAAATTGCAATTTAGGAGTTTTGTTTATCCTATAAACGATTTTAAATAACCGCGCCTCTCAATGTTAGACCCGCTACTTCAAATTCATGCAAATATAACCGATATAAATGTCAATACTCGTATTTTATACGCTACAGGTCTCTTTTGCATATTCTTTATATCAAAATTAATTATTTTACGAACTGGAATTAATTTTTACATCAAAAAATTAATAAGGAGAACTTTCAAATTACGAAAGCATTAGAAAGTACTAATAACATGAGTAGGTTCCACTGTAATGGAACAAAGATACCTTTTTGCCTCACCCCTCTCCCTAACGTTGACCAACCCAACCCAACACCTTCATCAGCTTAGGCCATAAAACTCTATCAAAGGCCTTTTCTAAATCTATAAAGCATATGAATACATCCAGGTTGTATTCAATGTTTCTTTCTACCAATGTCCTCATAACCTCTGTTGCATCCCTTGTGCCACGACCTTTTCGAAACACGATCTGGTCTACACCAATACAGCTATTGGCTCTTGCTTCTAGCCTCCTGTTAAAAATACTGAGAATAGATTTAGTTGCATGGGAAATTAAGCTGACTGTTCTATAATCCTGATATTCGTTGGTTTTATTCTTTTATCTACAACGGTATCAAAACAGATTTAGTGAAATTCTTTGGCCATTCCCCCTCTTCATATGTCTTACGGCACAATTTATAAAAAAAACTCTCTTTTCCTAGCTCTTTTAACATTTTTACCGGAAGGTCGTCAACTCCTGCTGCTTCCTTTGACTTCATGTCTCTGAGAGCCTTTTCAATCTCACGATTCAATATTCCCGGCCCAAGATTTTCACACTCTACATCTTCCTCCTCTATCTCAATAGATTCTGGCTCTGACTTCAAATCTTTAGCATATAACGCTTTAGTATACTCTTTCAATCTATTCCTCACATTCTCTGTCTCGTATAGCAATTTACCGTGTTTATCTTTAATTGTGGCCAGCGTATTCCCTGTCTTGTTTCATATACATATATATATATACATATACATGATACCCTGCAAATCACCAGACTGGTGGGTGGCAGGGGGTTAACTCCTTCACTTTTCCGTACAATAAGTCTATTCTCCCTTGTCTCTGCATCTTCCCCATATCCTCACATTGTCTCTTCCACAATTACTCCCTCGCTTTTGTAGTTTCCCTCCTAATCTTAATGTTTAACTCTCCATACATTCTTCTTCCATAATCTGTATTAACCTGCTTCCAGCTCCTCCTCTCTTCCATCTTTTTAATCATCTCCTCTGTCACCCAGGGCTTCCTTATTTTCTTAGACGTTATTTTCCCTATTGTTTTGTACGAGCTTTCTATGATACACGTTTTCATATTCACCCAGTTGTCCTCTACCGATGTTTGCCTACCTGCATTTTCTAAGCCTTTCGTAACAGCTTCCTGATAATCTTTCCGATTTATCCCCTTCAGCCCAAGTCCCATTTATGTATCCTGTTCTTTATTATTTGTTCCATATTCAAACGAGACCTCATGACCACTAAATTATGATCAGAGTCTGCATCTGCTCCTGGAAAACTATTTGAGTTTAATACATACTTTCTACAACTTCGTCTGACCATAATACAGTCGATCTGATACCTCTGTATGTCTCCCGGCATCCACCTGTGTACTTTCGCCTGTTGTGTTGCTTAAACCTCGTATTTGTGAGCATTAATTTGTTTGTTTCACAAAAATATATCATTTTCTGCCCTCTTTCCTAGGTCAAAATCCTCAACCTCGCTACCGTTTTTGCCTTGCCCCACTACAGCATTCCAATCTCCCATGACTACTAGCGTAAGTACTTTTTAGCCTTTAATTCTCTCATAACTTCCTCGAGTTGATTGTACAACTCATCCAATTCCTCCTCGCTGTGACCACCCGTGGGCATATATATTTGTATAATAACTAAGTTGACTGGTTCTTCCTTGGCCTCCACTAACATTAATCGGTCGCTTAGCTGCTGTGTGTTAATCACTCGTTGGTCAAGTTCTACAGAACACTCAAGCCCCTCTACCTAAGATGGGAAATGTAGGTAAACACTTAGGATTTGAAGGTTTGAACTCTAGGTAGATCATGAGGAATAATTTAAACATCCACCTATTTATAATATTAATTAAGTTTCACTACAAATATGTGACTAATTATGCATTTTCTTAAAATAATTTGATATTATTTATTTAATCTACAATTCTTTTTGATAAGTGTGTGTTTTACGTGACCAGAGAAGCCACAATGAATAATTTAACTAATGAATTCATGTGCTTCGTTCAAGAGTATGATACTAGTATTACCTTTAATATTGAAATGTTAATCCTACAAAATAATTTACATTCTATATGCGCACATATGATGCCTCATTATCATTAGTACCAATTTAAACTGTATTCGGGCACGTCGATACGTCGGCAACTTCCAATGAAGAATTTGCAACCACCAATGCGGCCGCCATGCGGCAACCATGCAGAGATGGTTGTCCACCCCTGCTATAGGATCTCTTTTCCGCTGATTTATGTATAGGTTATTCTGTGAAATTTGAGCCCGATAAATCACTCTATTTAGAACGTACATTACTAATATAATTTATGTCTACAGAAAATTTCAAGATGAAAATAAGTTAGCGATGCAGCGAATTCGTTGTGTAAAGTTTCCATCGATCCCCGCATGACGCCACCGCGGCCAATTCTCCAATTGGCGTCCGTGACGCATCGCCGCTCCCACGGTTGCTAATTAAGTCGTCAGGGAGAGCCGGAGAATGAGTAATGGATAAGCTATGAGACGAAAAACCGCGGATTGAGTCACAGGGCGGGAAGCGAATTCCGGAATTTCCCTTTTTACGCGAGGCCGTAAATCGCGTCTACTCTTCGGCCCTAGAGCACAAAAGGATTCCGCATTACGACGCCATTTCGGGCGCTATCGTTTTTTTATTACTATACGGTCGAATCTTGAGATCGATACGCGTATCGAGTTATAGTATGCAAAAAGCTTTCTGTAAAACAGGAACGGTTGCGCTACACAAATCGCATGGAAGGTAAATGTAGGTTAACAGTAAATTCGTCACTCCGTTTAAAAATGATTACTTCTAGACTATGTCACGAATTCGGAGTCCTTATATTAATAATTATCATTTTTTATGCCTAAATCTTTAACCATCACTAGCTTTTTCTAAGTATATGAACTAATAAATGCACATAAGTGACCTGCAAGTCACCTTATTGGTGGATGTCAGGAGGTGCAGTGCACCAAGGTTCTCCAGCATACCCTCTCCTCACCTCTTCCAATTACCTATGTTCCCTTATCACAGTGGTTCTTAACCTTTTTTGGCTGCGACCCAATTCTGGTCGCGGCGACCCATTTCCTCCGATAGCTCACTTGTAATAAGTAATAAAATCAATAGGAATTTAATAAATAAATGAAAATAAGACCTCAGGTTATTAGCATTGAACGGGTTGTTAGGAGGAATGATATATATGGATATAGAAAGCAATGGAAGATATTTGACGGTCCACTCAAAATGGCTTGGCGACCCAATTTTGGGTCGCGACCCAGGGGTTAAGAACCACTGCCTTATCATCCTAGAGAAAAACGATCCTCTGTATCGCTCCGTCCTACAATCGATCTCGCTTTCCTGCGTTCCGAGATATGTATGATTTCTGATATGATCTACCATCTCATCCGCTAGTCACTCCGACGTATATTTTTCTAGCAGTTTAAATCTAGCCTGCAGTCTACTAATAAAGATATTCACTCATTGTAATTCTACCTCTCTGTAGGTTTTAGACTCGCGTATTTCTTGTTATCATACCCAATTTCTTCTTTTTATACTTATTAAACATATATAAAATAATTAATTTAGGAAAAAACTCAAAAGCCCAAATATAATAAAGGCCACTGTATTAAGTAAAAATTCATATAAATAATAGCTGTGTCGTTATGACACCTAACGTGGCAATGTAATTCGCACCACTTTCAAGCCTAAAAGTAAACATGTAAAATGCAACGTTTTACATATCATTTATATTTTTCTCTGCATAAACCGTTGAATCACGTTCTCACATTAAGTACTAAACAAAATTTTTCCTACCAAACTGGAGGATCTTTAACTAACCTTGAATATCTGACCACCAGTTAAAAGTTTCATTATATGAATTGCTTTAAAAAAATCAAATACAAATTTTTGAGTGAACTGTAAGACGTGTCAGCTACCACGTAGTCATACTTGGAGGTTCAGTTGCTACGCGAAATTGTTTGATTAAACTTTTGGTAACCGCAGTAGTTTCCGTGGTTATACTGGTCCCATTCAAAATTATATACTATTTCACTTAAACCTTTCAATTTAAAATGGTCATCTTTGAATTACTCCAAAAATTTTTTTTTAATTGTGAGAGAACTGTTAGGCGCGCCAGCTTCTAAGAAGTCGCCCCTGAAAGTAATTATAATCTATTATTAGAACGAACGATGTATTAAATAAGGATAATTGCGTCCACCTTACATTTGCAATGCAAAATTCAATAATCGACCTTATTATAAGCACCGTGATTTCCCTGGTTAACGATTCCATTCAAAATCATTATCAGTTTATCGAGAATGTTTTGAAAAATGCGGAGAAGAGAGGAAAAATATCTCCGAATATTATGAAAATAGGATTATCAACTCACAAAGAGGATTATCAACTCAGAAAGACGCGACACCTATCTCCCTCCGGATGCGAAATAAATTGACCTCAATTACGCAATTTTTCGACGCGTATCTCATTTCGACCTCAAACCAGCCATCCTCTCCCCCCACCCACAATCACACACCCTTCCCTCCCCGGAGACCCCTTCTATCTCTTCTGCATCATCCATCCAATCTCCGTGACGTAGTCATCTCTTTTATTTCTTTTTATCTCCGGCCTCCTATTCCAACAAGCCCCGGCAAACTCGATCGCATATCTCATTCCAAAGAGAGAGAGAGAGAGATAGAGAAAGAGAGGGGGAGAGAGAGAGAGAGAGCAGAGAGGAGTAGGCTGACGTAACAGAAAACCGCTTCCTGAATTCAGATCCCCCTCATGATTTAGTACCAGGAAACTCCGTTAGGGTGGGGAGGGAGTGATCTGTATCAGAGACGTGCGCGGGTTCGGGACTTTTTTTTTTTTTACACATCAAAAGTGGGATTATCATTTTTTTTCCTCCGGCTGAGAAAAAAAAATGGGGGTTCTTTTTTTTTGGGGGGGGGGGACGGTAGATAGAGGAGGAAAAAGAGTTGCGTGTCCTAGTTTGAAAATCCACGCACGCGGCGGTATCCCACTTCCGAAGGAGATATAAAAAGGTGGAGTCGATTCTTATGGGACTCCACCCGGCGTCGGGGATTGTCCCGATATTGAGAAAACGAGTTTATTGATAAGGTCGAGAGAGGATAAAAGGTTGCGGAGGATTTGGAGAAACGGTAACCGTATCGTGGAAGTAAAAACAAAAGAATGGATGAAAGGCGTGATGCAAACGTACTAATATCTATTAATATACTTATTTATAATTAAAAAGAGTCATCGCTACATTTAAAAATATGTATGTTTCGTACAACAACGTAAGATAAAAATCAGACGTCGATGACTGGAAACCATGGTCGTGGTTATTTTATCATTTTATACATCTGAAAATGATTGAAGTTCAATTCAAAACTAGCTCAAATTTATTGTTTTTTTCCTTCTGAGAATCTATTGCCACAAAGTTAAAGCCTCTTTGGTCGATTCCGGTTGATTCTGCAATGAAATTTTTTCCGATGATTTATTGAATTGAATAGGTCGTAAGGGAACAAAAACAAGATAGGAAAATGTACAACGTATCATAAATGGGCGCGTTTCGTGCAATGGAATATTAGAAAGAAATTATACCTACACCTTTACGTAAGGAAAATTGCGTTTTCAAATTCTTTTCTTCATCATAAATAAACCATTTTCTTCCCATTTAATAATATTACATGCACATGTAAGTAAATGAAACGTTTGTTTGTGAGATTGTTTATGTTAGCAACAATGAAGAAGTAACCACGCAAGAAATTTTCTAAGTTCAACTCGAATTGAGACATTTTAGTTTGATTTTATCGATAACGGCTACTCCTACGATAAAAATGTATAGAAAAGGAAATACATTACCAGTTCTACAACTTTTATTTGAAAAACATTTTGATATGAGCAATACTTTACGAGATGTGACGGAAAGTTGATTTTTTATCACCAGTAAAGTGATATCCCTGATTGGCTTACGTGATTCGTTTTTGCGATTTTCTCATTATAGTTTATTGTAAGTCCTTAACATCAAATTTCATGAAAATCCGTTCAGTAGAAGCCGAGAACGAACATGCGGACGGACGGAGGGACAGACCGACGATAATAGGCGCTCACAATGGAAGCGAAACGCGCCTAAAAATCGGGCGACGTATCGAGGATTTTCCTACCGGATAAATTGCTGTCAATCACGCAGATCCCGTTTAGCATCCCTTATCCGACAAACGCTCGTCAGATTTTGGTCGGGATAGGGAATTGATATCGAGCGCTTTGCAGGACCAAGGGGATAACGGATTTTAATTGAATTATATGAAAAGAATTTAACGAACTTTACGGTTCCGAAATTCGACCGATTACATCTAGATCACGATGTTAACACACTGTAAAAAAAAAAAAACGCTGACAATAAAATGTATTAAAGGACCACTTTTAAGTTCCCTGTCTCTCTGTTTCGAAAATAACTGACTGACTGAATTTACGCGCGGGAGGTAGCGTAAAACTCGTAAGGATCCTTTTCGTATCAGGTGGGTTACGTGATTTAAATTGATCGGAAAATTTCAAACAAACAAAGTAAACTGTTCAAGCAACCATCTTTATAAATGATCTCCAATCAGACGCTATATAACAATAAAAATTTTAACCACACAATTTATTGCAAGCTTCGTTTACTTTTCATTCACAAAAATACATCATAATGCCCTTAATTTAAAAAAAATCAGAAAGGGAGATTTTCTACAAAAAATTCTTGATACTAATACGGTCTTTCACAAGCTATTATATACATGAATCACCTACATGACCAAGTTCAATAAAGACGTAGTAAAAAGTGTGCCACATCAAGATTTCATCATTTTCAGAGTTTAGCAAAGATATGAAGAAGAGGGAAAAAGGGGGATTCTTGGATGTTCAAATGTATGGAACGACTAAAAATTGCGAAAATGTCCAAGTCCACCTTCTACAAAATGACATCCATGTCTTCATCAAAAGAATAAAACTTTCCTTCGCGTCGAAAGCTACATTTCTCTCATTTATCAAAACCATCGCGAAACTCAGTTCCGGCAATGCATCGATCAATCACAATACTAACACCTGCACGTCTGAAACGTCTAAGTAATTGGGATCTCCTTTATGTCTGCGCTTTTCAAATGCCTAACTGAGCAAAAAGTATCCTCCCGACAAGTAATTTGTCAAAAGCAATTTGTGAGTCAGTAGGCCCCTGTCGCTTAAATACCAGACAGAGAGAAAAGTCATAAAAACAGTGGAATGAAATAGCATGGCTCTCAGAGTAACGAGGTGTGATGGTTCCATTTTTATGTAACATAAAAGGAAAAACGCTTATAGGAGAAAGTTATTACTTAAGACTTAAATATCAAAGTTAAGGGTTTTTGAGAAATTTCTTTTGGGATGAGTTGCTAATTCGTGTGCTATTGAAAAATTTTAAATCATTATAGGTTTTACCATCCCTCAAAACTCCCACATATTGAATACTCTAAAAAATTATAAACCTGGAGAAAGTTTCTCCAACTGGCCTGTTATAAGCGGGGATTCATCGACAGAAGACAGGTTCTATTTTACAATCCATTTAGATTTTTCCAAAATTTTTGTCTAATGGAGAGTTTTCCGATCAGATTTCAATCATAAGGTGATCTTGATAATACTTCTCAGAATTTATCATAAACATATAGTATGAAATACCTTTCACAAAACAGTTTAACGAGAAAAATTCTAGAGATGAATGCTTAACTAAAAGGACTTCTTAAATTACAATGGCCTAGGAAACTAAACTAAAAACAGCGTATTGCTCTGATAAGAATGTTTTATTTTCAGTAATATTTTATTTAACATGCAGTTTCTCACTTTGTAATAACAACTTTGTATATTAACTAATATTTACAAAATTTAGGATAATAATAAATTTGGCGACGTTTTTCCCGTTTATTACACAATTGCACTACACCTATAACACGATCCGGGACAAAAAAATAAATCTATATCTATAGTTCACCCTGCAAGCCACCGCAATGGTGTGTGGCAGGGGGTGCAATAGCACCAAGGTAATCCTCATAAGAAGATTCCTCCATTAAAACTTTCTCGGAATACCCCCCCCCTCCCGCGTTGGAGCTAGCTTCGAAAATTTTATTTTCATCAAAGACTTTTCTAGATTATGGGAACAATACAAAAGGAAAATAAAGAGCTGGGAAAGAAAAATGGACGGATTTTCTGAAGGGTTGATTGTGAGGAAGGGGGAGAGATTGGTTGAAAAGGAAGCCCAGGAAGAGCAGGAAAATAAGTTTCTCGGGACCTTATAAAAAAAGCCCTTCTCTCTCTCTCTCATGTCCCGGTTCCGGGAACGGAACATCCCGCATTGGAACGAATCCAACGGCAGGACGAACTTCTGCCCACAGTTTGGATTGGGTGTTAAACGTACGGCGGAGTGAAAGGAGGTGGGTTTAAGGGTGCGTCGATTTGAAATTAGTCGGCGGAAAAGGATGAGAACGGATAGGATTAGGATGATGTCAGGATGTAGAGGAAGGAAGGAGAGTGAGGAGGGAAAGAGAGGGTAGAGGTGATAGAAGGAAAAGAGAGAGAGAGGGAAAGGAGAGAGGAGAGGGTATAGAGGGAGGGGGGAGAGAGAGAGAGGTGATAGAAAGGGAGGAGAGTGTGAAGACCCATAATAGAGGAAGGATGTAGGGGAGACAGACAGACAGACAAACGACTTTATTTAGGGAGAATTATGGGGGGAATGGAGGGGAGAGAGGAGGAAGTGATGGAGGGGGGAAAGAGAGAGAGATAGGGAGAGGATTGATTGAGGGAAAGGGTAGAGGGGAAGGGAAGATGAAAGGGTGAAAGAGAGACGAGGGAGTATAGGAAGTGGGGGGGGGGGGCTAAAATTTCCTTGTACTATCCTGAAAAATATTTTAGCTATATAAATGAATTTTGCACCATCAGTTTCTGAGTTATATATATATATATATATATATATATATGCTTAAATTTTATTTATGCGTGGCGGATTCGAAACTCCGTATATCTCTTTAAGTATATTTTTAAAAGGTTTTCAAATGCTACACCGGCAGACGCTTCACGGGCCTCATGGGTCCCCGATATCGTTTAATGCGGCCAGCGAAGCCATGATGAAAAAGTGATCGGTATAATTTAACACAGTCAATTCCGTATTTTTTCTGTGAAATCATGGTCAAAAAATCATTTCTGGTGGAGTTTTCACGCTAGTAAGCTAACCAGAACTGATTTTGGAGTAATACGAGACCACAAAATCTCTAGGTTACCCCCGATTTAAACGCCCATTCGGACCGCCGCGGAGCTCTCCTGATTTCCAATGCAGCCTCTCCGAAGCATCGACAAGAACGAATGCGGCCCGCCATATAGAAAAGTTTGCCGACCCCTGGTATAGACGATAAAGGGAGGGGAGAGTGGGGATAGCTCGCGCAAACTTAGGGAAGATGTGTGGAAATATTCAGTCTTGAGGCATTCAAAGAATTTTCCTCCTCACGGAAATAAACATATCAAAAATTTAATATGTAATATATTAGTGCCGATTCCAAATAAAGTACTGCCTCACTACCCCAGGTAAGGTGACGGCCATGTCTGGAACACCTTGCAGAAAAATAAGAGGGAGGGGGGAACCCGATATCGTGATTGCATACCCCCCCCCAAAGGTATCATGCCGACCCTTGGTATAGGGGGGGAAGGGAGATCAGTGGAGGGAGAATTGGGGGATGGGTGAAAGTGTGAGGAGAAAGGGAGAGGGAGGATGGTGGATCAGGAAGGAAGATGAGAGGGGAGAGCGTGAAGATGGCGACGATGGGTCGGATGTGTAGAGGAAGCGCAGAGAGGTATGAGTAACTGTAGGATTAGGGGGAGAAGGAAAGGGGAGAGTGAAAGGAAACAGGGCGATAGAGGAGACGGAGGAAGAAAAGAGGAAGGAAACGATAGATGGCACGCAAGAAAAAGACAGGAGATGAGGTGAGGGAAGTTGGTAAAGGACCTATGAAACTGCGTTATCCTGGGAAACGGAAAGATCGATCTCCTAAAGATAATCATCTTCTGAGGTAGAGCAAACTGATTAAGGAAATGGCTCGTGATGGAGGCGTCTCCTCTTTTGAGGAGGCCTTAAAAGGATTCGGAGGAGTAGGATAAGGGAAGGGGGGGAGGGAGGGGCGACAGAGAGGAGGGGTGAATAGGTGAATAGGATTCGAGATCGTCGGCGGCGTGGTGATTGGCAGGGGAAGCGAGGGATGCGTTGGTGAATAGTGGCGTTTAATCGACCGGCAAAAAAGATAAGTCTTCGAAGCCGTCAAAGATCTTCGGGGGGGGGGGGGAAACCATTGTGACGTGAGGATGTTCAAATATTCGTCCCAGGCGGCGATTGGAAGCGATAAACGTCAATCTTAAATGTCCGAATAATGCGAAAGAGCTCCGTTCTGACGAATTGGAATTCCATTGGAATTGCGCTCAACAGATAACGGTGGCGATGATAGGCACGGGTTAATTATTTTCCTTTTTTGTGAACAGCTGAAATCCTAGCGTCATGAATTTTTAACTTGCATAAATGCACTAGTTTCAAATTAAACTTATCAAAAACTACTATTTCCATTTTAATTTGTTTTGTAAACTCATTAACCATTTCCAATTTAAATGCCTACATAATCTGGTTAAAAGGGCAAATGCTACTTAAACGAGCTATGTTTCCCAGAACTAATAAATTATATCCTCTGCGATACCACAAGGCATTATTAAAATAACATAACACGTAAATACACAAACAAATTGGACCTTTAAACAAAATATTTTTCGTTTGCTTCTTCAGAAACGTTCGTCAATTATTTTACTATACATATAGCAGTTGACACGCCGTTTACTCTTGCAATTTATCGATTATTTTATTGCGATTTATTAAAGAATTTGTGGATATGAACATTTTATCATGATACTAAAAAACAGCCTAAAACGCTTATATCAAAACGAGGGTTGATGCGTGCATAACGAGTTAAAAGTTTCGTTAAAGAAAAAAAAACAACGGTTCCACTAATCGATACATCTTCCTGTCGCGACTTAAACCCGGGCGTAAAAATACTTGCGGTTTTCTTGGCATATCGCACCGAAGCCGCCTTAGTAAATATATAATGCGGTTAATTGGCAAGAATTCAATGGATTTTGGGGTCCTCCCAAAGCACCCAATTAGATTTATAAATGTCTTCTGATGGAAATATACTGCGCTATAATTGTGATTAATGCGACATTAACTTAATTATTCGTAAAGTTCCAAAAGAGTTAATGTGAGACTCAGGGCACAATTACGCCGTGCAATAGATGTTTTGGATAAAGTTAATCAACCAAATTGCAAAGTTAATGTCTATATGCTTCTTATATGGCAGTTGTCAAAGATGAATTTAATTAGCCTCATAAAAAAGAGAGTGCGCGGAATTACTGGTAGAAAATCATCGATTACACTACTCCTAAATAGGGTAATATACAGTTTATGCCGAGTTTGACTGTCGAGACGCACAGTATCGAACAGGCCAGGTGTTTCACTGTCGCCCTATATTAAATTATTTTTTAATTAAAAAACTTGCTTTTCTTATTAACACTGTCAATCTAGTATTATAATTGTGTAAATTAACTGTAGTTTAAAGCGGTGGAACCCACGACTATAAATCTCTGTCGAAGCAGTGCTGGCAACCTTTTCAAAATAGTCAGATGACTACACAAAGAAATTTTAATCTCTAATACAATTTTTTTTATGATTGCAACATTAAAAAATAACTTTAATATTAAAAACTGTCTTTTGCATTAGTTTATGTAGCCGAGTATTTTTTTGAATCCTGGCCACGATTTTGAGCGGGTACCTAAATTCTATTTTTATAAATAATTATAAATTATATTAGGAAGCATATTATCTGTATCTTGTTTCATTGTTAAGTTGATACCTTTTATTTGTGAAGCACCTGAAGATAGATATTAGATTGTTGTTAATTAAAATTTAAGTAATTCGTTGGCGTTTTAAACATTATTTCAATTAATCTATAGAAAAATACATTTAATCCTATAAAGATTGAGGCTTAATTTAAAATAAAAGATAGTAACATCATACATGGATGATATCTCTCAATTCGCACTGTAAAAAAATACAACTTTAGCTGTGGGTTACGAAAGATATTTCACGTAATCAGAGGTGGCTAAATATGGGAAGTATAATTTTAAACTAACCGGTTTATCTTATGGCAGTGTATAATTAAATATTAGTGTGCGGTCATACCAAAGCGTACTTTTATCAGATCGCTCAATCAGGGCTACCACCTACACAGAAAATAATATTACGTGTAATGACAGAAACGTGCTTCATTCCCTTATAAGATTTAACCATGCATTCATTCCATATGCATTTTTTATAGCGTTTTATAGACTAATTCCAAAAGTAAAGCAAAAATATTGCTGTGACCGTTATTAGTCATAAAAAAACTTGCGCGCCTTTATAAAATAGACGCGCGTCTCGATTTCATTCTTTTGCAGCTAGAGGGAAAAAAACTACTTTTTGGCACTCGAATAAATTCAAGAGCATCATTGGCGACTCCGCTAAAAAGAAGAAGAAAAAAACGCCGCGATGTAACACCGCCCTTGGAAGGTTCAATAAGTTGTCCCAGGGACAAATTGGCCTTCGTCACCCAAGGAGGAGCAAGACATGGGCGGTTCGCAAAGATATGTGTCACCTGAGATTGAACCCGAATGATTCCGTGTCCGGGTGCGACATTGTTGGAGAGTTCTACCTCTCTCTCTCTCTCACCTCCAGGCATGAGGAAAAAACGAGGAACGGAACAGAGTACCAGCGAAAGAATGGGAAAGATGGGGGGGGGAATGCAGAGAAGAAAGTCAATCAATCCCCTTTTGGTAGGAAGCAGGATATGAACGCGGATTGGCTGGCGAGGCGTTTCGTGCGAGTCGCCGACGACTACGCAGTCTGGCGGTGGTTTCGATAATGAATCCCTTACACGTTTGACCTGTACACCTTGTTAACCCCTGCGAGAGTCAAACAGAATCATGGGGCATTGATCAATTTCAACTTGTGCGTGTTTTTTTTTTTTTTGCAATCCGACGCAAATCCCTCTCCGGACCAGTGGTTCTCGAGTGCGGCCACCACACAATTTCGGTGCGGCAGCAATAAAATTTCAATAATTGGGCTTATTTAAAGAAAAACACTTATTAATGATAATTAAGTATCCGTCGACATTAAATCAGGAGGTATGTGGAAGTTTTTAAATGCTTATTTTTACATTTAATTTACCCTTTTCTTGATACGGCCACAAGAAAATATCTCATGAGAACCACTGCTCTCGACGTTTTAATTACTCGATTAATTAATGACCAAACAAGTTAAACCAGGACCTATTTCTAAATGTACAAGCGGTGGCTGCATTAAAAGGTAATAATTATACTTTTGTCCTTATTGAAATGTATTAGAATTAAATGTTTCAAATCTATAACCCAATATGAGTTCTACGAAAAAATGAAAAGAGCTAACAACTATATTTACTTTACTTTCATAATTACTCCGATGATATTTTTTGTTTCAAGTTTATTTTTGCTTGCACCAAGCAATAGGAATTTATTTCAGATTCTATGAAGTCGCTTAAGTTTCTTTTACTAGAATTAGATTTTGTATGTAATAGTTATTAAAATATTCTTATTTTTGTTGCTATTTCAGTATCAATTGTTCAAGCGAGAAGATAAAAATCGACTCACTGAATATTAAAATACTTTAAAGAAACTTTAATAACATATTTAACCTAAATTAACTACCTTTTTGAGACTACTTCAACGTAGAAACCTTTCAAATAGGTAAAATCGAAAGTATATTATTACACATTGAAAAAAATATGTCAACCATGACGTAACCATCAAACAGTATCCTGAGATCTCTGTAAATTAAAAAAAAACAAAATTCGGCAATTATCAAGGGAGACGAGAAATAAAACTGCTTAAGTTCTCTCATGTGAGAAACGCGTGGGAGGAGAGAGATTTGGAGGGGGGAGAGAGCAGAAAAAGCTGAACGGCACGATGCGCATTATTGGAAAGTCGCCTTTCCCCTTCCCTCTCTCTCTCTCTCTCTCTCTCTCTCTCTCTCCCTTCTACCGCGCGCATAACTCTCTTCGTCTTTTTTTACACCCGCCTCCTAACGCCCTCTACCTTCCTAGCGTTGAAGCGCGAGAATTGCTGACTTAGCTTTACCGACTTCTCATTTCGTCCGATCCCATATCTCGCTCAATCAATGCGCCGTAGGTCATCGAAGGAAAAAGGGTGGTTCACTATTCTGTTGATAGATGGCGGACGATATTTCAACGGATCACAAATTGAGGGAGAATCCTATCTCAGCGTTACTTCGCTGAAAAAAATCTCTATCCGAGTAAATGGGATTTACAGTTGAGTGGTAAGGCCAATTACGAGAAATCCGTCATAAAATCACGTTCAATGTATGCATTTTTTTCAAAAAAGGTTGTCGACGTTAAATATTTCATTGATGACTTTCACTTTCTCCGCTTCACAAGAGGTTTTACAGTCCAACAATCTCACCATATTGAAAAAACTAATTTACAAAGAATGTAATTTTCTAGCTTAACTGCAAAGGAATCGTATTTGTTTTCTATTATACAATAACTTTTATAATCAATATACTTTTAACCAGTCTTTTTCGAAATCTCTCCTTAAGTATGCTTTAAAGAGCTATGTCTTGTTAATGATCGATAGGTTAAAAAAAGCTTCAGGGGCGAATTCATCGCTTTACCTAGGGGAATTCCTACATACATTAACCAAGGACATATCCGACCTTAGAAAACAATCAAATCATCATTCAATCGCATGATAAGATCTTACTAACAGAAAACTACATGATATAGTATCTTAGTATGGGCTATGTTACGATATAAACTGACTTTGATCTGTTGACATAATTTCACCTTTAATATTTACAATATCACGGATTTTTGTGGATTAAAATATGGTAACACTATTACAAGAAAGGTATCCCAGTTCAAGTTTACTATTGACTGTAAATATTGAAAATTATTTTTGTAATAAGTCAGACGCAAGAATCAGTTTATGAAAAATTCAACATTTATTTTTAAAAAATATTAGTGATAAGATGGCTCATACGCCGTGTCCATATTTGAAATAACGGAATAATTGTATTCCCCTTCTGTATCCTGTGAACATTTTTCCAATTAAAAACCTGTCTATATAACGATTCTCAAAAGCGGAAAATATTCCATTTCCACGATACAGTTTTTCCCTCAGCAATTTAAAAAAAAAAACGAATCATTCGTTGACCCCTCGTTCCACATTCAACACTAATTTCGGCTCACCTAACACTATTCTCTCCCCATTAGGGCACTTTTTTATTTTAAAGATTATCTCTTTTTTTAAAAAAAATCCCGATCTCTGCCCTTATAAAAAAATAACATTCCATCCTCGGTCCACTCCCCCTCCGCATACCCTCTCTCTCTCTTTATCTCTCTTTCTCTCTTATCACCTCCCAACTCTTCTGCGCGGGGTATCCCAATTCACTATCACCCTCAAAAACCTTAGTTTTTTTATCTGGAACCCTTTTTTTCCCTCCACCCTTTCCTCCTCTCTCTCTCCTTCTCTAAAACTTGGGAGGGACTTTTTTTTATTTCCTCCTATCTCCTATTCCTATCTCCTCTCTCGGATTTCGGCCTCGTTTTGCTCCACGGGAGTGGAGTTGAAAACAAAAGGAAGAGAAAAAAAGAAAACTATCTTTAGAAAAGATATCTCGCATGGGCGAGTTCGTTCTCTGGGAGAATGGTAATAAAACAAATAGAATTTGCGGCGTGTAGATCGAATGGACGAATTTTATTTACCATCGAAATTTATTTATTTTTGCGATATTTTAAAAAAATATTAATTTTGTCGTGAATTAACTGGAATGCGCGCAAAAAAAATCGAGTTTTTTTTTTTTTAAATACTGTAATTTGCAATTCCATTCCCTTCCATTTTTTTCGACTCGTTGGGAAACCAAGCGTGCCGTTTAATTAATAAAACGACTCTGAACCAAAACAAATCCTGGAATTTTCATAGCTTCCGGTTTAAATTTAAAATATTATCAAGTGCATGACAAAAATGCTTTGTGCGAAATATACTTAAGGATGAAAGTGCATATGTAATAGGCCAGTGATGGCGAACCTATGCCACGCGTGCCGTAAGTGGCACGCAAGACGATTTTGGTTGGCACGCCAACGAAAGGCGAAAACCATACAAAGCATTTTCGTACAGATTTAACGCTACAAAAACATTGGTTTTATTTAGTTAACTGTTGTAAACGTTAGTTTTACGGTTACACTCTAATTTATTGATCTCGAATTTAATTTAGTTGTCACCCAAAAAAAATCAAGGACTTTTTGTGGCACGCGAGGCGGAAAAGATTCGACAAATTCGGTAATGTTGGCACGCGGACTATAGAAGGTTCGCCATCACTGTACTACGTTGACAGAATAAATTAATAAAAGCAATCCTAACTTCCATGTAGGAATAGATATTCCACCTTCATCTTATTTGTAAACTTTTACTATAACAGTTTTTAGTTCAACAGTCCAACATACAAAATATGAACAATTTCAACTAAAAACAAGTGACGGGTGAAAAATAACATGGATCGGCTGAAATCGAGCAAAGTAATCAAATTTTGTTTTTGATTTATACGAAACGCATTATCGCCATTCGATGACACTTCGTCGTTTTTCTTTATTCTCTTCAAGATGTTTAAACGAATTGGAATAAGAACTATTTCTCCATTTGCGTTAAAACATAGTAACAAGTAAGACACCATTGCTAAATTTATAGGTGGAAGAACGTTTTCCCAACTATTTTCAGGTTCCTGGTTTGTGTCTCCCTTTGGGGAAGAAGGCAACGCGTACATTTGGCATTTACTAACAAAGCCTATTCACCCATGAAAACGTCACCCCCCTAGCATTAGTAGTTAGGCTACAAGACCATTTCAAAGTTTTGAATCTTCCGAAAATGAAGCCGCCTGGCGGAGAACCTGCGAACTACCGGAAAAATAAAATTTGTGTAACATTTGATGGATGAATAACCGTTATCTAATCCAAAAAGAATTTTCCAAATGTCTTGTTAAAACCCGTCCATTGTCAACAGACGGACAGACAGATTGACCAAATTTTTTCGCGTTTTATCTTTTGAGAAAACGTTCTAAAAATTGCATCGCATGTCAGCATAATAGGTGCAAAACGATAGCTAGCGCGGAGTAAAATAAAGAAGAACGTTTTACGTGCAAACGCAACTGGATTTTCGTGCATATAGGTATCACTCAAAACATACATAACACATGAAAGCGAAATACGTTTCAATGAAAAAAAAACCGAACAGTTCCCCGAAGAACTTCCGACGCGCTCTTACTGCAGGCAAGTTGTAAACGACTTATGAAAATAAGGAGGGAAACTTTAATACGAGGGAGGTGAAAAAGGAATAACAAGCACGGAAAAACTGTCACGTACACGTTAACTCATTTCTCGGAAATTTCTGCTTTAATTGTATGCGATGTGCCTCGCCCTGTTGTCTCGAAAAATATTTGACGCCGCCTTATCAACGCCAAATATAAGGGAAAGTGAAAGGAAGACTTATTGGGTGCGTGACCGCAAATTAACTTCTCCCCTCATCTTTCAAGGCTGGCACCTTCTTTTTTTTTTTCCACGGCCCGATCGATTAAAGAGCTAATAAAGTTATGAATTATAAATGGATACATTATTTAGAGCAGCTTAATATTTTAAGATGATTAATGATTCCTTTTCCCTCTCTTCCCAGCTTATGGGATCTGAAGTCAAGCCCTTCGTAAATACAACTTCCTGCCGGATAAAAAAAACCGGCTCGGCCAAAACTGAATCTAACTCACGTTAAGACAATCTAGGGATGACAGAGAGAATTGATAAAAAGCTAAACTTTTACAGTTATTTATTGTTGATAAATTGTTCGTATGATTTCAGAAGACACGTTAAATTTCAATTAAATTTTCAGTTTGTTGTATAGAGATAAACATGTATTTTGTTACGCTTGAAAGACAATTAGTTCAGGCAGCGAGTTGGTTGTCAACCAAAGTTCCCATAGTGTTCAGACAATTAGCTTTTATAATAGCGAATTTTAACAGTAACATCGTAGCAATCACAGGGGTAGTAAATCCCTAAAGCTCACACGGACGTTTTTATTTTGTCGTAAAGATGAAGTTTTGAAATATTTGTAATTAAACTGAAATTAGTGGATTAACCCTTCGTAGAATACGTGAATATTTTATTGAATTTGATATTTCATAAGATTCTAATCCGATTTTTAAAAGTGTCAAATGTACACCGTTGAGATATTGTGATTGCCAAAGCGAAAGGAATTTAAAAGCAAAATATAGGAATATATATATGAATAAAGATATTTAAACGTTAACGGGATTATAGGAATTATTATCAATACGAATAATTTATCATATGGCAAACGAGAACAAAATTGCTACGATCGTTGGCGTTTTGTTTTTATTCGTCGAGGGAGCGTATCAAAAAAAAAACATTTAGATTAACAGCAATCTTGCAGCAGAAAAATTCTCTACGCCCCTCGCTTTCTCCGACGGTTTTAATTATCAACGATAAATGACACGAGCTTTCCGGAAAAAAAGATGGCGGGTAATGGATGTTTTAATAACCGTTCCTGGATACGCGAATAACAAAGGAGGAATAAATTGAGCAGTTGATCGAGATGTAGGAAAAACCTCGACCTGCTCTCATATCTCTCTCTCTCTCCTCCCCTCTTTCTCTCTCTCCTCCCCTCTCTCTCTCTCCTCCCCTCTCTCTCTCCTCCCCTCTCTCTCTCCCTCCCTCTCCCCCCCTCTCCCCCCTCTCTTTCTCCCTCTATTCCATTATTGCCAAACTCCGGTTTGACGTTCCATTACTGCGAAACCCACCCAGATGTTTTCCCTTTGAAGTTAATCCTGAATTCCATTCCGAAAGGATTTTTAAAAAAAGACTGTAATATTAAACTCGCCCTTTTTCCTACTTCCTAACACACCCGGCTACCCTTCCGAACTCAATCCTTTAGATGAAATGAAAATCGCTATATATATTTTTTTCTCTCTCTTCTTCCTCCCTAAAGCCGTCCAAGAGGTGATGGAGGAATTGAGATCTACTTATGATCTTAAATATTGAATATGAATATTGTCACAGGCAAGCTCTTCTTTATGTTAAATTTTTAATCACAAATTAATCATTTTTTTCCTCGTCCATTAGCGAAGAACGAATCCCTTCCCTGATGGCGGGATGCTTGGAAGCTGAAATACGAATCCTGTTTTCCAAACCATTTCATGAGTATAGGATAAACGTGGACGAAATGAAACTTTATATAAATGTCACATTTAGAGAGCACACATAACTGCTAATTGATCTAAGCTTATGGCATGGATAAAAAGTTTAAAAATTTCACTACGAAAAGAAAGTGAATTTATCGAACAGTTAGCTTACAGATTAGGAAAAGCAAGATGACAGGGAGTTGCCAAATCAACAATACATTGGAATTTAATAACCTTTCTGTAGCTATTGGATTCAAAATCTGAATATTCAGTGCTTATTTACCATTAGACGATCTCGACAATATTCTTCCTGGCTAGGTATGATCTTACTTTCCTCTTGAAAATTTAACATTAATTGGATATACTAAGTCGCGTAATCTAATTTAATTATTTTTAATATGCAAACGCATAGTTAACATCCAGTCTCGACGTTTTAGCTATTCTTCTGAGCTATGTGGAGAAAAATTTACACCCAAACAATAGAATTAATAAGGAAAAGTACAGCTATCCTATACACCAAATGAAAAGTTGGCAGACAATTGACAAAGTAAAGACACCAACAATCAAACGTACATTCTCATGAGTGTGTGTTTGTGGCTCCCTTGCCAGGTAGCGTCGTTTCTCAGCATGAAAACGAGTTCCTAAAACGCTTTTCACTGATGAAGTTAAACTACTCGATAAAGGACTAAAAATTCGCTTTGCCAATCAAAAAAAAAAACCCTCCATTAACGACTCAATCGCGAATGTTGAATCCTCCGTGAAACATGTCGCTGAAAACAAAATAAAAAAGCAACAATATAAAAACGAGCATGAAAACCTCATTTAATCCAACGGCGACAACAGCAAACAAACATCCAAAGGGAAAATATCACGAACAACGACTCAGCATCTCACTCTGCGTGCGATTCGCCCATCTCGTCAAAAGATGATTTTTCCACAAAGTTTGGTATGCAGTGCAGCACAGATTGAAAGTTATAATTGCATGTCAATATGTGGCTGAAGCCCCCTTGGGACGCAGGAAGTTGAAATTTTGAAGCGAGAGAATATCTCTGTCAAAAGAATCTAGAACTTTAAAAAAATGATCCAACGGCGTTGATGAAAGTAAATTAATTACTTTCGGAAATGCCAGATAATACATTTTGGTGCGCGTTTAATTCTGCATTGAACATGGTCTAAGAATACTGTTTCAAATCAGGGAAAAGGAGTGGAAGCAATACAATTTTCATGTAAAATGCTATTTCCCAATTTAATTAATTAATTTCTTGTGGTGAATGTAAAGCATTTAACCATATATATAAATATACTTTATATGAATCTACCATTTAAAAGATAAAAAACACACTGATATTAAACAATGATCGTTAGTCTATGTTAAATGACTGTATTATAACAACATATCGAGGTTAATAAAGCTAAATAGTATAAATCCTATTTTAGTATACAAATTCTGATTTAAAACCAGATAAAATTCTAGTGACTGAATTGTGACATTATTTATCTCACTGATACGCTTATCGTGTAAAAAAAGTAAATGTTTCCTAACTTATGAATTATTTTAAAAGAACTGATATAAGAAAGAAAGAAACTTACAAATAGTATTAATGAAAACTCCAAAACTAATTGAAACTCCATAATACAATTAAGAAGACTACATATCGGAAATTACATGTATTTATTTACAGATATTTAACCAATAACCGAGGATACAAACTGCGCAAAATAAATATTATCTCTCATATAGTATTCCAATTCTTTCTTTCTGTGTATAACGCTCTTGGAATCTTTCAATATCTCAGCACTGGAAGTAGCTAGAGATATTAAATATGGTGTGTTCTTAGATGACCAAATTAACTAATACAAAATGTTATTACGTTTACATAAAGTGTCCTAGGTTCGATTCCAGATATCCTTTCGTATTGCCATTTAAAAGCAGGGGAAAACACGATTTGACCGTGCAGACATTTTTTCTTTTGCTCATTAAAATACCTAAATATTAAGTTAGATATTTCAAACAAAAACTAAAAGACGAACGAAATTCTAAATTATGTTATTATAGCGGTCTTTTATTGTATCTTTCCCTTTAAAATTTAAAAAAATACGTAAAAGTGCGCATTTTTTGTGAGTTTAACGCTTAATCTAGCATGAGTTCCATGCAACCTGTATTGTTTTTTTTATTAATTAATCAAGTCAGTATGTTATAATTGTTAATGTTACCCGTCATATGACGGGTTTTTATTCTAGGTAATAATAATATCATAAAATCTGTGGCATTTACAGCCATTGGAAGATCGAATCATATATTTTTTGACCATGCCACGAAATAAAACGTGGCGTCCCTCGTACAACTCCTGCCCTTTGGGACGAAATCCTTTCGTAAGCATTCATTATGTCCCTACCAAATCGAAAGCGGTTTCTGCGGTTTTTCATTTAGGACCTATCTCCGGGAACGTTTCCGGGAATGCCCCATAGGAAAATTATTGGTTTTGCGAGAGAGAGAGAGAGAGAAGGTAGGGAGGCGGCGATCTACCGACTGGCTTTTTGGGGGAGCGTGAAGTTTGCGGAGGATGGAGGCTTTTGAGATTAAAAATTAGCAGGGTCGGCAGAAAGGACCTTCCTCTTGAGTGTTTAATCTCTTGTCCTGGGAAATTCCCCATCGCCGCTCCCGGGGATTATTATTTTAATATTTGAAACAATGGGAGAGGAATAAAGAGAGCGTGAGAGAGATAGTGCTAATTCATTCAAATTCATAAACGATGAAAAGTTTGGCGGGATAAAATGGAGAAGAGAAATAAGATGAAAATTCGATCCGGAGATGGAAATTTCTGCAAGAGCTCTTCATATTTCTCAAGAGATGATTTATCCTACTAGTGCTGAATTGCGATGTGCCTACTAATAATACCCATTTCGTGAACAGCGAGAAAACTTAAATAATCGTTTTTTTTTATATCGCAGCACCCAGAACCCTTTTTAACCAGAAAACGCAATAAATGACGTCACAATTAACGTATAGGAGCTTAATTTTATATTTATCCGTACATGCACATATATACGTGCATATACGTAAGTGTACATACATACACATACATATGCATAAATATGCATACACAGACATTTACATACATATGAATGCATATACAATATATATATATATATATATATATATATACACACACACATGCATATACATGAATATACATACATATACAAACACATGCATTCATATTCATACACACACGTACGCATAACTGTGTCTTCTTTATGAGGAGGTGCAGCAATTATTTTACCGCTACGCTAAATTGTGCGGGCGTGAAGAAAGTGAAGGGGAACTTGCACGCGTTCCGGGAAATAATTCCCGCAGATCGATAAAGGCTCGTGCTTTGAATATGATTGCTATATTAATGATTGCAGGCTCCAAGCATATAAAGTTTGTTTTGCTTTCGATTTTCGTCTGTTAAAACAGACGGCTTCGGAGTAATCAGAAGGAATGTTTATTCTTCGCCGCTACCCTTTTCCTGTCTCCCACTTGTTAAGCTCCAGCACGTTATTCTCAAACTTACTCTTTCCACCCGGAGTGTGTGTGTGTGTATGAATGCTTACAGAAAAGGAAATGTAATAATAAAGGTGGCAACAGGGTGTTGGAGGGAGTCCAGTGGACACTTACCTAAATTGGAGAGCCGCTGGGGGTGCTGAGGACACACGAAAAACAGAAACACACAAAAACCAACAGATATTTGAAGCCTTCCTGTACAGGCCCTTCCTCAGTGACGGCGGAAAAAAGTACTTATATATATATATATATATATATATATATATATATATATATATATATAAGTATAAGGAGAGCCGCTGGATATATATATATATATATATATATATATCCAGCGGTTCTCCTTCCGGTAAGTGCTCACTGGGTTTCCTTCAACACCTAGTTGCCCTAAATATAGTTATATACATATATATAAATATATCATGTGTAAGAAGTGTCTATATATTATAGATATATATGTTATATATAAATAGAATTTACTCAAATATTTCATGAGGTTATTTAAGTCGGTTGATGCTATTGTCCATTCAAAAAAACAAAGTAAACGAGTTGCAATCAGTTTAGTCGATGAGAAATTCCAGAAATTTGATCTCCAGCCGTATTCCAATCCGCCCAAAGCTTAAACAACACCAAAGGAAGGAAAGCTAATCTAGTAATTCTACGGTTAGCATCTAGCTTCACACAGAAATAGTTTAGGTTTCGGGATTATTAGGCGCTATAGGAGTGCGCGCTTTGAAGATTTTAACCTTCAAAGGCACGCGCGTTGCCTCTCTCTCTCTCTTGTCGTCGAGCTTCGCACACGCACCTTTAAGCACTTCATCGTTTGTGCGCCGGACGCCTGTGATACCACGCTTTTAGATGCCCTGGAGGATTCCGTTACCTTGAGGAACTTGCTCCACTCGTACGGAGAGGAATTTTCATGCGAAGGCCTTTTAACCCTTCACGAGCTGAACCGCACCCGAGAACCAGAACCTCAAAGACGAAAAATCACGCACGTGTAGCGACTCCTCTCAAGTTAAAAAAATGTGGCCAACACATGACTTTCTCCATATTTGGTGTATAGATATTTAAATTACTGTGGATAGCAGTATAAGGCAAAATTATTATTTCGTATCGTAAAACAATAGTCGTCCTTATTGCCGTAAATTAGGTAATTTTGAATGTTTACAGAATTCAGCGCTACATGGTGGTGGCGCTGTATAATGGAAATTACGAAAAAGTTAAATACCTCCGAAATCGATAGTTCTACCAAAATTTGTTTCAACAAAACTTGGAAGAAATATTATGCTCTACAACTTTGGACCTCACGAAGATTACCTATAACGACGTTTTTAAAGAGATATTTGAAGGAAACCGAAAAACCCGATTATTTATAAATAATTCCTAAACAATAACTGCTATGGAAAATTGTTTGAAATAAAAGGTGTAGGAATAATATTTTCTACATTTTTTGGATTGGTCAATGTATACAATAATGAGGTATTATCGGAGAAATATCGCAAAAACTGAATCGGGTTTCGAATAAACTTCGACTTCCGGTTAACCGTTATTGTACAAAAACTAATCAGTTCTTTGTGCTCATGTTAAAGTGTTATATATGAAATTTGGTATTAATATGACAAGTACCTTTTTAGTTGGAGAGCCCACAATCACATACACACGCGCGCGCACACACACACACACACAGACATCATTCCGAAAATAGTCTAAACGTGTTCTAGGGACCTCAAAACGTGTATTTCCGTTGAAATCTCGAAGTCGATTTTTTTCGTGATAGCAATACTTTCCCATTACTACGTACGGATAAAGTAAGGAGTATTTTTCCTATACGAGTTACATTTCGACGTTGCTCTCAAAAGCGTGTTGATCATGTGTGTGACATCTCAAGAAATATCTCGCTTGGAACGAATTTTATTGGTAAGGTTAAACATTTTATCCTGAGATTCCTCTTTGTGCGGATAAACATTCTTTTTACTTTCTCATATGCGAAGTATATTGAGAAAGCATCGTTATCGCGAAAAAATTGGACCTCGGGATTTTTACGGAAATATACGTTTTAGGTGTAGCTTAATCCGAAAAAGTGCTTTTCTGTCTGTTACTGGCACCAGAGCCTAAACGGTAGAGCAAAAATGAATGAAATCTCGTACTTAGGCATTTTATCATACTGAGCAAAGTATATGAAGAAATGGCTGACATAGCTCAATAATTAAGGGAAGTTATTCTACGCATTTTTAACAACAATTTAATTTTCTCCAATACAGCTCTAAGGATATTGATCAAATTTCATACAGTTATTACTTGAGTTTCCGTCTTCAATAATACCAAATAGTTCATATTTCTCAGAAAATGAATATAAGGCTAGTTTATTCTAGGCATCTTAAACAAAAATTGGATTTTCTAAAAACCGCCTGATAGGATTTTCATTTTCTAAAGATAACTAGATGACGCATTAGTATATGAGAAAGTTTGTACAATGTATTTTGTACAGATTTTTTGCATATGCAATAGCATTGCATCAGAATATTTAATTGTGAACTGTAACTACAGTGAAATTGCTGCTGCCCCCCTTAAATTCGCGGGGTTTATGTTCTTGGAAATAGTTGTAAATGTTGCAACTTTTCTACAACTCGATAAAGGCCACACAGACAGTGCCCCTCACATCAGGCAGAAAGGCAAAAATGCATTTTTGAAAGGAATTAAAATTATCTTTAGAAATTTCCATATTTGATATATTATTTCGACTCGCCACATTATCTAGTAATCGATGCTAAGCGACACAGTGCCATTTGTTTTGACATAATTTCGAATTCATGAAATAGATTTCTACTTTTCTGTTTTCGAACTAAAGCCGAAGGGTATCCATTCCGTGCGACATTTCCTCGTCTCAGACGATGGCTCGCACACACGTATCTCCTCTGTTATCGGTTGCATTCATACATTTATTGTCACTGTCATACCTACCATATGGACCGCTGCAGTTTTGTGCATTTCCCAAAAAAATGCCTTGGTTTATTAAAGTGAATTTTTTAAAGCTTAGTTCATAGTTCATAACCGTGTAATTGTAGTCGGAAAAAATTTTTTCGGCGACGTTTCAAAATTTTATCCAGCGCTTCGTGCGGTCGATGGAGAGAATTCTAAATTGTTCCGCGTAGCAGAACGGACCGAGGCACACGCGCGCACGTAAGCACCGCAAAAGAGAAATAAATTACCGGGCGTCCTATGAGGTGTCCTGTATTCCTCCCCACCCTTATCCGTGCCCTTCAGGCCTAGCCGAATTTCCAATTTGTACCTTTGTTTAGTTTTGCGCGACGGGAGTAAAACGCTCGCCTACTCCGTGAGGGCGCTTCAAATGCAAAGGTTGGACCGATTCCAGCGCGATAATACGTTTCTGAATTGGCAATTTCGGATGTTGAATTAACTATTCTAATAATCAAAGAGGTCCTATTTTCCGTCCGAATTGTAGGCGAATTTTTTACTCCCGAAAATTCTTCAATTAGGACGAAAATGTTTAACGGAAGGACCTAGTCGTTTGCTGATGTCTGCTTGGCGCCGGGAATAAAAAAGTTTTAATTGATTAATGGCTAGTCACGCTCGTAGGTAGAGAAAGAGATGCATCCACGGGATGAGTGATGTATGGTTCTTTTACTAGGCGGAATTCAGACAATTAAGCAATTAAATTATTCAGGTAAATTATAGCTTTCACTTAAATTTCGCTTTGTGGTCGACTAAACAAAATTTGCATTTAAACTACCGGGTATAATGACTTTTAGTGGTTTATGCGATGAATAGAATCGGCGGGCGATAATGTATCAGAAAATACTGCTATTTTTTTCCTAAAATGCGCATTTGGTGTTATCAGTCGTTTGTTCTCCCAAACCGGTATTTAACCTTTGTATCATGAAGGAAGCCATTTTAATGCATCTCGACATCATTGACATTATGTTTTTATTACTTTCTCCATATACGTTGTATACAGAAATTATTGTTTTCATGAAAAAAATCGACTTCTAGATTTCAAAGGAAATACGTTTTGAGGTCCATAGAACACGTTTAGACTATTTTCGGAATGATGTCTGTGTGCATGTATGTATGTGATTGTGGGCGCTCTAACCCGAAAAGTATTTTCCATGTCGTTACCAAACTTCATATATAACACCTTAGCATGAGCACAAAGAACTGATTAGTGTTTGGACAATAACGGTTAACCGAAAGTCGAGGTTTATTCGAAACCCGAATCGGTTTTTGCGATATTTCTCTGTTAAAACATCATTATTGTATATACAAGTCTATACAAACGTTATAGAGAATGTAATTTCCTACAACTTTCATTTGAAACAATTTTCCACAGCATTTATTGTTTAGGAATTATTTATAAATAATAGGTTATTTCGGTTTCCATCAAATATCACCTTAAAAACGTCGTAATTGGTCATCTTCGTGAGGACCAAAATTGTAGAGAATAATATTTATTCCATGTTTTGTTTGAAACAAATTTTCGTAGAACCATCCATTTCGGAGATATTTAACTTATTCGTAAATTTTCAGTATACAGCGCCACCACCATGTAGCGGTTAATTCTGTAAACATATTCAAAATATAATTTACGGAAATAAGGACGACTGTATTCTTTTACGATACGAAATAATAATTTTGCCTTATAATGATTTTCATAATAATTTAAATATCTATACCCCAAATATGGAGAAAGTCATGTGTTGGCCACATCAGATTTTTTTAATGTCGAAGAAAAGGTAAATAGGGAGCCCTAAAATTCTGGCCTGAGTAAAGGGAGTTCAGGATCCGTTCACGTGTACGGACGACCGATACTGAGGCAAGGCTCCAGGTACGTACACGTATACGTCGCACCTGCTTAGGGAGTTTTGTCTCACTATAGTCGATAATATGTAATAGATAGCCAAAACGAGATCGAACAGTTCATTAGATTAACATTTGATGACTCCAACATTAAACGTATACCGCTAATTGTAAATTGAAACCCTCCCGCTTACATTCCAAGATCCTCCAATTCGGATACTTGCAGCAGCATAAATTCGCTTGAGCGGCGATTGCTCCGTGTGCCGCAATGGAAACTGCAATTACTTGGACGGAAGCTACCAAGAGAATCTGTGAAATTAGCTAAATAAAATAAACCCTAAAAAGCCCGAATTTCAACATGATTTCCTTCTTATCAAAAACATATCAAATTTCCATAATAAGGTTATGTGAATCGTTCTTATCCTTGCTCTTCGGAGTTATACATATAATATTATATATACATATATATAATATATATATATAATATATATATATATATATATAATATATATATATATATATAATATATATATATATATTCAGTTGCCGACCGTCGGAACGCTCTACCACAAATAATGTCTAACAACTCGACAGCGGTTGCATACATTTTAGAGATTCTTTCAATTTTAAAGAGTGCCACGCATAAAAAGTCCTTATGTGTGATCACCGTCCAAAATAAGGACCCGAGTTCGATTCCAGGGACGTTTAATTCCCCCAATTGGATAGCAGGAGCGGGGAGACTTTCTCGAATTTTTATCTCCTAAACTATAACTCGTAATTATATGCTCTCGGGGACATTTTTGTTGCAAATGTTATTCTCTATCCGACTAAAATGTATTAACCGATACCTTATAAAGGGCAAGGTAGAGAAAAATAAGGATTTCTTATTATTGCTGGATTAATGGCGTCACTTTGACACAAACCGAACTATGACCTACTATCAACCAGTGATGGTAAACCAAAAATATACGTTTCGATACGTTTTTCGTTACGATAAAAAATATATCGTTTTTTGTTTCACTCGAACCTAAATTTCGTTACGTTTAACGTTATAATGAAAAGTTTTAGTACAGATTAATGAAATCGAGGTAATCGCCATTTTTTAATATATGCATAACTTATTCAATTAATCGCCATGGCAACTGCAATTGTTAAAGTCTATTGTAGGCTCGATCTTAATGCGTAAGAAATGTATAGAAATTGTGAAGGATCGCATTAAAACATACTTTTTGGAGATGAATGGAAGTACCTCCTGATAACCATGCAAATATTTCTTTTGAAAGAGGAAAATAATCACATGCACTCCGGTTGGCAAGAATGCGAGCGGATGTTGAGTTCTTCGAACGTGGGCGGGGGTTAAAAAACTACCGAGCGGAAGGAAGTGAGAAAAGTAGAAAAAGAAATGAAGGGAGGAAAGGAAAGGGAATCCTAAGGACGGAAGAAGAATAATGGAGAGGTAAAAGGGATAAAGAGAGAGAGAGAGATGGATGAAAAGAGAGAGAGGGAGAAAAAATGAAGAGCGAAATTCGGTGAAAGGAAGCGAGAAAGAGAAAAAATCGACGAATGACCTCGTCAGAAGCTGGAAGAACAAGACTGCCTCCTAATAATGGCCTTAACAATTAACGAGTGAATGGATATAGCAGGATACAAAATTATGAAGCACTTCCAGATGTGCTAGAAACTTGAATTTTGGTACATAGGAAGGTCTAGTGGCAAAACCGACAGATAAAATCGCAACAAAATACATTGTACAAACTTTCTCATATAATAATGCCTCGCTTATTTATCTTTAGAAAATGAAATAGTATGAGCCGGTTTTTAGGAAATCCAATTGTTGTTAAAGTTGCCCAAGAATAAACTAGCCTTATATTCAATCATTGAGAAAAATTATATAGGTAGTAATGTTGAAGACTTAAATCCAAGTAACTGTACGAAATTTGATCAAAATCGTTAGAGCTGCATTTGAGAAAATCGAATTATTGTTAAAGTTGACTAGAATAAACTAGCCTTATATTCATTTTTTGAGAAATATGAACCATACAGTATTTTTGAAGACGTAACTCAAGTAACTGTACGAAATTTGATCAAAATCGTTATAGCCGTTTTCGAGAAAATCGAATTATTGTTAAAAATGCGTAGAATAAAATACTCTTAATTATTGATCAATGTCTACCATTTCTAAGTATACTCTGCGCAGTATGATAAAATGCCTAAGTACGAGATTTCACTCACTTTCGGTCTACCGTCTAGGCTCCAACGCCAGAAACAGACAGACACGGCATTGCGAAAACCACTTTTTCGGATTCAGCGACACCTAAAACGTATATTTCCGTAAAAATCTCGAGGTCGAATTTTTTCGGGATAACAAGAGTTTCTCGATACTTCGTATGAGAAAGTAAAAAATCGGTACAACATACATTGTACAAACTTTCTCATATATAGGTACTAATGCGTCGTTTAGTTATCTTTAGAAAATGAAAATCGTATGAGCCTGTTTTTAGAAAATCGAATTATTGTTAAAGTTGCCTAGAATAAACTAGCCTTATATTCATTTTTTGAGAAATATGAGCTATAAAGTATTATTGAAGACCTAAACTCAACTGTACGAAATTTGATCAAAATCGTTAGAGCCGTTTTCGAGAAAATTGGATTGTTTTTAAAAATGCGTAGAATAAACTACTCTTAATTATTGAGCAATGTGACCCATTTCTATGTATACTCTGCTCAGTATGACAAAATGCCGAAGTACGAGATTTCATTCATTTTCGCTCTACTGTCTAGGCTCCAGAGCCAGTAACCGACAGAGAGACGACATTGCGAAAACCACTTTTTCGGATTCAACGACACCTAAAACGTATATTTCCGTAAAAATCTCTAGGTCGAATTTTTTCGCGATAGCAATACTTTCTCGATACTTCGTATGAGAAAGCAAAAAAGAAGAAGAAGCAGCAGTTGGCAAGAATGCGGGCGGATGATGAGTTCTTCGAACGTGAGCTGGGTTAAAGGACTACCGAGCGGAAGGAAGTGAGAAAACTAGAGAAATAAATTAATGGAGGAAAGGAAAGGGAAACCTAACGACGGAAGAAGAATAAGGGAGTGGTAAAAGGGCTATAGAGAGAGAGAGAGAGAGGCAGGGGGAAAAAATGAAGAGCAAAATTCGGTGAAAGGAAGCGAGAGGGGTGGGGGGGGGAGAGAGAATCGACGGATGACCTCGTCAGAAGCTGAAAGAACGAGACTGCCTCTTAATAATGGCCTTACCAGGTAACGAGCGAAACGAGAGAGAGAAAGTGAAGAGGAAAAATAATGGCCGAGATGTGAGGCGTGAGCCTAAAAGATGACCGACTCGATTGCCTCTTCGATTTTCGAAATGGGAAGGACCCGGTTTTTAATAAAAAGACTCCTACGAAGCCTTTACCAGCTTGGAATCCCCCCTCGATTAACGCCCAGAAGCTGGTCGTTGGCGATACGCATAAAATAAAACGGCATATTAAAAAAAAAAAGGGACCCACATAAATAATTTTTATGCCTCTTCTGAGAACAATCGAATTTCCCGAAACGCGAACTATCAATGACTCGGATTATCGATTTGTAGAAGAAAAATGTCTTCCTTTTAAATATTACAACGCGTTCGAATGCGAATTCTCTATAAATCTAATACTTTTTTCGTCTCTTATCGACTGCGTCGTGCGTCAGTAAGCTGAGATGAAAGAACCGCATTCCATCAATATCTTAAGAGCCACGTGGTTAAATAAAAAATGGCGTCCCGATAAAAATGGCTCGTTTACCTACATTTTTCTCGTGGATGCAAAACACCTATTACCTCCAGCTAATATACTCCCACAAAACTGATCTTGTGTCTGCGTAAATTATTCACGCACGACGATGCGACAAACCTTCTTCATTAGATTGGTTAGCAACATGACAAAAATTGCGTGCTTTCATTCAATTTTGTGTCATTCAGCGCATGTAAAATGGATTATTACTTTCATATTATTGATAATATATATTAAATAATCTCAGCTTATATAATATTTCCTACATTGAAAGACAAGACACTCAGAATTACGCAGCGTCATATGTGTAACATCAAAAGAAAGTATGATGTAACTAAAAAAATATATCCCAAATTTATACTAAAATTTCAATAGTCAAATATTTCATTTAAACTGGCTATTAACGTCAACAACTTGTAATTATGATCGACACATTTCTATGGAAACCATACATATCACGAGAAAATAGTTTACGCGCGAAGAGGTTTCCCAGCGACTTAGCGAAACAATCGAAGATCTAATTATTTCGTAAGAATATAAAATTATGAAAAATTCATATTACACCATAAAATTGTTGCCACAACTTAAAGCCTTAAGAAATGACAAACAAACCTCATGAGACATATCCTATTACAAGCATTTCGTTTGGCGAACAAGGAGGTAATTTCGAAGGAAGAGAAAAATAATTGACTCCTTCTGCAGGAAGCTTTGCGATAGAAGAAAAATTCCTGAATTACACCGGGCTGGGGAAAAATTTGAAATGACAAAGAGAAGAAATAACGTAAGGGATGCGGAAGCGGGAGGACAATGGAAGAGAAAGAGAGATAAAGGATGAGAATCGGGGAAATTGGATCGGCGGAAAAAAATAAGAAAGCAGGGGAAATTGAATCTTGGTGCGGTAGAAGAGGTTGAGGCGAAAAAAAATATTCGCGGATTCATGGTGAATTTCCTAACCGCTAAAATATCTGGCATATAGAAAGACTTATTTCCGATACAGTCAGACGCAAGAACTCAGTGATGAAATGGTGGGCAAAACAATGAAGGAGAGTAAAAGATTTTCGGGGAATTATATATATATATATGTGTGTGTGTGTGTATATACATATATACATATATACATATATACATATATATATATATAGTTAATGAACGAGACGAGATAGACAGACTTGTGACCTAGAAAAACTGAAAGAAAAGATAGATGCCTTCAGAAGGAAGTTGGAAGATCACCTTAGAAATTTGAAAAACAAACCGAAGACCGTGGATACAGAATGGGAGGAAGTGAAAGCCAGCATCAAAGACACCTTGAATCAAGGGATTGGGAAACAAGGGAAGAAAATCAGAAAACCATGGATCACTAAGGAAATGCTGGAGAAAATGGATGAGAGAAGAAAATGGAAAAACGATAACAGTGAAGAAGGTAGAGCCAATTGTAGACGCATAAACAATGAGTTGAGAAGGGTAACAGATAAAGCTAGGGAAATTTGAATAAAAGAAAAATGTGAGGAAATACAACAGATGGAGAAGTTAGGACGGTACGACATGATGTACCATAGGGCACTGGAGTTAGAAGATAAGAAGCCTAATGGGATTCGCGTTAAAGGAATTATGAATACAAATGGAAAAGTAGACGCAGAACCAAAGGATGTAGTACAGGTATGGGAAGAATACATTAAGGAACTATACAAAAAGCAGGCAGGATCGGTACAAATGGAACTGGAATAAGAGAAATGCATTGAAAAAGACAACTTGGGACCAAGTATTATCAAAAGCGAAGTAGAAAAGGCGACACTGGAACTAAAGAAACTAAAAGCTACAGGCAGCGATGGAATACCGGCAGAGGTACTTAAAGTCATGGGATCGGAAGGACTAAAAGTGATTACGAAACTAATTAACAAGATCTACGACTCGGGAGAGTGGCCTCAGGATTTCTTAGATGTAACAATGATCTCTCTAAAGAAGAAGTCAAAGGCAATGCAGTGTAAAGACTACAGAAGGATAAGCCTACTGTCACACACTTCGAAGATTATCACGAGAATTCTTAATAAAAGACTAGCAAGTTGTCAGGTCAGGTTGGAGAATGCGGACATCAGCGGAGTACATATCGGTAGAGGAGTAAGACAGGGCTGCTGTCTATCGCCGATTCTATTCAATATATATGGAGAGAGGCTAATGCAGGATGCGTTAGAAGGCACGGAAGATTTCAAAATCGGAGGAAGGATTATAAGAACAGTGAAATACGCGGATGATCAAGTACTTCTAGCAAGAAAGGAAAAGGAACTCCAGAAAATGATAAACAGACTAGTGATAATAAGTAGAAAATACGGTATGAAAATTAATACAGGAAAATCCAAGGTTATGCGATTATCAAGTAAAGAAGAAGAAAATTTGAAAATAAGTATTAGAAGAAAGGCAATAGAATACGTTTCAGATCATAAATACCTTGGAAGCATCATAGCGACAGAAGAAAAATGTACCGATGAAATCAGGACTAGAATAACAAAAGAAACTCCTACTAACGGGAAATACAATGCAGGAAACCCGCAAGAGGTTGATAAAATGCTATGTTTGGAGTATAGTTTTGTATGGGGTAGAAACATGGACGCTACGGAAAAATGACATAAAATACTTGGAAAACTTCGAAATGTGGACATGGAGAAGAATGCTGAAGATAAAATGGACAGATAGGGTGAAAAATGAGGAAGTACTACGAAGAATAGGAGAGAAGCGAACGATTATACAGACTATCAGAAAGAGGAAGGCGAACTGGATTGGGCATTACCTGAGGAGACAGTGCATGATTAAAGAAGTGCTAGAAGGAAAACTGGATGGAAAAAGAGAAAGAGGAAGGAAAAGGTTTTAGCTGGTAGAGACTTGAAATGGAAAGAGACGTATCAAGATATGAAGAAAACTTCGGAAAATAGGAGTATATGGAGAACCAAGTTCAACCATGAATAATCACGGACTACCTATGATGATGTTAATGAACATGATTACTTTTATAGTAAAATATTTGCCTAACGAATATTATGATTCCATTGAACATATACATGACATTAATTTATCAATGTGACAAATGATAATATTTAAACCCGAGATTAGCCCCTTTTATTTTTAAAATCACAAGGAATTGACAAGCAAAAAATAAAATAGAGAAAAATCTACATAATCTCGTTAGCGTATTTTCATTTATTTAAATGGAAGCATCGCTGGAGAGAAAAATGCCCAACTAATTGCTTGGTTGTTTAAACTGAGACAGAGATTGCTGAACAAGATTAAGTCGTTTCAAAAGAAGAAACACAATGATTACACGTGACACGGAATATGAGAGAAGAGAAATGTAGAAGGGAACACAGGAGCGCAGAACCTAACAAATGAGCGTCGTGTAGTCGAAAGACATTACGTCGACGAAAGCTACAGAAAGGGAAAAAATGGATGAATAAATATAGGAGGGAGATAAGAGGTTCGGGCGCGATATTAGGGAGGCGAGCGTAAAAGGATCTTCTAAAAAAAATAAGGAAAATATAAAGGAACGCCAAAGACTGCGAAGAATACAAAAACATCAAGAAGGGTAGTAGGAAAAAGAATGACAAAACGAGAAGAGGTAGGGATAGAGAAGGTTAGGGAAACATGGAAGAGAAAAACAAGGGAAAGAAGATGCGAGAGTAAAGGAGGGAGAGAGAGAAAGAGAGGGAGGGAGACGAAGGGAAAGCAAAAGAGAGAGGCAGGAAAGATGGAAAAGAGAGAGCGAGAGAGGGAGGGATAGAGTAGAATGAGAGAGAGGGGAGTACAGAGAGGGTGAGAAAATAGATAGGGAGGAGGGAGAGAGAGAAGGGAGAGACAAAGGGAGAGAAAAGGGAGAGAGAGAGAGAAGGGAGAGAGAAAGGGAGAGGGAAGGGAGAGGGAAGGGAGAGAGAAGGGAGAGAGAAGGGAGAGAGAAGGGAGAGAGAAGGGAGAGAGAAGGGAGAGAGAGAAGGGAGAGAGAAAGGGAGAGAGAAGGGAGAGAGAAAGGGAGAGAGAAGGGAGGGAGAAAGGGAGAGAGAAGGGAGAAAGGGAGTGAGAAAGGGAGAGAGAAGGGGGAGAGAAAGGGAGAGAGAGAAAGGGGGAGAAGGGAGAGAGAGGTGGGAGAGAGAGAAGGGAGAGAGAGAAAATAGATAGGGAGGGAGAGAGAGAGAGATGGAGGAGAGATAGACAGACAGACAGACAAACGACTCTATTTAGGGCGACACTGAGACTACACAGTCCCTTCTTACATTTAACCCTGAGGGAGGAGAGGAAGGAGAGAGAGAGGGAGAAGAGAGAGAGGGACGAGAGAGAAAGAGAGGTGTAGGAGAAAGGGATGAGAGAAGGGAAAAGGAAGAAGGGTGAGACAGACGAAAGAATGGGAAAGCGTGAGGAAGAGCGAGCGGAGCTGGTGGGACAGAGAGATATTGGGAGGAAAATGGAGATAGCAGAGTAGGTAGAGAGGGAGTTGAGTGGAGAGGGTTTTGCAGAGGGGGAGTGGAGAGAGAGAGAGAGGAGGGGAACGTGATAAGTAAGACCTGAACGTATAGGAGAGAAATCTTCCTTCTTTCTTCCATCCTCTCTCTCTCTCTCTCCTTTTCCTGTCTTCTCTCCGCCTAGCTCTCCCTACCATTTCATAGGAAACCTCCTCCCTGAAACACGAGAGGCATTTGAGAGATTGGATGGCAGATAGGGCGGAAATATGCACTTTAAAAAAAAAGAAGAGAGGATAGAGGGAGGGAGGGAGAGAGAAGAGAGAGAGGATTTTAGGAGCAGGAGGAGGAGAGGGAGGAGGTCTTCACTCTCTTTTTCATATCCATCGTTTCTCGGCAAGGCTCTTTTCACATCTCTCCTCTTTCTCTCTATTATGCCCACCCTCTCTCTCTCTCTCTCTCCTCTTCCTACTCCTCCGTCTCCTTATGTCGCCCCCTTTATTGCTAGCCATCTTTCTCAAGCCCAAGGAGCAATATTCTCCTGGAAGATTCCTCACTTTACGCTTTCTCCCTCTCTCTCTCCCTCTTCATCTCGCCGTGTTATTACTCACGTCCCTTCTATCTCTTATCGTTCCAATTCTCTTATCCCGCGAGAAATCTCTGACATCTTCCTCTCTCTCTCTCTCCGATGCTATTTCATCCTCCGCGGGGGTTTCGCTTCATAATTACGCGGGTCTTTCCTCGCAGCGTTAAGACGCTTGCGTCGCGGTTTTTTTTTTTTGCGACGAGAATAAACATTCACGACGAGAAGCCAGTGTTGCCAATCTAGCGAATTTGCAGCTAGATCTTGCTACTTTCTAACTCAAACTAGCTCCGAAAAATCATCCGTAGAGGCTTGTTACAAACCTGGCGAATCGAAAAAAGATTTTAGTTTTTTCTAGCTACTATCTAAAACATCCTAGATAAGTCGAAGATGTGGTACCCAATGAACAACAAACAACTAGCAGTTGCAGAAATCCTTGAATTTAAAGGAGGGAATAGACTGGCAAGTTACTTGCGACATCTCGCCCAAGGACTCGCCAGTGTGTTTACACTGTCAACAAATATCGCCGCGATTTACCTCAAAAACCAACCTTTACAGAGTACCAAATGTTTTAAATGGTTCGCAATAACGATCAATTAAAGCGTACGTTATATTATTTTTCGGCGAGTTATTGTTCCTTATTTTTACTTTAGCTTAGTTTCACTGAGAATTTCTAAAAATATTTTAATGTAAAAGATTTGTCAGAACAGAGGGGACTACGCAAAAATCTCAAAAAATCTGATGTGGCCAACACATGACTTTCTCCATATTTGGGGTATAGATATTTTAATTATTATGAAAATCATTATAAGGCAAAATTATTATTTCGTATCGTAAAAGAATACAGTCGTCCTTATTGCCGTAAATTATATTTTGAATATGTTTACAGAATTCACCGCTACATGGTGGTGGCGCTGTATACTGGAAATTTACGAATAAGTTAAATATCTCCGAAATGGATGGTTCTACGAAAATTTGTTTCAAACAAAACATGGAATAAATATTATTCTCTACAACATTGGCCCTCACGAAGATTACCAATAACGACGTTTTTAAGGAGACATTTGACGGAAATCGAGAAAACCGATTATTTATAAATAATTCCTTAACAATAACTGCTATGGAAAATTCTTTCAAATGAAAGTTGTAGGAAATTACATTCTATATAACCTTTGTATAGAATTGTATATACAATAATGATGTTTTAACGGAGAAATATCGCAAAATCCGAATCGGGTTTCGAATAAAACTCGACTTTCGGTTAACCGGTATTGTCCAAAAACTAATGTTCTTTTTGCTCATGCTAAAGTGTTATATATGAAATTTGGTATTAATATGACAAGTACTTTTTGAGTTACAGCGCTCACAATCACATAAACACACACGCACACACACAGACATCATTCCGAAAATAGTCTAAACGTATTCTAGGGACCTCAAAACGAGTATTTCCGTTGAAATCTCGAAGTCGATTTTTTTCGTGGTCACAATACTTTCCCATACTACGTATGGAGAAAGTAAAAAGCAGACGGAAACACCAATAACAGCATGGTTTTCACAGTTGGAGTCTGCCTTCCTATATACTTTTCATAAAATTCTTACAAAAGAAACATTCGGTGTTGGGAAAAAGTTTTCAATTAGCCAAGAAATTGGTTCAGGGGAAGGTTTGTGTCTGTGTAATAGTTAATGCTCAGCACACAATTACAATACTCTTATAGTTTAGAAACATCATATGGTTAGCTTCCTTACACAGTCATGAACATTACAGGTAATTAAATATTTTGCTACTTTCTAGCTACCAAGAAGATGAAATCCAGCTCCATAGTGCTAAAAAAAAATGTGGCAACACTGCGAGAATCTGTTGAAACGCGAGATTCGGTTAGATAATGGCGAACTGTCTATTTTTATTTCATTTTTTACGATTTAGTTCTACATTTTCCTCATAATGCCCGCTTATTATTTTTATCTTTGTGTTTTATCGGTTTAAACTGTTAAACATTCCTATTTGCGAGTAAAATAATCTCTTAAAAAGACATATTAAATACAAGGCCTTACTGTTTAATTTAAACAGACATTGCTTGTGATTCATGATTAGAAGTCGTGTTATCGAGTTGAATTCTTTGATTGCAATTATCAAAAGTACAAAGGAATTACTCATTGACGATATACGCGCTTTAAAATCAAATTGAAAGATGAATAGCTGCTTCTGTACCTCTAATTTAACGCCAAACGATATCCTCTTGGAATTCAACACGCATCAATGCCACTGATGACAGCTGCCTGGTATCGAAAATATGCATCTTTTTTTCTTGCGACTTATTTTATGGATTCTAGAAATACCTCAGTGCTAAAATGGACAATTACGTGCCAGAAAACAGATAAACTTGACGTTTCTCTATTTAACGGCTATGCGATTTAATTTGAATGCGGATTATTGACTTGAACCTGAATCTATACCGTGAAAACACATTGAAATTGAAACACTTTGAGTCATATCCATAAAATGTTGATAAATTATTACCACCGCCTTCACCTGAACTATTTGATAAACTGCTTTGCGTTGCGACTAATTAAGAAAATTCCTACAGAACTTCGATTTTTTTACATTACTACCTCTTCCGCTAGAGCGAATTAACTCGTTTTTCTGATTATTTTCCTTTCAACATGAGCACGGGTTGGCAAAATTAGCAGAAAACCTATCAAAAAGTGGGTGACGTTTCTTTGAATAAACATTTAATGGCAGAAAATGTATCGCCTTTCATTTATCACATTTCTTTGATCTGGGTTCTTTATACTATCTCAGCCTCCTTCCCTCTCTCCTCTTCCCGATGGGAGGGAATGCGGTTACAGGCAAAAATGGCAAATTCAAAAGAAAAGATTTTTATTAATAAGCCTGAAGCAATTTCTACTCAATTTGCTCAGCTGAGAGGGTCCCCTTATACAATGGACAAACATTATTCCATTAGCATTAACAGGAAGACACACTTAAATGTTTAAAAAAGTATCATGGTAATGATTCTGCGTAAAACTCATAAATACAATATTAATAAGTGTGTCCGAGAAGGAGTGGTCACATTTAAAACATTTTTAGCGAGAAGATGAATAAAGCTGGAAGAGAACAGTTTTCACCATATGAAAGCGGAACTTTAATAGTTTTATACACACTACTTCTATCGAGTGCGCATGGATGTGCGCATGCGTCAAATTGAGATAAAGCTAGATTGCGGAGACCACGTGGCAGTTGCTCCGGACATGGCTTCCGATTGGCATAAGCCTGCGTGTGTGTGGCGGATGGCACATTCATGTTCGTAGAACAAGTAGCTTACATAAAACTATCAAAGCTCTGCTTTCTTGTGGTGAAAACTGTTTCCTTGTAGCTTTATTCATTTTCTCATTTAAAATGTTTGAAATGTGTCCACTCTTTCGCGGATTTCCGAAAATAAATCGACTTTTTTTTCAACCAAAGCATAACTTACAATCCAATCAATTTCTCAAATAGCGCAAAAGTGTAACTATATTCGTGTAATTCCTGCATATAATAACGAATTCAGCAGCCTTATAATAACACCTGTAAATGTTTCCGAGAATTTTCCGTATTATTCATCTATTCAACATGACATGGGATGCATAAATAATTAGTTTCACAGAAAACACTACTGAAAAATAATTATTGTGCCTTATTATCTCCCTCGTCCTTAATTTGAAGCGTATAAACCTTCGCTTTGATAAACAAAATTTAGAAAGGCTGTCTAATAATAGCGGTATACCTGCTACGAGGTCGTATTAGCAAAATTGTGATTACAACTCAAAAAAACGCAGGTCAGTTTAGATAGGACATACTATAGTGTATTATGAAACACAACGATATAGTAATGCTCTTAATATTCTGAAAAAATATCTTGCTTTCCATAACATGCAATGAATTTGCATATCTCTCTTAGAAACGATAACAATTCAAGTTCAGATATCTACCAAGACCATCTTGTTTTCAATCAAGGCAATGTAGCGCGAGTCGTTATAAATTAATATTTTTATTGCGCTAAACTCGCAAGATAAACACTTAAATGCACCTATCGCCGACTGAATGGAGATTATTTGAATTTCCATGTCGAATTTAATACTTTTAGAAGGATATAAGCGACATTGGAGAGATGATCCTAATGGTATGAATCGTAGATGGACAAACTACTTGTAGCGAATCAACTTAGCGATGAAACTCGCAAAACGACTTGTCGCATCAAACCGTTATCAAAATTGACACATTTTCTAATCAATTCATAGGAATGCTGATGCGTTGAATGATCTTATCCGGATATAAGAAAATTTATTTGCTTGTTTGATCCCTGAAAATTTACCTTTTCCATCATTTATAAACGCAACCAATTTTTATTACATTTTCGTCTAGTTCATAAATATTAGTCTCCGTCCTTTTGCAGTGAATGCAATTAATATAACAACGTCGAACGCAGAGCAACTACGCCCTCGACGATGTTAGAAGCCGAGTGCCCGAGCTTTTCATATTCAGACAAACTAATAACCCATCTACCAGTTCAAAAAAAAAAACGTAACGGAATTTTCGAGATCCCTTTACTGCTGGAGTACAGTTGTTGACCAGGAGAAAAAACATAAAATCCGAACGAAGTAACGATTTACTTCCGAGGTGTTAGGCAGTGTTTTCAAAGCGCTCCGCCGACAACACAGTTGGAATAGTCGACCTAAAAATGTCACCTTCAATTCCGTTGACGTGCTTTCTCGCGAAAAAGGCGACGCGGCATACACGTGAAAGCACGGAGAATACAATAATCCGAAGCGATCAAAAAGCTACGAAATCCTCCTTTTTTTATGTTAACCCCCTTATCTTGGCAAGGTTATATTCAAAGTTGGAAAAAAACGGAGAAAAATTAATAATTTTTTGTTTCAATTTTATGGATTTATTTTCAGTTGCATACACTACCACAGTGTCGCGCCTCCCCGGAAGATGTAAAAATTTTCTACGCCTCCCTTCGTTTATGAAATGAAATCAAATAGTAATCGTAATTAAATAAGCCATCTCTATTGTGAACAAACATATGGTAATCATTAAAAAGATATATTTACCCTTATTTTACGGCTGACGCGCATAACTAATGACTGCACATTTCATCGAAACTTGGCACGACTTTTGATATTGACGCTCCCATGTCTTGTTTGACATTTATCTTCGACTTATATATCTTATTAATAGCAGCAACCGCAGAAAACACAGTTTCACATAAATATGTAAGTGATTCAAGTTCATAAGTATATATATATTACCTGCGTGACAGTACATCCGGTATTCACCGACATTTTTATTAATCTCGGTAAAATAATTTTTATGGTAATATTTGCAAAATTTTCGCGCCTCAAATTTTGTGAACTACTGCACTACCAAGTTTTAGAAGCAAGATAGCAATTCACGTAATAGCAATAAAAATTACTTCTCTATATTATAGAACGAATTGCCAAGTTTAGGGTTAACCTATGTAGCATTAGTTCCCAAATCGTGCCCTTCAATGACAAATAGAATTACATTTATCCTCAAGTAGAGTAAGTTCCGCCAATCGAATTCAGTTTGTATGTTGTCATAGCACTGGAATGGAAACATTCATCGCCATACCTTATACTCATACTTAAACACGGGGAGTCCCTTCAAGCGAATTGAACCCATACACGCAAAAACACAATCGCCAGATATTGCAAGGGACCGGCCAAAACGGAACGACAGATAAATATATTCCTTCGGTTTACATGCTAGGGCGCCCCTAATACGAAGGGAAAAGAGAGATCTCGAGTGAAATTGGAAAGCGGAGTTCCCAATAAGATGTTCGAAAATGGCGCGAGAGAAGCATCTCCCTATTGCTCCCAACGTCTAAATCCTGGTTTATTTTCTTCTTCTTTTTCTCTCCCTCTTTCTCGGAATATAGAGAGAGAGAGAGAACGAGGACGTGCGACGCATAAACAGACACGGGCAAAGATGTGGTCCACATGACTGGCGAAAGAGGGGACTGTATTTTTTTAAAAAGAGTTTTCGATGTAAAGGTGTTTACTTGTGGTACATGTGTGCTTGTGCGTAAGATTTACGTATTTAAATATTATATGTGTGTGTAAATAATATAAATATATACTGTTCAGTAATAATTCTATTTAGAGTAATTATTCATTTATTTGATCTTTCTTACAATTAGAATTAACATATGTATGTCTATACCCTTTCATATCTCTAAAGCAAAAATCAGAATGAAATAAGGCACCTGACAAACATTAATTCGGAAAACTGTAGATCGCCTTCTTAGAGCAAGCACTGAAGCATATGGCTTATGAATGTTTATTTGTACGTGTGTTTCCATCTGCTTAAAAATATTTCTGTGAGTCCGTTAGCGTACATGTCTTTGTGTACGTGTAGCTGTCTCGTAAATATTTTTGTGTGTGTATTATATCTATGTATGTATTTATCTATTTGTGTGTGTGTGTGAGCGCGGATGGGTGTGTCCTTAGGAAGTAAGTGACGATAAAATGGGGGGAAGGAAAGCTAAAAGGAGGAAAGAAGTGAGTGTACCTCCATCTGTGATCCTGGAACCCCAAAGGCAATATTCCGGCGTGAAATATAAAACAAAAGAACTCGGAATACAAGCGCTGCGTGAGAAGAGAGAGAGGGAGGGAGGACGCTCGTGAAATAGGAGAGGTGGGAGGCGAGTCGAACTGGGACACGGGAGATCGTAGAGGTCTTTCAAGGCTTCCCGTTGCCATGGGGACAGATAGTTCGGGGCTAAGAAAAAAATAAGAGAACGTTCGAGCGAAGAAAATATATATAAAAAAACAGCAAAATAAAATGCATTTTTTGGAGTGGCGTTAAGAATTGTAAGAATACAATCTTATCGCCTTACTGGAGATGTAAAACGTAAATTTTCTCTCAAAGGCATAATGTTGCGCAATTTTTTTCCTTTATATAAACGCGCGCGCGTGTATAAAAAAGTCACGCGCGAACAGTAAAACCCCGATTTTCCGTGGGTGGATTTACCGAGCGAATAGACATACCGAAATAAAAAACCCCTGAAAACATCAACGCAGAAATACCTTTTTCAAACGCTAAATTATCGCACCCGCGGCAGTTTGTATATTTATTTATCGCCAGCTAATTAACAGCGCCCTAATTATAATTAAAAACAGTGCAATTATTTTAAAGATTTATTGTATCCGACTTGATTCTTAATATATTTAACAAAGTCATGTTTTTCTGCGGGGCATTCATTCGTACGATTGTGACGACCTCTTTTTTACGCAAATAAACAAATAAGCCTGTAAAATATTTAAGGTAAATTTGAAATAATTTTGGCTTTAAAATTTGATTTTCCGGTAAACTAGTTTTTCTTATTATTATCCGAGGGTAAAAATGTCCTAATTATATCTCGGATGGCCGGGATTTTATTTTTATACACACAAACGCGAGTGCGAATGTGTGTGTGTACGCGCGTGCGCGTAAGTGTGCAAAAGCGTTCCTTCCCTTTCCTTTCACAGGAGAAAAACGATCCCGCGCCAACAGAGAAACAAAACCTAGTGCTGCAAATATTCCAGCTATCTCTCTCTTTCTCTTGCTTTCCGATAGGATCGCTTTTCAATCGGCCATTGCCCTTGCCTTGTTATCCGATTCCCCAGAACGTAGAACCCTTTTTTATTCCCTCTAAACTCTTATCTCTTTCTTTCCAACATTTCTGCGCCTAAGACGGCGTTACAACGTCTTTACACTTTTACTGTCGCGTAATTTTTACTTTCTCACACACGAGGTATATTGAGAAAGTACGTATTGTAATCGCGAAAAAAATTCAACCAACCTCGAGATTTTGAGGGAAATATACGTCTTAGGTGTAGCCGAGTCCGAAAACGCGGTTTTCGCAATGCCGTCTGTGTGTCTGTAACTGGCTCTAGAGCCTAAAAGGTAGAGAGAAAATGAATGTAATCTCACACTTAGTCATTTAATCATACAGAATAGAAGCTGTGAAGAAATGGTTGACATTGCTCAATAATAAAGGGTAGTTTATTCTACGAAGTTTTAACAACAATTTCATTTATTAAAAACGACTATAACGATCTTGATCAAATTTCGTACCGTTACTTGATTATACGTCAGCAATAATAATTCATATTTTTCAAAAAATTAATAGTAAAGAAGAGTATTTCTTTTCCTATACATTATTATCGTAGAAGTAGCCGTTATCAAGAAAATCAAAGCAGAACATCTTACTTCGAGTTGAACTTTGCAAATTTCTTGCATGGTTACTTCTTCATTGTTGCTAACATAAACAACCTCACAAACAACCGTTTAATTTCCATACGTGTGCATGCAATATTTTAAAATAGGAAGAAAATGGATTATTCATGATGAAGAAAAGAACTTTAAAACGCTATTTCCCTTACGTACAGGTATATAATTGCTTTCCAATACTACATTTCACGAAACGCGCACATTTGTGATACGTTGTACACTTTCCTAACTTGTTGTATATTGTGAACGTTCTCTCACGAAATTAAATTTGAAAGTTAATTCTTTAAAAAATATAATCATTTTTATTTAAACAGTATTGGTTCGATGAGATGAAGTCAGCTAATTTAACTTAACAGTACCATTTGTATTAAATTGACATTAATATAATTAATTAATTGTGCAAAATCATTATGCATATCATCCGGTGATTTTTCGTCGTATAATTTTTATCGTGTATTTTTCCTCACGAAAGTTAATTTAAATCTATTTTCCTTTAAATATAGTAATTTTTATTTCTACGTAATAGATTCGGTAACTTAATAGTTGCAATATTAATATTATCACGACGCCATTCCCTCCAAAATATATTGGAATTGTGCCGTGAGGAATACGGTTGGCGCCGAACTCCCCGGTGCAGAATAATTCAATCGCCGAACCGGTCGCGCCGAATCGCATGACCGTTGAAAAACTAAACTAAAGCATTCTTCCAAGATTAAATTTTTTTATCCCACTTAAACTAATGAATATATAGTTTTCGGATTTTTCCCTTAGATGAATTTTTGAAAACTATCCACCTGCAAAATTTCAACCTCCTATGCAAAGTAGAAGTGCCCTAGACTTTAGCGTACAGACATACTAACTTTCTGCTTTATTAGTATAGAAAATTATACCTAGGAGTTATATTAATAACTGTATCAAAGTGAACAAATGAAAATCTTAGCCTTTTGCAGTTTTTGCATTTTAGCATAAAACCTCTTGCTAAATGAAACCTGGAAGACGATCGAATTCGTACCAAGAAATATTTTTTCCTTTCACAGAAACTTTTCAAGAATCTCATCACTGTCAGAAGTTCCACTCCTGCTCCATATAGGAACTCATCTTGAACATTACATGATATGAATAACGAATCGCGACCTAGTTCCAACTTGAATGCCTTCATCTGCATTCCGCCCGCGACTTATTATTATGATAATAAGATAGCGGGAATACGTTATGTTAAGTCTGTGTTTGGGTCCGTGATGACAGAATCACGGTAAGTAGGTGAAAACGGCCTCGCGGACATAAACGACGCGGTGGCACCGGTTGAAACAGCAGAATGACGAACGGACAGTTCGCATTATGGAATTCATTTGAATTCCAAAACGGTCTCCGAAACTGCAGATGGGAATGAGTGGATAGGTTATGCATACGATGAGAGAGAGAGAGAGAGAGAGAGAGAAAGAGAGAGACGAACAACCTAATTATGACATACCATTTGGTGGGTGACCCGTGATTTGTCAATTATTCGCGTAACATTCGGATGCAAATTCGAGAATGTGATTCCCCCCCCCCCTCTCTCTGGAAGCCGATTTGCGGCATATTAATCATCTGGATACGGGATATACATTTCGCTGGAATCCGTGAAGATTATTAATAGGCTGCGAGGGCGATTGTGACGTTTTAGGCGCAAGATGCAACCCAAATAACACGAGAGGTGCTGTTAAAGAGAAGGTGCCTTTAAATCTCGGTTGATACCATGTTAACTCTTATAGTAAGAGGACTATATCAGTATCTTGGACAGCGAAGGGAGTTAAATTCGTGGAAAGTGTCGCGTTAGACGTGACGGTGTTGCGTTAATTTAATATCGTTAAGGAAAAATCCGCGTCCGTGCTAAGACAGGGGCCCGAAAAATAAATGTTTACACTAAATGGCCACTATTCGATTGTATTACTTATAAAATATTTCACGTAAATACCAAAATTTTTAATAACATTCCCAGCTTATTAAACAGTCCTATTTGTAACACTTTGTTGAGGTATAAAAGAAATTTCTTGCGGAAACCAGTGCATGGTGTTCTAAGGACGCAGGAAAATATCGACGCCGAATCTAGTATTTTATAATGAGTGCGTTTAAGGCCTCATCATAAGTTTAGCGATTGCTCTTCTTATGGAAGGACTTTATAAAGAATATGAAACTGAGAAAATACGGGATGCGGTTCGCGGATTTGTTACGGTGCCTTAATGCGGCCCGCAGAATTGTTAGTGGGCCATCATGCGGCCCGAACCCCTGGGCAAATTGCTATTTCAGGTCGAATGCATACGTAAGATGCGATCCGAGGATAGTTTAGGTCCAACTGTAATTTAATTTTAAGCGTGTTAGTTAAATAAGCTTCAAGTTTGTCAAGCATCATTGGACGAGTGGTAGTCGGAAATTAATAGGACCGAATTTTTTGTCTCAGTAACCAGGCCAAATACTCGTGTATTACAAGTCGTTACATGTCACAACATAATTCAAAAATTATTAATAAAGTAGGCGTCTGTTATATTTATGTCGGCTCCTGTACAACGAACATACAGTTAGGTGGTTAGCCATCATGGATTTACGAACGAAACAACGATATGAGATTATAGATTACATTTGAACCGCGAAGTGATTTTCTGCCCATATCACGATATGAATCAAAGGTCAATAGTTTCAATAAATTTATAAAAAGTAACCGTCGTACCAGCTTGAGAAAAATTTGATTCTCTAGGGCAAAGGTGGGGAAACTAGGGCCCGCGGGCCACGTCAGGCCCGCAAGAGCATTTTATACGTCCCGCGATGTCATTACGAAAGCGAAACATAAAAAGTAATACAGACAATTTCGTATTATGTTGTTAAAATTAAAAAAAGGAAAACCTTTTCCGGTGAAGTTTAAACGATAAAATATAATTAAATATCAATTTTCACATATAGAAACTTTCGTATTCTCTCAAGTAACTTCCACTGTGGTACTCCTAAACATTTTCATCTGTTAATGCGGCCAAGCTAAGCAACCGTAACTGCTAATGCGGCCCGTCTCGTCAAATGTTTCCCCACCCCTGCTCTAGAGCCTAGACTCTAGGCCCTAGACCAGGGGTGGGGAACCATTGGCACGCGTGCCAAACGTGGCACGCCAACGACTTTTTTCCGGCACGCAACGCAGGGCTCACCTTAAAAAATAATTAAATAAATAAATATCCAACATCTTCGCTGGAATGGTATATTTTAACTTAATAGAATACAATTGTATTAAGTAGAGCGATACCAAATAAAAATGCAATAAAGTAACAAACACTATCAACTGTTTTAGTAATAATAAGTAATAAGAAAATGAAACAAACAAACTATTTCCAAGCTATCTATCTCCGCGATACACTGACGTACAAGTTTTGTCCCGTTCAGGTGTTGCATCATTCGCCAGGCAGCCAGACGTGGCGTGACTCCTTTACCATCATGTTGTATATTTTTTCGTGTTTCGTAAAGCATTTATCGGTTTTATAAAGTGTGTATATACGTATATTTGGATTTAATTCAATCGTAATTAACTCAAATATGGATTGGAAGTATTTATTGTCAATTAATATGTTTAATTTATTAGATATAAATGCAAGTTTGCTTTACATTGCCATAAACATAAGTTATTGTTAAAGCTATGTGAAATGTATTATCAATAATCACTCTTACAATATTCTTTGATTTTACTGCTCTAGTGTGATTTTTGAGTATTTGAAAAGGTTCTCATAATACTTAAAAGACACGAAATAATAATATGTTCCACAAAATTTCGGTTGGCAAGTGAGAAAATTATGCATCAAAGATTTGGCGATTTTGGCACGCACACTTAAAAAGGTTCTTCTCAAGCAGAGTATAGACATTAGTTGTGTAGTAAGTGCTCCATGGTATGAACCAGGATTATCAAGGTTACGGGAAGTTGATGTGTAAGTAGATACCGAAAAGCATGAACGATTAGAAAAAATCAAAATCCAGAAGCTTTAAGCATTAATCCCAGAATAATGTTACCCTTGAGCTATTCTGATAACGGAAAAATAAATCAGTATGCCCCTGGAACGTACGCCGCCCAACTTACACCAAATGTCTTTTTTTTTATGAACCTCACATAATAATAGTTTGCCCCTGGAACGTATACCACCCAACGTACTCCATGTGCACCGCATTTCTTATGCACCCAGCGAATCGAACTCCGCCTAGGGCATGGATGTTTGTGTTCGTAACTAAGAAAAAACTGGTTTGTGAAAGAATGGGCTAGATAGTCCAAATGTCGCCACATTAATAAAAGTCGAATTATTAAACTTTCCGATGACCACTTTTATAACTTAATTCTCGTTTAGTGTTCCTATGCACTCGTATTCAACCATCCTAATAATGAGCGTACATTATTTTTGCTCCTTTATTTTCTAAAAATAAAGAAAACGTCACAAAACATACTTGCTGAACACGCGAAATGTCCAATAAAGTAAAAAAAAACCTTTTAGAGATGTATAAAAAAAACTGTCGTTCAATTAAACGTTTTAATAAATAAATCTCACTTCATTCAACTGGTATCAATCTATAATTCACCGGTGCAGACCTCACGATGCGTTAATTCGAGGTCCAAGTGGTGCAAAAAAAATAGAGATCTGAATATTTATTACACTAGGGAATGGAATACTTTCCTCTTTGACTCGGTTATTAAAAATAAACATGAATGTGGCTACAATTATAAATGTCATCGTCATATGTTATTTAACGTTTATCATAAAATTGTTGGAATTATATTAAAAATAACGTGGAATAACGCCGAAATTTAATTAATTTTCAGCCTAATTAATGAGCAGTTACTTTACAGGAGTGCGTAAATTTGCGTCATTTATGTAAAGCATAAATTAGAAAATTTAAAATGGAATACAGCTGCATTAGGCTACTCAAAATAAGATATATTTATCAGTATGGTGAAAATTGCAAATACTCGATGGATCAGTTATTACGTGTATTATATATAATGATAAGTCAGAAAAGTTTCTAAAGATTACCACAGTTTGCAGTCATACCTCGGAATTTCTCAGCTAACAACTTTAAATTCCTTCTTAGCAATAATTTATGTCGCAGGTGTGACGACACGAAAGTAAGAGTTCATTAAGCTTTTTCACAGGTAATACTATAAATATTCAATGTGGATCAAAATTAAACTAATCTGACAGCTTTTCTAATAGAGTTCAAACACCAAAATCTCAAAAAAAAACTCATTCGTAAAATGAAATACGTGCAGGTATTATTGACTTCATACGTGAAAAGAAGACAGAGGGACAACTGCTAAAGAGAAAACCGTCCGACATTTTGTTACAACCTCGAGGACGCTAGTGTCATTAGGGCCCTTATATTATGATAATTGCGACGACAAACGAAAGAAACTTCCCCTCGCTTGATACCCTCCACCGTTAAAGAAAAGTAGCCTAGGGTTTTTTTCTTTGGGCTCGATCCAAAAGAAAATATATGTTAAGAAGTTACGGAAGAAAAATCGTTTAGCTGCCAAATCACGCGCGGGCGGGATAAGAATTAGGAAAGTTTCGAGTCCATAAAAAACTCAATAGAATATAAATATAGTGGACTTTGCATGAAAAAAGAGACAAGAGTTCATGGCGTTCGCACACCATCCACACACACACAAACGTGGAAAATCGAGATGGTGTGAAAACACATCCGGCGCGCGTGACGGGAACAAATGAATATCAAAAAGCGGCAGAGGACGAATTTCTCCGAAAAAAGGTTGACTGGAATAAAAGATATTTCCCGCAAGTGGGCGAGAGAGAGAGAATGTGTGAGGTTTTTGGCGCATCTCAAAAAGGTCGTATGGTTGGCTTTTTTTACTTTCTCCATACGTACTCTAGGGAAAGTATTGTGACCACGAAAAAAATCGACTTCGAGATTTCAACGGAAATACTCGTTTTGAGGTCCCTAGAACACGTTTAGACTATTTTCGGAATGATGTCTGTGTATGTGATTGTGGGCGCTCTAACTCAAAAAGTACTTGTCATATTAATACCAAATTTCATATTTAACACTATGGTATGGGCCCAAAGAACTGATTAGTTTTTGGACAATAACGGTTAACCGGAAGTCGAGGTTTATTCGAAATCCGATTCGGTTTTTGCGATATTTCTCCGTTAAAACATCATTATTATATATACAATTCTATACAAATGTTATAGAGAATGTAATTTACTACAACTTTCATTTGAAAGAATTTTCCATAGCAGTTATTTTTTAGGAATTATTTATAAATAACCGGTTTTATCGGTTTCGGTCAAATGTCTCCTTAAAAACGTCGTTATTGGTAATCTTCGTGAGGACCAATGTTGTAGAGAATAATATTTATTCCATGTTTTGTTTGAAACAAATTTTCGTAGAACCATCCGTTTCGGAGATATTTAACTTATTCTTAAATTTCCAGTATATAGCGTCACCACCATGTAGCGTTGAATTCTGTAAACATATTCAAAATATAATTTACGGCTATAAGGACGACTATTCTTCTAAGATACGAAATAATAATTTTGCCTTATAATGCTATTCATAATAATTTAAATATCTATACCCCAAATATGGAGAAAGTCATGTTTTGGCCACATCACATTTTTTCTTCTCAGCCACGTGTATGTGTAGCTCACGTCAGGAGAAGATCTTTTCGGAGAGAACCATCGCATTGATGGATTGGTTTACTTTTTTTCGCCTCGGATTGGTACGTTTGAAGACGGAGATGTGAAGACGTTTGGGAGGAGCCTCGCGGGAGGCTTCGGGTTGGCGATAGATTTTTTTTCTTCCTCCCGAAGGATGAATGCGAGGAATGTGCCCGGCGTGTGAAGAGGACGAAACAAAAGGTGGGGAAAAATAGGAAGAATGGACGCCAACGGAGTGGAAACATCATTCTGTAGAAGGCGAGGTACTTTAAGAAACAGTCCCTTCTTAATTGCTAAAGTCAACTGTATTTGATCATGCGCAATAACTGCCATTTGATGATGCAATTATAATTTAAATTTTGCGATAGTTGGTGGATATTTTTAACCGTTGATTATATGCCGTAATAAATTTACCTAGCCGGTAAAAGACTGATTGAGGCTTATTAATTTTTATTCGGCTTCAAAACTATAGATCAGGGGTTGGTAATCTTTTATACCGGACTGTATCGGTGGTTGCTGATAATTAGGTTGTCCGTATTGAAATCTGCCAATGTTTAGGATAAGTGTTCACATCCGAAGTTATCTATATATTCTGAGGAATTATATAAGTAAAAAAAATATAAATGCCGTTTTTTTAGATTAATATTTAACTAATACGTTTTATTACCGCTAATTTATAGTTTAAAATATGAATGTGTGAAATATTATATATAAATATTTTTCCTGACATATTCGCGGACCCCATAAAATGATCTTGAGATTTGCATACGGCCCGAGGGCCGTAGTTTGCCCACCCATGCTATTGGTATGCGTACGTTCATGTATAAATGATGCACCAGCCACTCTTCCGGAGTACTCCATATTTTGCTAAGTGAATTTAATTCAGAACAATTAATTTCCTACGTTTTCAGAAGCAGAAGATATTTCGGATGAGAAAACACTTCTACATTAGGTTTTATTCGCTACGTTATTTATGCGAAAAAAGCAAAATGTAAATTTCGGATTTAAAAATCCTGAGGGAGTCTTATACCGTCCCAGTTATCCAAAAGTAACGCACGAAAAACCTTTTTCGAAAAAAAAAAACAGGATAATAGGAATTTAACGAGATGCGTGTTTTATTTCGTTGATATTTTCATCCTGCCAAAAATATTCGCAATAAATATTTACTAGCTCCACGCACGAAGATCAGTTAGCATAAAATCTAACTTAAAATATATAAATTACCTTCTAAATAAACTCCAAATTTCTCACCAAGCGAGTAATTCCACAAAAAGCAGCAATGTGCGCGTAAATTGGCGGAAGAATCGACGTTTTAAATCCACGCTACTAAGGTTTCAAAAGAATCTACAAAATATATTCACAGCTACGCATTCCGTGAGAATCTCAGAAAAAGGCCCAACTGACAATTTACACGATAAAACCTGTCATCACTAGGTGACTAACCATAGCACACGTTTTACAGCTTCAAAATCTAAAACCGGCCATGATACTTGGTAAAAACAGAAGTTTCATTGCGGCGAAACGAGATAATAAAAATCTCCTTTGAAACGTTTTAATGACTAATCATTTGCAAAGTATTTTTCTTATTCTCAGCTTAAACTGACGAGTTAGTTCACATGCTAAATGTTCAATTTCTTCTGGGCGCCGAGTAAAGAATTTAATTCGCCACCGTTAATAATAGGACAATTTTCCGTATGTTTCACTGGCGATAAAAAAAAAGGTTCTTGTGCCGCACAATTTGGTAAGAGATAACTTGAACGAATTCCGCCGTCATTAATGTCATATTTGTAAACCTTGATCCTGTAAATAAAATTTAAAGTATGATACGAAATAAAACCTATCATCCCGGCCGTACATAGATCCAAAAAGAACGCTTTTCCTTCGTCTATGGAACTTGTAATACGCCGACGGAATAATACGTTTTGAGGTCAAAATATGCATTTCTAAAAAATGTCTTTTTTCCTTTAAAATTCGCCGAGTGAGGATTCAGTTCAATTCGAGGGAGGATACCGAATTACCTGAATGTTATTCCGAGTTCACAATTGAATTCAATTGCTGATGGAATGATTACCAGGCTAGACGCTCAGGCGATAAAACGTAATAGGCTGTTATCTCCCGTCCCGCCTTAATGCATCTCGTGCACCGCCGATGACACGAACTTCAAATGAATTCATACACATTTCCACTTTTGAAAACTTTCGATATGACAGCAGAATGTTATAGGTAGAATTTTATTTGTTTCTATGATTTTTCGAAACGAACATAGCATTCGTTTTGTGTATCGTCATTCATTTAAGTATCGCGGTTACTAGATCGCGATAATTAATTGTAGAAACCGTTCATGAGGAAATGTACAGGGACAGTTCTAACACCCGGCCATAATATTAGATTCTCTTATTCGATTAAAATTCATCTATGATAAAGTCATTTATGAAATCCATCAAAATACTTTTACGGATTTGATTTTGAAAGCGATTTTATTCCTATTTCCTATTTTAAAAACGCCAGTCAAAACAATTATTGCCAAATAGCTCAATAGTCATACGAACGCAAGGACGCGCTCAGAATTATCGAAAGAATTCGAAGAAACTTGTTCACTTTAGCTTTACGAAACGGAAATTGATATTCCAGAATTTTGTTTCATGCCATTTACATGATTTTGAGGCATTTCGTCTACAAAACCTCTTATAAATAGAATCAAGAATCAAACGAATAAGTACCATTTCCGTCTTTGAGGCAAAAGACAGAACAAAGCTTCTAATACATTTTCCGTGCTTATTGTAATTGAAATTTTAGCGCAAAACTGAAAAAAAAGACGAGTGTTTCTTCGTCTACCGCCACACTACGTCGGAGCGACGTCATTTAATTGCAAATGAACCCCGGCGTTACATACCGTCCGAGAGCGTATTTATGACGGCACGTCACGTACTGTCGCTCATCCTCTCCGCGGCTGTAAGTTCTGGGGAGGGCCTGTAGATAAGGGGAGACCGAGTATTGATTCCACAAGATCAAGGGGGTAGAAAATAGAAAATGTCCCCGAAAAAAATATAACCCGCTACGGCTATTGAGGTCTATATTCCGCGCCCGACATCGCCGATTTTTCAAAAAAAAACAATTTTCGCCGCTCTCTTCCGTAATATTTTCCCCCTCCTTTCTGTCTCTTCCCTTTAATTTTCTTCCTCTCCCTCAACTTTTCTCGGCGTTACCTGTACCGCCTCTTTTATCTCTTTCTCTCCCTCACACACACCGTCCGATCTTCCCATGTAGGTTTGCTATCGAAGTTGCCCCCCCCCCCCTCCCCCTTCGCGGACCTCCCATAACATTAAACTACTCCCTCTCTTCTACCGCCCTGCCCTCTGCCGGCCACGTTATGCATTATTCAATCCCGCAGCTATCGACGCGGCGGGAGGTAGAGCAAAGGTCGGATAGAGAGAGAGAGAGAATGGAGGAAAGTTAAGACGAAAAGTGGAGAGATAAAAATGGGGAAGGGGAGATACATGGTCGTAAAAGGAATAGGAAGGATAGGAAAAAAGGCACGAACCTAGGATATAGAAATGATAGAGAAGATATAAATTGGTTAGCGCCCTGGTCAGGTTTTGGGGTGAAATCGTGATGGATGGCGCGCGTTAGTCGAGATATATCGAAAAAATCAACATTAAAATGAAAAGAAAATAGAATTGAATTTGCCCCAATTTAAAGTATGAAGGAGTAGTGAATTTACTATTGACTATGTGACAAAATTACGAGAAGTTGAAATCAATGCGAGACTGAAATAATTTTCGAGAAATTTAAGTGTTTCCTTTCCTATTATAGGAAAGAAACTTACCGCTCTCATAAAATTTTGAGTCCACCTGAAACCGTACAGCAATAACGTCGATTTTAGTGCGCACTTCATTTTAGTGCTTTAAATTTCCCGAATACAACTTCCTCAATCGGAAACAATACGATATTTGAGGATGATTTTTATACAGGGTGTTTCAAATGTAGGTATACAAAAATGACACATTATTTAATACTACAATTTATTCTTTAAGCACTTTAATACCAGTAAATAACACGCTAGTGAGACATCTGTCTTCATTTGCGCAAGTGTTCAAATTGTTTACCATCATTATTGACACATTCTTGCATTCTCCCTGCAACACTGTCACACACCGTGTTATTAGTGTATACCTACTTTTTAAACAACCTGTAATATATGAGAGCCGTTAGTTTTCCTTTTTGCCATCGCAAAAGCTAATTATTCAGGCAAACAAATAATCAGACGGTTGGAAAAAACGCGGTAATGCAAACACGTAGTAAAATACAGACTGTATTGAACCTCTTCAGCTTAATTTTGGGCTTCGTCGAATGAGGTAGAACATGATACTGTAATTATTAATTTCATACGTTACACCGTTTCGAGAAATGGGGCCAGATTCATCTCGATTCATTGCCGAACTTTTCGTAAAGGCATAAAAAAATAAAGTTTCTAGAATAAATGGTAAATTATTGTTGGTGGTATGTAAGTTTATGAATAAAAATAATTTTTATGGACTTATAATTCGTTTATTTGAATGCCAGTAATCTTTGGTATCCCTAGAAAATTTTCCTAACGAAATTGAGGTAATGGGGTCACAATATTTTTAGAAACACTGCTGCAATCAAAGTTTACGTACTCGTTATTTCACAAGCGTATCCTTAACGTTATGCCGCCCGCAGCACCGGTTCGGAGAAAAGTATTTCGAACATCTGCATTTCTCTGATGGATTCTCATTGAAAGCTACCGGAAAAAAATATATTTAACGTATGCCTGGTAATGATACATGAAAATTCTTCACATGTCGGGATTATGTGCGTTATGGTAAAAAGTTCCTACGAATACCGATTCAGATTAAGTGTTGCGGTGGGAGGATTGACACGTGTCTGGAACGTATCGGAAATCCGACGAAATAAGGGCGACCACTTGAACAGCGTAATTCTAAATAAAAAGAAAATGTAGCGGCCACTTTTTCCTTTCCCGAGGGAAAGCGCCATCTGCCCCACTTAATGGAAGATAAGAGACAGCGGAAAGAATCTATATGTAGGGCGGCGTACGACTTTTAACAGAGCCGCGTTAACCTCTCCCACAAAAGGATTTTTTTCTTCGTTTTTTTTTTAAAAAAAAGCTTGTATCGGTTTCTTCTCGAACTCTCCTTTTTAAGTACCAGAGAGAGAGAGAGCGCGTTTGAGGCATTGTGCACTTAATGGATTTGGGGTCTCCTTTTTTCTTCTTCTTCGAACTCTCCAATCGTTCACTCCAAGGAAAAAAAAGAAAGTCTAGAGCGTTCTTTAAAACTCTTTACGAACTACTACTGACGAAAAATCTCCTTCCGGATATGTTTCCTCCCTTGGATCCATCCATTTTATTTCTCTATTTTTTCTTATTTTTCTATTTACCTACTCTTTTTATCCTTTTGCTAAGAATGCCACGTGTTCGACGCTAGTGCTCCTTTAGGAATCGTCGTAAATACATTTTCGACCAACGAGTTTTCTTTTTTTCCCCGGCAGAGGGCCATTAAAGGGACGGAATTACTTTTGACGATACATATCTTAATTCGCTATAAATAACTTCCTTAAAACGTTCCTCTCTAAGAGCACGGTAGTAATTTTTAAACTCCTATCCCCTCAAGCCGGTAAATTTATTATCCCAGTTTTCCCATAAAAGCGGCTATCTTAATGCGTTGTATTTCCTCGTCTTTGGCTTTAATATTTATTTATATAATGAGAAAAATGTACATATATAACGCTAAAAATACCGGTTTTAACAAAAAGAAGTATAGAGTCAGTACACGTGTACGTAAAACCTCTAATGAGGCAGGATGGCAAGATCCGTACACGTGTACGTCGAACCGGATTGATGTGTCATAGAGAAAACAATACTCAGGACCTTAAAACGACCACTTAAAAAATGTATTCCCTTTCAAATGCGTATGTATTGTGATAAAGTTCGAATTTTCATCTAAAAAATAGTTTAAATCGTACTGTAATCTTATCAGCGTGATTTTTTAAAATATAGCGGTGATTATAAAGCCAACATAGATTGTAAATAGTTTTTGACGGCATTTGGAAAGAAAAAACATAGAATCACAAAAGACTTGTTCATACGACCATTCACACGATAGGAATTTTGGCCCAGGACATCATAAAGAGGCAGACAGGCTAACAAGTTTTCTATCTTGACAGGCAAATCCAGGGAACAATACGAAAACGTTTTCAATTCTTCGATTCCTAGCCATATTAATTTGCCAACTCGGCAAAAATATCCGGAACGAATACAATTTTTCTCTGATAAAAAACTGGTGGCCAAGGCTATCGAAAAAAGCATTTATTTAAAGAATGGCAATAAAAAAGCAACATTTCTGCAGATTGTTAAGGTCATTATTATTTTTGGACATTGCCAATAATGGGGCAGAGTTTCTCTCGGTGAAAGTAAATGGCTAAGAATACGTGGTTCGATCTAATCAATCAAACTTAATTGGCCCATTAAATTACTCGAATTCAAAATTTTATCATAGCGGCGACAATTTTAAATAACACGTCAAATTGCGTGTTTGGTAGATACAACAAGAAATTTGATGTTTTATATTTCGAAGAAATTCGAGACTTTTTCCGAAATTCTCGTTCTTTACCGCGATTTACAGTTCCATCAATTATTTCCGCAATTATTCTCAATGCGAAAGGAATATGGCTTCTTTATTGTTCGATTGGCTTCTACGCACATTACCTCAGTCGGAATCAAATTGAATATAATAACTCCAACAGCGACAAAAAATCGTGGATAGACGGTTTTTCAACTAAAGAGAGTGGAATAATTGAACCGTACACTCCTTGATATAAAGTACACCAGTTCAAAACATTAGTAGCGGTGAGATTTTAAAAAAAATAAGAAATCGCCAATCTTTAGGTCATAAATCGTTTTTTTTTTTTTTTTGGGCGTAAAAAAGGTTAGAAAAATTAGGCAATTCGTCCAAACGACCTACCAACCACGGAAGACGACCCCGAAAATATATCAAGACCTCATTTTAAACGCCGAATGCTTCCTTTCTGACCGTAATTCTCCGGAAAAGAATCGGTTATTTCAACAGAAAAATGACACGGATACGAAGAAAGAAAAAGGCGCCGTCTCCTACATCTTCGCAAATTGAATGATTGAGGAAAAATATGTTTCCCTCTTCCCATTTTGTATCATCGTTGGAAGGAAGAGGAGGTTTCCCCAGGATTTCCTCTCTATTTTATATAACTCTTCCATGTTTTCATCCATCCGGGTCTCTCCCTCTCTCTCTCACTCTCACTCTCCCGCGAAAGGGTGAAAAAGAAAAGATGGAGAAAGATCACGTGACCATCAATCAATCCATTGTTGTCTCCAAGCGGCGAGTCGGGGAGGAGGGGTCGGAGCCCGACGGAGCGAGGACCAGCTTGACCCCAAAAGAATATCATTCATACGAAAGGGGAATAGAAAAGGTGGAGGGTTGGAGTTGATAGGGGGAGGGGAGGGAGGGGAGAGGGAGGGGGGAGGGAGGGGGGGAAGAGGGACAAAGGAGAAAGGGATAGAAAGAAAACATAAATGGGCGTCCTTATTGTTGGCCGAGAAAAGGATAAGAAATAACTTTGTTTTGGTTGCGATTTCTTCCTTTCTTTGGGGAAAATGGGAAACCTCAGAAAGTCTCGCCAAAGGAATGATATGTCAATAGACGAAGGATTTCTTTTGGAAATGTGTGTTTGCGCGTATGGGTTGCGTGCGTGTCCAGCTCGCCCTTTTTTACGCAATTTTTATTAAAGAAAGTAAAGTTAAACTAGAAGATCAGAAATTTCCCCTAAGTTGCTAACCAGTTCCAGCTTTACGTAAAGTTCGACTTTGAAATGAAATTACAGTTTTGTGTAAGAATGTCAAGCCTAATAATAATAACATTTTTAGCAAAATCAACAACGTATTAAATTCCTCTCGGTTAACAGAAATACTGACTTCAGAGAAAGGAAGCAGATTATAGACCACAACGTTGTTACCTTAGAAAATTATAAGCAAAACTATTTATATACCGAGTAAAAAGTTTTTTAAGCAATGAAAGGGATTTTAAAATACTCGCTTGTGTTAAATTATCTTCCAGAAAGACCTATTACACCTTTTAAAAATGAAATAAAAATATAAGGAAAGCGAAACTTGGCAACCTCCTGTTTAACGACAATGTTCCGCAAACTATTTCCGTTACGAAACAAAAAATTTTAAGATGGGAAAACACCTTCAAATTCCTCAGAATTTTTTTAAGAATTGAGACTTATTTATTTCGGAAAACCAAAATATCATTTTCAAGCAAAAGACCACTCGTACACCCTGTTTTACCTATTGATTTGGCTCAGGAAATTCAGTAACATTCGCGGGGGGAAATTTGTGCCTCGAATTTTGCGAAAATAAATTTGAATTAATTTTTTCAACAATGTTAATCAATTTTTTGCACGAACAATCGACGTTAATGTATCCCTCTGCGTGAAACAGGAAAAAAGGACCGGTGTAGAAGCCAATGTTTCACTTTCTCGATGTTTTCTTCCTTCTAGAAAGTCACCGTGGAAGTCAAAGAAAAATTAATACTTCGCGAGTCCCGTTACCTGATAACATTGAAGAGTTTTTTTCCTCATTTTTACCTTCTCTCGTTCTCCCAAAAAAGCTCAAAGACCTCTTCGTCCCCCCCCCCCCCCTCTCTTCCCTCCCCCCCTCTCTCTCTCTACACCATAAAAGCGATTTCTAAACTTTTTTTCATAAAAGAGTTTTGCAGGAGTCTCCTTCAGTAGGTTAATGGGATTTCGTGGATAAGGGAGCACAACAGGTACACCCTCGACTCTGTCCCGGATCCTTAAATAATTAAAGCCTGAAAGGCAACGAGCTCTCGTAATACTTAAACATTATATATAGTCACTCGCGAGGAGGTATTTGAGGAAAGGAGAAAGCGGAAATGCACTTCTTTCTTGAAGCTATTTATGATGCTTTCATTTCGGAAGTTAAATAAAGGTCTATTCTAGGGAATTCCATTTAATAGCAGAGTTCAACCCGCGACTTTATGGATAAAAACCACCACGTAAATGAGCCTTTAGAAGAAAAAAAAAATGAATTTAACCATTTTTGCGTCAGAGAACAATGGGCCGTAATAACATTTTGGTAACTGGGTTTTAAAAATACAAATTTTTAACTTAGATATAAGAAGAACAACCATATAACTTCATAATTACCGTTTATATTTATGATGAACAATGTGAATTTATTCCTAGTGGGAAAACTAAAAACTAGGTAAATTATATATTTATTGGAATGAGGATGGTAACATTTTATACAACCCATTTAATAAAATGCTACATATGCAAGTAAATGTTTACATATACCAGCATTGGCACAAAAAATCTGAATATTTCCTACACCAATTTTGTCCGTTAACAATTGTTTATCTTTGCGAAAACTCTTCTACAAGTCATTCCTTCGTATTTTCCTAACCTATTCCTTTCTATTTGCACAGAGAAAATTATAAAATAACAGACATTTAAATTAAATTTGTTTTAAAAGGCCATAGTAATACCACCAGCAGAAAGGTAACACGCACATCAGTATTTTTGTATATCGACTTCAAGAATATTTTGATTAAATTAAAAAAAATACAATCGGCCAACTCATCGTTTTTCAAGCACATTATATGAGCTGGAATTATTGAATATTATTGTTAAAAGTATAAGAAAATGCTTAGAGCTATGTACTAGTTACGTGGAAAAGGAGTATTAATTCATTCGAGCAAAGCGTTGAAAACATAACATAGAGGAACTTTTGTGCGAGCTTTTAAACGGTGGAATAATACAACGCAATTAAAATTCAGGTGTAATTTGTGCAAAAAGTCTCTCGAAAATAGCTTGAAATACAAGAAACATCTCCCGGAAAAAACGTCAGGTAGTATATCGGACAATGATTTGAACCTAAAAGCAAAATAATTTTGATCCCCATGGAGATGGAGTAATTAGAGAAAACGTCCGGCTTAAAGTGACGTGAAGTTTACACAGCGGTAAATACGACCTCATCCGGCGGTGAAAGGGTTAGAGAGAGAGGGAGATGTGTGTGTATATATGTGTGTATGTATGTATGTATTTGTGTGTGTATATATATATATATATATATATATATATATATATATGTATGTATGTATGTATATATATATATATATATATATATATAGAAAAAGAGAGAGGTTCTCTGCTAGGGATTGATTCGGACAACTACCCTTAAAACATCCCAGCAAACACAATCGAAAACCCGTCTCAATTAATGGCATCCGACTTACTACGGATTTGTGTCGTGAACGGAAGGGTGAAGTTTAGCAGTTGCGTGTTTTTCTATAAAAAAAAGTTTTGTTGTGCTAGGTATGAGAGAACCAGCAGTTGACTAAAGAGGACGGAGAGAGAGAGGGAGGCAGAAAAGTGAAACACAAAAGGAGTTTACAGGCAAACTTTACAGCGAGAGAGTTCTTCCATTGTGTCACCCTCCTCCCCGCCCCCCCTCCCCCTCCTTAACGCTCCCTCGCCCTTTACGCCATGCCCTATCTTTCCACGCCTTTTCACCTCGTAAAAACTATCCGTCGGTCGTGTTTGGCGAAATTCCGCGTAACCATGGAAACGGCTGGGGCGTGTTTGGTGTGTGTTTGCTCACAGGGTGGCTGGCTCAAACAAAAGAATTCCTATTTGTCTCCGTTTTGCCTCAAAGGAGAGAACGACCTGTATTGTGCGACTTACAGAAACCGTTGCACCTGTATAAGTCCCCATTTACTCCTACACACACAAACACTATTCCTTGCGTTCTCCTCCTGTCATACGGTTTGCTTTGCCTGTTTCTCCTGAATGCCACTGCCATTTTTTCCTCAGCCAACTCATTATCCATAGCCATTATGCCGTTCTCTCACCCCGACTTGTTCACCACTTCTCAGTCAGCAGCCATAAAAAACTCGTCATATCCCTTTCGTCTCTAAGTATTCCATTCTTTAGCACTGATTTGCCTGCATTAATCGCCACCATCAACTTCAAATACCAAATTATCTCAAAAGTTCGTTGCGACTTCCTTTATATTTAATGTACTATTCTAAATTACGTTTTTGAGAAAAATATTAAAATTTCGGTAGAAATATAAGCGTCTTTCAAAGGACATTTTTGATAGCGGAAGAAATAGAATTACCTTTTTCAACTCTAAATCATATGAATTGCAGCGAAACAAATAAATCAGATCAAACCAAAATATTGTATTAAGCACTTCTAATAATTAGTTATACTTAAATAAAGGGTAACATAGTACAATTATTTTATTTCTTATATATATATATATATATATATATCTCCTTCCAACTGCCTCAATTCACTGTCTCAAAGTTTGCGGAATTGTGAATACGGAGACTAAAGGGCGAAGCACAGTAGTGTCCTCGGACACCGGTAGGTTCAACCATGCTGTGAAGTCTTTCTGCAATATCTCCGGCCAAAGTGAAAGACGTATGTACTCACCAACCCGCTCTGGGCCAGCGTGTTGTTTTAAGGCCCGCGCAACCCCCCATGACATGTACACCCATAAAAAATGGCCATCATTCTCCGGAGGCTGGATTGCCTCTGACCGTGGCAGTGGTCAGGAACTATGCATGAAGGCAGAGGGTGCTAAGAATCCCCGGAGGTTAAACGCCCACTGCCACTCTTTCTCATCCTTACCCAATTCCTTTAACCTCAACCTAACTACCTTTAACTGCCGGACTTTGTCCAGTGAAGATAGACTTCAAGAGCTCCAAGAACAACTGGAGAAGATCAAGTTGAACATTTTAGGGCTTAGTGAGGTGAGAAGAAAAGGTGAAGGGCTATTGGAGTTGAAGAGTGGAAACCTATTTTATTACAGGGGTACTGACACAAGAAGAACAGGACGAGTTGGATTCACCGTCAATAAAAAACTGAAAAACAGCATCGTGAAAATAGAAAGTCCATCCAAGTGGGCAGCTAGACTAGTGCTTCAAATAAATAAAAGATATCAACTTCAAATAGTCCAAGTCTACGCGCCAACTTCGTCATATTCGGATGAGAAAGTGGAAGATTTCTACCATTGGAGAACTGCATGACAAAGGAAGCTGCCATATAAAAGTGGTCATGGGTGATTTCAATGCCAAGGTAGGAGAAAAAAAGGAAGTCTACGGCGCAGTTGGAAAATAGAGACAGAAACGAACGAGGAGACAGACTTGTAGACTTTGCTGACTGTACTAGTCTATATATAATGAACACTTTCTTCAAAAAGAGTCCCAATAGAAAATGGACATGGAAGGGACACAAGGTCATAAATAACGAAATTAACTGCATAATAGTCAATGAAAAGCATGTTGTTGAAAATTGATGCATCCTCAACCAGTTTAAAACTGGAAGCGACTATCGATTGGTAAGATGCAGAATAAAGTTCAATTCAAAGTTGGAAATACAGAAACGTATGAAGAAGCCTAATTCTACTATCAACATGAAAGTGCTATAAGAACGAAAAGATGAATTTCAGCTCCAACTGAAAAATCGATTGAGTGCACTGGAAGACCAAGAAGTTGAATCACAATTAATAGAGATACTCAAGGAAACCGCCCAAGAAATTGGCGGAACAGTTAAAATAAAACCAGAGAAAAAGTTAACCGAAAAAAAAGACTGCTGATGGAAAAAAGAAGGAAAATTAAAATTACTAATTATCCTAAAGAAATGATCCATTTTGCAGAATTAAACAAAACTATAAGGAAATGCATCAAAGAAGATGTGGAGAAATATAATTATGAGTTAATCGAAAAAATGATAGAAAACAATAGAAGCTACAAGAAAATGAAGCAACATCTCTCGATTGGTAAGAAACAGCTGGTTGATTTGATGCTAGAAGACGGCTCCATAACCCATACTTAGTAGAAAATTAATCCTAAAACGAATACAAGAATTCTACACCAAATTCTATGAGGATCCTCTAGCAAATGATGAAGTAAATGATGAAGGAAATATGCCCACCGAAGACGTCCCAGATATCCTTCCAGAAGAGATGAGAGACGCAGTCAGAAGTGTGAAGAATGGAAAAGCATCTGGAGTGGATGTTATCACAGCGGAAGTATTCAAAGCAACTGGAAATGACATTGAAAAGATTCTTGCGAAGATATTTAAATGGTGTCTGGGGAAGATAAAATGACAGAAACGTGGAACCGCGCAAGAATCGTCATTTTGCACAAGAAAGGTTCCAAAGAAGACTTGAACAACTACAGACCGATCAGCCTACTCCCAACAGTCTACAAAATATTCACCAAAATACTCATTATACGCCTTGATTCCGCGCAACCCAGAGAGCAAGCTGGATTTCGCAGTGGGTATAATACGATGGACCACGTCCAAGACGTGAGAGAGGTAATCAGTCGGACTAACGAGTACGAATTACCTCTATGTATGTGCTTCATCGACTACGAGAAAGCATTCGACTCTGTTTGAACTTCGTCGGTGCTACGTGCACTGAAGAAACAAGAAGTAGAAGAAACGTGCATAACCTTGATCAACAATATCTACGAAAATGCGACAACATCTGTCCAGCTGCATGAAGAGACGAGTGCCTTTAAGGCCGAAAAGGGAGTGAAACAAGGAGATACTATGTCCCCTAAATTATTCACAGCAGCTCTAGAGGAAGTATTCAAAACGCTAGACTGGGAGGAAAAAGGCATAAAGGTAAATGGAGAACATCTGAGTCACCTGCGCTTTGCAGATGACATCATACTATTCGCAGGAAGCCCAGAAGATCTCAGTAGAAGAACTGAAGAGCTTGAGCAAGCAAGCCGAGAAGCTGGACTTAAGATGAATCTTAAAAAAACAAAGGTTATGTACAAATCCTTCACAAATTCTGGGGAGATACATATCAACGGAGCAGAAATCGGAGAAGTAACCACCTATGTTTACTTAGGTCAACTCATCACTAGTGATGGTTCGCTTCTTGGAGAAATCAACCGGAGAGTGAAGAGGACATGGAGTGCTTTTGGCAAGAATGCATACATCTTAAAATAAAATATTCCAGTCATCCTAAAAATGAGACTATGACCAGTGTGTTCTGCCTGTTCTGACATATGGATGTGAAACAGGGGCCGTAAACACCAGAATGATACAGCGCCCGCAAGAAACACAGAGAAAATCATTTTGATATAATATGCACGATATCAATACATATCCATCTATATCAATATATTATATTACCTGATAATAGAATGGAATGAAACGCAGATTACAATGTAACGTCGAAATGAGTAAAAATAATTAATCTGATCTGAAACCAAGAATAGCAATTAAAATATGGAGGCTATTTGAAAGGTTGTTTATCGTTTAGTTATAAATTATCGAATGCAATAACATCCCCTATCAAAATGGCTTTCATTGGAATATTTATCCCTGCGGTGATGTACTTTCTGATGAGATTATATGCGTATAGTTTAGAGCAGAGTTTCCCAACCTTTTTAGAGACGCGGCACCCTTAAGTGACTTTTCAGAATTTGGCGGCACTCCTCCTTATCCACCATCAGTAATAATCGTAATAATAAACCCCTTCTCCATATCTCCTTTCATTTGTAAGTGCCTTTGCGACGAAATTAAATTCGTCTTGACTCTGGTTTGCATTTTCGAAACCGACGATGGAAAATGAGGTTAAAAATGGGAAAACAATATTTTTTCGCGGCTCCCTTCAGAACACTTCACGGAACCCCAGGGTGCCGCGGCACCCAGGTTGGGAAACGCTGCTTTAGAGTAATAGTGGAATTCTCAGATCACAGCATCGAGTACCGTTTGAGTATTCTGAGACTGTGGAAAGGTGACCCTAGTTGTTTTCGAAACAACTTTCCTTTTGTGACGAAACCATAAATGATAATCAACGTATATTAAAAAGTTTAAATGTACTCCAAAACACAATCTCACATAGCATAAAGACCTATTAAAAATACTTGTTCACTGAAATATAATGTAATTATAAATATATTTTGTTTACACCATTTTGTTTATGCTAATTTTTAATATATTTGTTTTATCTCTATAATTAGTTAGCAATGGTTCAAAAATATCCTCATCAATATATAATTATGCATTTAAATAACTAGTGTGCTGTTCCTATCTTTTCATTTATTCACCATATAAATAAAATTAAAATTTATTTATTGCATACTAAATTTCTATTATAACTTTCTATACCCTATTCAGAAATCTTAAATCAAATGCCAAACTCAATATCCAAAAAAATCTGATGTGGCCAACATATGACTGTCTCCATATTTGGTGTATAGATAGTTAAATTATCATGAATCATATAAGGCAAAATTATTATTTCGTATTGTAGAAGAATAGTCGTCCTTATTGCCGTAAATTATATTTTGAATATGTTTACAGAATTCACCGCTACATGGTGGTGGCGCTGTATACTGTAATTAAGAAAAAGCAAAACATCTCCGTAATGGATGGTTCTACGAAAATTTGTTTCAAACAAAAGTTGGAAGAAATATTATTCTCTACAACTTTGGTCCTCACGAAGATTACGAATAACAACGTTTTTAAGGAGACATTTGACGGAAACCGAGAAAACCGATTATTTATAAATAATTCCTAAACAATAACTGCTATGGAAAATTCTTTCAAATGAAAGTTGTAGGAAATTACATTCTATATAACCTTTGTATAGAATTGTATATACAACAATGATGTTTTAACGAATAAATATCGCAAAAACCGAATCGGGTTTCGAATAAACCTCGACCTCCGGTTACCCGTAATTGTCCAAAAACTAATCAATTCTTTGTGCTCATCCTAAAGTGTTATATGAAATTTGTGATTAATATGAAAACACTTTTTGAGTTATAGCGCCCACAATCACATACATCCATCCATCCACACACACACACATCATTCCGAAAATAGTCTAAACGTGTTCTAGGGACCTCAAAACATGTATTTCCGTTGAAATCTCCAAGTCGATTTTTTTCATGAAAACAATACTTTCTCTATACTACGTATATGGAGAAAGTAAAAACGTTTCACACATATAAATGAGTGAAGTGGTTTTTCATCAAAAATATTTCATAAAACGTTTCTCTCAATAGCAGCAGTTAAAACATTGAGGTGTAGCGACAATATTGGACTACAAACAAAGCCCTCCATATCAGCAGTACGGGTATGAGACCATCACGGCACGAAACATTTTACACCAAACGGGCACGTTCTTCTCCGCTTCACCAAGCGGTGACCAAGTAATAACTCGAAGCGAAAAAAAAGAACTTCTAAAAACGTCCTTTTCTCATGTAACTCTGCCCCGGCGAAATCTTATGACACCTCTTGTTCTCTCTCTTTTCTTCAGTACGCCGCCCCGAGTTATCATCTACTGAAATTGCTGGAACCGTAACCTTTAAAATTATATATATATATAGGTCTAGGATAAAGTCGATCAAAAAATTAAGATTTTTCTATAGAGTAACTGACCTATTTTGGGAAATCAGTCGAAAACACCTTCCAATATTCTTTGCCCGTTTCCTTTGAGGCGAGAATTTATAGCATCGAGACAAACGTCTTGATCCAGACTTGCGAATAGAGCGAAGCACAAGGAATTTCATTTCGTTCCTGTGAATTTCACGAATCGTGAAACTAACGTCTCTCTAAACACATGCTCCTGTGCACAAGTGAATATTCAGAGGTTGCAGAATTGGTATATGTACTCTTTAATAATTCGCCATAACGACAAAATGAAATTTACTAATTAGTATTTCGATTTTCGTTTAAGAAGAGTTTCCTTTAATCCGCTCTGTTGTATACAGCATAATCTCTGGAGATTTCACAGAATTGCTTTATCGCAATCTCGTTGACAGAAGAGATCATAATTTCGAAATTTTACTATTCAAACCTTTATATTATTTCATAGAATAAACATTTAAAATATAAAGAAATAATGGAAGGACTGATGAATCATACAACAAGATATATCAACTCCCAATGTACCCATTAGGCTACCCCTGGTTTCTCCTCTTTCAACCGAGGCTACGAACAATCTCTCAAAATTTGATTGTTCTAACTTGAACGGTGTAGAAGTAGTTCAATGGACACGGGAGTGTGACGGAAGGACGGACTGACGAACAAAACGATTACATTACCGGATTGTTTAAAAATACAGTACAAAGTACGATTTTTTAACCTAGGTCAATATAAAACAATTAAACGTCTAGAAAATTCCAAAAGGAACATTTTCTTCTCAGCAAAAATATCTACCACTTATAACAAACAAAGATATAATTACACTGTGGGGTACAACGTGAATTTTACACAAATCTATAAAATTTTATGTTTAACGATATAAAAATATATAGCAATGCAGCATTCTTCGATGTATGACCAAACTACAAAACTAATTTTCCTTAATTGCCATTAGATGTTGACTCTAAAGTTAATTAAACTGATGACAAATGCTTTGCAAACGAAACACGCATCAGATTTACACGACGCCTGTATGAGTACAGCAGTTTAATAGCATACTGGAATTATTGTAGAGAGAAGGGCTAGATAAATAGGTCGCATTTTTAAAATGAATAATAAAACATCAAAACAATAGCAAAAGCTTAATTAATTTAACAGATACAGCTTACACAGTCGGGAAAGCAGATGTCCAAGTATTTGTCGCGTTTTGCGATAGTGTTTAAAATTTGTCTCCTCTATATTAGTCGATCCGGGAGACAGTCTACGCAGGGAGAGTGAAAATTCGAGAATCCTAAAACGCGCGAAAATCGATAAATCGATCTCTCGAAATTTTTTTCAGATCTTGTTGCATGAAATGGCACTTTGCTTTGTTAGAGTGATGTTCGCGAGTTACACGATCCCAAACGCCGAGTTTGGGAATCATAGCGTTAAGATGACCCTATACAAAATAGGTGTAGTATGATCTTCCAGTTTTTGAGGGTAAGATTTCCTCAATATTCAATTCACAATAGCGTAGGGCATTTTCAAAGAAGAGGATTAAATATGTGTATTATAAAGGTCACATCGAGGAAAATGTTAAAATATTTTTTCTATGTTCTTTAAAACAAGTATAAAAATAAAAACGAAGAGAAACTAAATATTTTTACCATCAGTGTAAAGATATGAAAGGCTCGCTTCATGTCTACCACATTCCAATGACAACAGTCGATTAGTTTCACCTATATTTTCAGCTCCATATGAAATTAGTTTTCCTACATCCAAATGAACACCAGGGGAGACAAAGAAGTGATTCTACGTAACTTATATATTTTCAAAGTGTTAAAGATATAAATTAAACGTTATACAGCGTATTTTAGCTATGTATACAGTATGTTTATGTTTACACATGTAAATTCTCCCAAAACTACCATATGGAGAACTCAATCAGGTAATTAGTTTGGATTTGGAAATGTGGTTAAACGTAGCTGTTAGATAAACCTTATTTCATGCAAATAAAAATTGATATCCAAGGCTATTCTCTGAAAATAATATTTGGTAATCAATTAATATTATCACAACCCACATCAATATAACATTCCATACATATTTATATTTTTTAATTATATATACAAAGTTATCAGTGTAAATAAGTCTTAAAAGTCTTGAGTAAATCATAAAAATTAGGTCATAAACATTATACTTGATTTAAAAAAATGACAGCAGCATAACCGAGATACTGAGGAAAACGTAAATGCAAGTGAACTAAATATAATTAATTAGGTCTTTCCACTTAATGTTTCTAAAGCGTGATGATTGCGTTTAAACAAAATGCGAATGATGAAAAGCAAAGGAGAAAAACAAACAACTCGTTCCGAACAGTTAATTTTAAGAGCGCATTAGTATGCTATTTAGCGATCCAAAATCTACCGGGTACTATAATGGAATGTAATGTACATAACTAGAGTTAATGTACGAACAGTAATTATATACTACGTAACTTATACTGAATGATAATTAATTTCCAATCGGGGCCTAAAGATACGTGTTGTTGACATACCTAAATGGCTGCGAATGACGTAATTCACAACCTCCCGCGAAACAACGCTATGCACTAATATTTATTTAAAAAATCAAGCTAGAGAGGCTTAGTAAATTAAGATTTTTTGTTGGGAACTTCAAAATTTCGAATTTAAATCAAAGGGACCAAATAATCATAAAGTAAATCCAACCCAATTTTAGTCGTTTGCATTTTACGCCACAAAAGTGAGTAACGATTACCGAGAATTATAAAATCCCTCGTCCCGCATTACTTGAAATGGCGCAGATTTTTAACCAGCGGTTGAATTAAAGCAGTGGGAGTGTTGTTATGCCGCAGGGAGCCAAACTGGAGCATAAAAAGAGAGCAGTGAAAGAACACCAACCAAACTTGCGGATCATTACGATGGAATAAATTAGAAGCAGAAAAAAAGATCAGATACACTATGAACGACGGTAACGTCGGAAACGGAGAGTCTTTATATATGCTTTACGAAAAATCTGGAATGCCGACAGAGGAGCATGACAACGGGTTTTTATAAAATATTCCAGAACGAGCAATGATAACATCGGACAAAAGACCGAAGAATTAAAACACGATCACGGGCCATTTTTTTCCAGAAATTTTTCCTTTTAAAATTTCAAGGTACTTTCTTCCTTTGACACGACTTAAAAAATTGTTACGAGAGTCGAACATTCTTCTTTTTTTACGGGATATACTTAGTTTGGAGGGACAAAGGACGCCGTTCCGAAACTACAAGGAAAACCGGTGTATGCCGCAGCGCAGGGATTTGCATCCCTCTTGAGTAAAAAGCCTTTTTATCCAAAGGAGCGGTTTATATCTCGTGCACAGCGTAAGAAAAGGCCTTCCGAGACTCAGACATTACAAAATCTCAAAGACAAAAGAATGATAAACCCGGAATCGCGTTATCTGGGGAATTAATAATAAATGACTCATGAATTTTATCGGTGTAATAACTAAGTATTTAATTCCGCAACATGAACAGTCATACCGTTTAAAAGTGAATTATTTCGTTGAATTATAATCAGAAAACCAAATAAAATTACGTAATAAATAAGTTCAATATTTGGAAATGGAGTTATTATGCATGACTGCATAATGCTAAACACAAATGCGAACTTTGAGAAGGAGAAAAATTCTGAACTTGACCGAGAATCGCACCCGCCTATCCTAATACCCAGGAAGTACTGAGTCCCTGGTTCGAATCCCGGTGAAGCTCAGGATTTTTTCTCCTTCTGAAAGTTCACATTAATCTAATAGCTAATTACGCCAGTAATCAAATTATGTTTAAAGATAAAATAATCACATAGGTCGTAAAATGCCACGATAGCAGCACGATCGTGATCACTGAATTTTTTATCACATAGAGTTCCTTGATGTTATGTTAATCTGCGTTTATATGCACGCACAAATATAAACGCAAACTGATATTAGCATACGAAACACACATATTCGTACATCATCAAAGGACCTCGTACAGCGAATTCTTTCCTCGGTTATAAAAACAACGAGAAAGAACCGACGTCATTCCTGTTGCTTTATGACCAAGTTTCAGCAACCTTAACGGTCCATGAGAAACTCTAAAACTCTATGCTGGAAAAAGTAATTAACCGCGCTGCATAAAACATTCCTTCAAAATAGGCTAACAATATACGAAACGAGCGATTTTTTCCACAAAGCTAAAAAGGATCGTTTGTTGCGTTCAAATGAGAAATTCTTCCAAAAAAAAAGAACTTTAAAAACATTGACGGAATGATAGCTCTCGTTAGCCAAGAGACCGTTCGGATGATCTGAATATGCAATGCTTTCCAATGAATCCCGCTATAAGGCACGAACCGTAAGTTTCATCCTTAACGGCGAGACTCTCTCGTTTTGAATGAGTTATCTTTTTCTACGTGGCCGGCGTACCATAGTCATTTGCCTTCGGACGATTGACAAACCGATGAGCTCTTCGTTTGACAACAATAAACAAAAAATTCTAAAAAAAATACATCGGTCATGGAAACCATACTCTTCGACGTGAAAATTCCGTAAATTATATTTTCAAATATAATCGTTTTAAATTGATGGAAAGAACGATCCGAAGATCCTTACGCGGCAGCCATTAGTGGGAATAATGGTAAATGTGGAAACAGGTGAAAAAATCTGATATGACTGGGAATCGAACCCGGGTCGTCCACTTGCCGGACGGATATTTTTTTTACCCGTTTTCACATTTCCCATCATCCTAGCTTATGCCTGTCGCATAAGGATCTTCGGATCACACATTCCATCAATTTATAACGTAGGCATTCTCGTCATTTGAGAGGGTAGGTAGGGGTATTCTTCGACGTACCACCTTGAGGACATCTGTTGGGGTTGGTTGATACTAGCATGACTAGCCCGGACCTATAACATAAGAAAATTTTCCCGTTCCGAAACAGGAGAATTCGTCCGCCACAGTAGTTCCGTGGTAGAATATCGGCCAGCCGGGTGGACGACCCGGGTTCGATTTCCGGTCATAGCATATTTTTTCACCTGTTTCCACAGTTTCCATCATAACCGTTTTACATTTCCATGTACGGCAACGTTTATACGCTGGTTAAAGAGAACACAAATATTCAACGGCGTGTTACTGTACTTACTCACGCGTTTAAATTTATTAAATTTAATTTAATTTTCACAATTCGATATCTGAGATATTGTTTATTTTAAATTTCATGTTAAACAAACTTCTTTGCTCCTTAGAAGCCATAAACGATGAAGATACATTTACAGAAATGTCCTCGGAATTTAGGGGATGAAAATAATAGTACTTGCTTAATTTATATGACAACGTTAATTCTAATTAGGCTCCTAAAACTGAAGAATTAACATTTCCTCCAGCTAATGAAGTGGCAGTTTTTGCGACCGAAACTATGCAATCATTCCTTTTAACAATACACTTCACGTAAAAGTTATGGATCCGAAATTTAAAAAAATCTATAATTAAAGAATTTTATTCTAAAGTCATTGCAAACGTTACATTGTAATGTTTCCACTAAGTTTGCAGTTGACAAGAGTGTCATGGTTCAAATACGCCGCTATATGCATATAATGGACCCTAAAGGCCCATGTAAATCTGACGAAGATGTTTTTTATATACGGCCTCGTTTTCCTTGAAACGAGTTAACTCCGATCGACCTGCATGATCCAAGTAAGGCGTTTTCGCATAAAACTTGGGTCGGCGTTCTGCACGCCAAATTAATTGCAAATAGAATTCAAAGCGTTTAGCGATGAAAATTCACGACGGGCGGAAGGATGTAAAGACTACGTACGTAGTTTCCACTGCTTATACACGAATATTTCTGCATGTTTTAACGTGTTAGGAGCACTAAGGCAGCGACCGCTAACATGTTTTTCATGACCGATTGTTCGTATCATAATTTACGACCTTGAGATATTATGCAGTCATTTCCCTAATCGATTAACAATCAAATAAAAAACAAAATTATATTCAAATGACACGCAGTGTTTTAAGTAGAATTTGTTCGTGCTCAATGATTAAAAAATATAAACTGTTCTTAGCGTTTTTAGGCGCGTTTCGCTCCCAGTATGAACGCCTATTAGCGTCGGTCTGTCCGTCCGTCCGCACGTTCGTTCTCGGTTTCTACAGAACCGATTTTCGTGAAATGTGGTATTAAGGACTTAAAGTAAAAGATAATCAGAGAAAAACATAAATGAATCACGTAGGCCAATCAGGAGAAACACTTTACTGGTGACAAAAATTAACTTTCCATCATTTCTCGTCAAGTATTAGTCATATCAAAATAGTTTTCAAATAAAACTAGTAGAACTAGTAAATTAGGGTATTTCTCACCCTATACATTTTTATCGCAGGAGTAGCTGTTATGAAGAAAATCAAGCAAGAAGGTCTTAATTCGAGTTGAAAATTTCTTGCGTTTATTTTTTCATTGTTGCTAACAATAGCAATCCTCACAAAAATACGTTTTATTTCCTTACGTGTGCATGTAATATATTTAAATGGAAGAAAATGGATTACTTATGGCGAAGAAAAGAACTTTAAAACGCTATTTCCCTTGCGTACAGGTATATCATTTATTTCAAATACTCCATAGCACGAAAGGCGCCCATTTGTTGTACGCAGTACACTTTCCTAAATTGTTTGAATTATCTAATGTAACCGTTTTGTACGTCAGTCCGTCCGTCACACTTCCGTGTCCAGTAAATTACTTCTACATCTTTCAAGTTAGAGCAGCCAAATTTTCAGGGATTGTTTACGGTCATAAGTTCCTCCCGCGCTTAAAATTTTGAGACTCTAAGAGTTAGCCTAAAGGCTCTAACTATGGGTATAACGAACAATAAAACATTAAATATAGTGAACTACTTCTACCCCGTTCAAATTGGAGTTACCGCATTTTCAGTATAGTTTTCGCTGGTGACAGTCATAAATCATAATGATTTTGAGCTCCGTCTGTCTGTCCGTTCGCTTTCTAGCAGGATTTAAAAAAAAACCTTATCAACCAATTATATGGGTCGGTTACTATGAAAAATGTTCATTTTGCTTACGTCGTTACAATAAAAAAATCTGATATCTGATTCTAAAATTTCTTCCTTACTTGTTTTTTTTAAATAGCGCAAGTTCCTATTTTCCGCTTGCTATATAAATACAACTCCGCATAATTTTCACCACACAATAAAGATGAAATATACGAAACGAAGACGCGGCAAACTCTGGCGAAGCAATTTATCGGCGATTTGTTTGGGACCCTTGGAGAGGTTAGCCAACGCTCTAGGGCGTGCAGGGTAGGAGGAGAGGAAAACTTCGCGATGAATTATCGTCCAACGCCTGACACCATCCTGGCCATCTGTTTAAACTTTCGTTTGCAGAGAGAAAGGGAGAAAGCGACACTCTAACACCAAGTATACAAACCCGCCCCCATTCTCTCCATATTTGTCCTCCGGCAGTTTATACAAAATTTCCCTTCACCCACCAGCATACCCCTGCGAGATAATTAAGACAAATGAAGTCCGAGAAGCGGTTAGCATTGAAAACTTGATCCGCGCTTTGGCATCATCAACTTACGTCCTTAACAGGGCCAAATATCCCGTCGCATCTGACGACATTGGGATTTGAGCGAGGTTGATCGACCGAGCTTCCCAAATCCTAGCGGAAGACCACATGTTATAAATGTCTCATTCCTGGCAGGTCCATGTTCGCCCTAAGTTGAATATATTGTTATCGCCAAAGCTCACGGATATAAATTTGATTGAAATTAATTTTCTTTGCGCTTGTAACATTGATATTCATGAGGGAAATGGACGTCAATAGAGTTTGGTAGGGTGTTTTTTTTTTTAAATAATGAACCCTTATATAGCGAATGACTTTTAACAGAGAATGATTAATCTTTAAAAAAAATGTCTCCAAAGAATTATAAGATGAAGAAAGGTGAACTATTTGAAAATATTTCCGTGTTTATCATTTCAGATTCGGATGAAATCGTCGGAAAATAGACTAATAACTGCGAGAGAATGAAACCCATGGAAATCCAAATGATTCATTGAATCACGCCTTTAAAATAAAATTCTCCTTTGTTAATGATATAACGAAAGCATGGCTAATGAAGAACGAAGTGAATAAGATCTGAATGACTTCCTATTTATTTCATAACGACAATCAATGAAATATTATCTAGAACTCTAATAATCAGCATTCATAGTTAACCAAACTTCATGAAAACATTATAGCAAACAAAGTTTCGCATAGTAGATGATAAGATGGATCGTTAGAGGAGCTATCAGCTGGGAAAACGGCTGGGATTTGCATTTACCGCGTCGAATTACCTTTAAATTCTCATTATTACCCTAAAAGTCACCAAAGGCGTATGAAGGAAAGGGTGGGGACGCCATTGCACCACAGCTGCATTTCTTGCAGTAATCACGTTCAGTAAAAAATAACCGGCATCGTTGGTCCTTGAAATTATTCACACAAATTTTCTTAATACCGTGTGGCCTACTCATATTTCCATCATCACGATGCACAACCTCAATAAATTCTGAGCCAGTACATGTATTCAAGGTATGTTATAAAGAACCTCTACATTATTCCAGCTGTACTAAACGTTTGAAGTGATATCAAAAGATGTGTACCTGAAACCTATCGGAAGGTAGAATTACTTTGTATTGTACTGTAGTGTTCAGTCTTTACTCATCAAAAGAAGAGTTCAATGAATTTCGTAAGAAGGAAAGCTATTTGAATCACATGGATCAGTGGATTGAATTCAAGGAGGAAGAACAAAAAGTTACATGTATGTCTTCATATATATATATCGCTATACCATATAGGATGGAGTTTAACAAAAAAAATCAACAGAAAGGTTAATTTGGGATGGAGTTTGGTCTGAATAAAAAAAACGTAATTCTTCAAATCAAGAATTATCATTTTCCTCGAAAGAACATTATATAACTGTCTGGTTCTACGGGGTTAACTTAAGGGTGTGAAACATGTACCATCAACATTACAATATCCCGTTGAGTCTGCAAACAAGACGGAGAGAACGGCTTGTTAAGGGTTACCGGCGGAGACCTAAAAATTAAAGGCCAACTATATGGAATTCTGAATCGTTATTTTTTTTGTGTCACGTAACCGTCCGACTAATCCAGAATTAAATCCATGAAATGAAAAATTTATGGATCTGGAGTATTATTTTTTTCTTGCATTTCATAGATTCCTCTTTCGTGGAAGCGAGCACAGAATGCACTATTACGAAAATGAAGTAATTGTACCAATATTCTCTCGGAACTCGATTTCTAAAGACGATGACAGTCTGGGATTTTTTAAAAATCATACGGATGTTTCTTATTTGAAAAAAAAAGTCAAGTAAGATTCCTCTTTAATTGGACATTCGCTCCATTTTGTTAGAATAAGTTTCACACTTGAAAAAGCTAAAATAACAATAAACCCCTTTCCTTTGCCTTAGCGATGATTCGTTTTTCAAATCTTTAGTGACTCTAAATCCGGCGAAATTTCGTCCAAAAATGGAGGAAAGTATTTAAATTAAATTTCACGGAACCGTGAATGAAAACTTTGTTCGCGCTGCAGAGCACACATTTCAAAGTAAATTCGGCTCGGTTTTTAGAGGAAACTTTTACCAATGAATGCGCAGTTCGCCGTTCGTAACGAAGTGCATGTATCCAATGGTTTTTATCCCTACCCCATTCGCAATCCTCTCATTTCTCTCTCTCGCTGTTTCCCACTTCTGCGCATGCGCAAAGCATTTCCTCCTACATTTTCATCCCACTCTTCATTTGCATCGACACACGAGCGTCGCACTGCGCATCCCGAACTGTATTTATGTTCCAAACTATTATTATCTCTCCGAATACCGCACCTAGACCTGATTTCCGCGTCGGCGCCATCTCCCGAAAATTCACAAAACAATTTTCTTTTTAACCGAACACCAAATTACGAAATGTCGTGGGAAAAGAAGGAAGGAATTCGGATCGTCGAGAAAAATGAACAGTTTTGCTTTAATTAGTCCATCCTTCTGGTGCATTAAAAAAATCATTTCGTTTGAAGCTCCGAAATTCTTAGAATTAAAGGCCTTTTAAAGGGATTTTCATTATGTGCTACAATTTTATAATTTTCTATAGTGGAGAAACTGAAGTTCGAAACAAAACGATAATACAGTACCTACTTGTATCTTTGCAAAACTTTGTCTTTTCGGTTACGACGGTTCCGCATAATCTGCAGGTAAAGTTTGAAATTTTAAAACGATGCTATTTTAGTTTTCCCGTAATCTCATCGTAGCAGCAGTGCGGTGAATTATTTCCGAGTGGTTGAAAACGCCTTTATTACACGTAAGTTACGTTGGAAAAATTGGTCCAATGTTAAGTTGTAATTTAATGCTCATAACAAAATTTTCGTGTAAAAAATTTAAATCGACATTCAAATAGCACTTTTCTAATTTCGACTAAAAACTCACACTCTCTAATAGTCGACAATTACGTTATAACGTTGCATAATAATGAATTGAAATTTTTATAGGTGTGATGCATATGATTGAATATATGAACATTATTTCGGGAATAAATGTATTAAATAAATGTATATCCGTATTTGGCATGGAAAAAATAACAACCAAGACTGAGCCGCGCTAAATCCGGCCACAAAAACTATGTAACAGAGCATTGCTCATTACAAATTATTAGGGAAAAACTGGGGATTAATTCAACAGCACCGTTGACAAATTAAATTTTACTCTATATACAACTTCTATTTAAAAATATAGGACTGTAAATTAATTGAGCTTTTCCTGGACAGAAAAAATAAAATTTAAATTCTTTAAAAAGAAAGCATACCTGCTCTGAATTGTCTCTCTTTTAGAAAATATTGAAAGAAAGTCACAAAAAAGTCACAAAAAAGTCGACATGCATATCTCGGAACTCGAACAAAATTATCCCTTTCGACCGGATCTTATATATATATTTTTTAAAAACCCTTGCGTAATTAATTTTGAATTAATAATAACATCGTGACTTTTAATTATCGTGAGTTAAATATACCGCGCCCGGAGCTAGTTTATTACCATCAAAATTTAGTCCTACAGCATTTTTTTTCATTTATCACTTTTTTTTTCGGCAAGGGGTTTCTTAATTAAAAATTTAGTAGGGACTTAAATTGACATCCTTTCTGCTCGGTTTTCATTTTACGGCATATTACGAGAATTAATCGTCATTTTTTTTTACAAGTTAAAATATTTTAAGAGTTTAGGGAGCAGTAAAAATGAGCTCGTTCTACGAACAACGAAGTTCATGGTCAGATTCAACTATTTGAAGACATGTCCTCAAGAATTATAAGCGACATTTTAATGAACGAGCTATGGAACGAGATGCATTTCGTGTATTTGCAATGCAATCAACGATTACAAGTTTTTTTTAATTCACATGCGTGACTTCTAGCATCCAGAGAGGTTTAGCAGACCATAAAAAAGACCACAGATTTGTTACGTCTGGATAATCATGTTTAGAGAATGGGTTGCAATAAAGTAAGAACAATATTGATAAAATTATAAGTTGGTGTATTATTATAATTGAAGAAGGCTTCTTTGAAGAAGTACATACATGCATTACGCGACCAATTAATGGAGTTTCATAGACCGTTTGTGTTTTGCATTCATTCATAATTCTGAAACGCGATACTTTGAAAATAAATGTAGAATCTCAGATACCTTCATTTAAATGTACAATTATATTTTCACTTTTACGTAAAAAGATAAATTATTAAGCAAAACTGAAATTCATTACTTACGTACTGGGAGTTTGGGATCGGAAGTAATGGTACCATATGTAAAGTTCACTGACCTGAAAAATAAAAAGGAAATATTAGTAAAACATTACACATTTACACCGAAAATTCCTTCGAGCTTTTACGGAAATTGATCATTAATTCTGGTAAAAAGCTCTTTTTGATAATAATAAATAAAATGACTTGTTCAAATATGTTTAAATTTCCTTTTCGAAGCACCACAATAAAATTTCAATATTAACACAAACGTGATGACTCACTGTGTATGCAGCTTGTTGACTGATAAGACCATCATTAATATATAAACAAAACTTGACTTAAATATAATTAATAATTCAAATAACTTATATTAAAGACCTTTGTTTTTTATCGAAATTGTTGGTGAACTTCAAATTACGAATTTCTAATGTGTTCGTCGACAAAACATTTATTCCGTGAATACGTAACCAATTCATGACCGTACAAATAATTCCCATGCATTTCGGAGTGCTTATTAATCTACACACGCGATTCCCACCGTCACAAAACGGAGATTGACCGTTGACGTACAGAAACAAACGCCATTAAGTATATGAAATTTCATCGATCTACTAGAGAGAGAGAGAAAGGGAATTAAAACGCCTTTTCAGAGAAAACCAGGACGGACCATATCCCGTCGAGGTCGGAAGCGAAAAGGAGAGAGAGAAAAAGATAGTTCTAGAGAAAGAGAAACCAGAGCCATGGAAATAGAGATTGGAAATCCGGCAGAAAACCGCGCGTCGGAAACGGAAAAATGGCGACGGGCTGGATTTCTGAAAGTGATTCAATGCCGGAATCGTCCCGAGGCGATCGCTCAAAGAAAAAGGTCGTGGCAGGATTCGTTGGGGAAACAGACAGCGGAAGGCAAACTATAGTGGAAGAAAATATAAAAAAAACAGCGGCGAAACGGACGATTTCGTGGAGATTATTCTTTATGCTCGAGCATCGTTCCGGAGAGAAGATTAGTAAACAAAAGGAAGGCGAAGAAATGAGGATTCCCTTCTGAGAGGAAACTTGTTTCGCGGCATTCCGCGAGTTAATTGCTCGACTTGATTAATCGATTTCGTTAATGTGTTCTGTAATAGACACAGGTGGGGGGAGAACTTCCATGCCGACTGTTCACCCGCTGAATTAGTCGGCGTGAGCAACGATCCATCATCAGATTAATAAGGAGCGTCAGAGGATTGTTTTATTTAATGAGCGGTTTTACCATTCAATTTAGTTATCTCGACTTCACACACGTGTATTGTATGTATAAACATATGTCTGTATACACACACACACACACACGTTTATACATAAAATACACGTGTTACCTGAGGAGAGAGTGCGTGATTAAAGAATTGCTAGAAGGAAAACTGGATGGAAAAAGAGAAAGAGGTAGGAAAAGGTTTCAGCTGGACTTGAAAGGGAAAGAAAGCTATCAAGACATGAAGAAGACTACAGAAAATAAGAATAGCTATATGGAGAACCAAGTTTAACCATGAATAATCACGGACCTGTATATATATATATATACACACACACAGGGCCGTGCCCAGACATTTTTCCGCCTGAGGCGAGATTTAAGTAATATGGCGCCACCTTAGTTTTTTTACTAAGTAATTTTATTATGTTAGTCGAAAACGATAGGAAATAATAACATCTATTTATTCAAATCCATAATCACTTATATTTATGAAAAATCTCAACTATACATAATTTAATTTTAATAGAATTTGAGTCAGAATGTATTTTAAAACTTTCTTTGGGATCAATGAAAAAATTATTTTCTTCGTGATCTTATTGCTTATGTTTATGCCGTAATCTTATTGTTAGTCTTTCTTCTGTAACAAACACTGGATCAATTTCTAGTTCTTCCGCGATTTTTTCTGCTGCTACTATTATGTCGTTGAATCCTGTCGTGCGATAATCTTAAAAAAAATCAATAGTTTGATCAATGGCTTTAATACATTCTGAATGGTCAAGTTTAGGGCTTTTTAGTAATTTTGAGACGTTTTTTTTTTAAAGTAGCCTTTCTTTTGTGATATTCAACACCAGATAATTTTTTATGGCCAACCATCGTCCGCTTTAAAAACTGTAAAATAGTAAGGTATGGCCTCTTAACTTTTTATAAGAGTAATATTGAAAATATACTAACAATTATTTATAGTATTAATTGATATTTGTACAACAAAATACATTTACCCCGTATTTTTGTGAAATGTCTTATTTAAAAAGGGAAGCGAAAATTTTGATGTTATACAACTAATATATCTTTCAATCTACTATTTTCAACAGTAAAATAATATAAAATATTAACACGCAAAGGTTTCCAATTAGGCCATAATCAAGAAACTCGAAAAGAATAAATCTATTTAATTGAAATGCAATTTAGCTCATAAAATAAAGCAAGTTGACAGGATCCAGATCTTCTGTTCGATTTATAAACATAAAAAACATGATGTTAGTCAGTCGCGCATTAAAAATTACTCTTTGCACCTACTAAGCAAAATTGTTTTATTTTTCAGTTTTCGTCGTGATTTTACCGAAAATAAAATCAATAAATATGGATTTAAATTATACATGATTTTACTGCAAAAATAAATGAAAATGATTTTCCTACATCTCTCAATAAATGTTTGATATAATATGAAATACTGACACCTTTATAAACCCTGTTCCTTCCAGTAAAAGGTATTTCGTTGATCTGCTAGTAGAAAACGTAGAACGTATCACATTCCTTCCTTCTTGGAATCGCACATAATATTTATATCGAACTAATTTAAGACACAGGCTAACAGAGTGTCACCTAGCTCTTTCGCATTACTAAGTGTGAATGGTGAAAATGCAGCATAGGGCGCGCTTCATAGCAGATTGATATTCCTCGGAATGGTTAAGCATTTTGAATATTCAAAGAAAAAACAATGAAACAGAAATATAAGACACGGAGGGACGCGAAGCTCTGCAGGGTGTTTTTGCAGCTTTTATGAAAGTAGACCTCGCCGTCACCAATATTTCTTGCCGATGGTCTCTTCGTTTTTCGCCCCAGGGGATATTCCCTCGGGGGCAATGTACTCTTTGACCATAGTTAGGCGCGGGATGGATGAGAGGCATGCATTCCCTTGGAGGGTGGGAGAAAGGTGATTAAGAAAGGAGAGGCGGGAAAGGAAAGCGGGCATCACCCCCGCCGCCCTCGCCCTAAGACTCGAAAGTTGATCAGTGTGCAACATTTTCAAGTGTCCCCAAGATGAAAGTGTCTTTGGAACCTGGTCAGATTTTCCAATCCCTTCGCTTGTGTAAGGTTTTGTTTTTCCAAATGGTATCTCCGGAAGTCTTCGCCTCGTCGTTACCTGCTGAAGTGTTTTGAGGTCGCATTTTTACTTATATTTTCCAGAAGAAAACACTAACCACATCTATCGAAAACAAAATTACATAGATATTTTCCAAATATTTGTGACACAAATTTTCTGCCCCAAAAAATTTGGCGCCCAAATTGGTCGCTTGTATGGTTGAGCCGGCCCTGGGCTTAGAAAGTAAATTAACAAGTTAGGAAAGTCTACAACGGATCACAAATGGGCGCGTTTCGTGCAATGGAGTATTAGAAAGAAATGATATACCAATACGTAAGGGTAATAGCGTTTTAAAGTTCATTTCTTCATCATAAATAATCCACTTTCTTCCTATTTTTAAATATTGCATGCACACGTATGGAAATTAAACGGTTGTTTGTGAGGTTGTTTATGTTAGCAACAATGAAGAAGCAACCATGCAAGAAATTTGCAAAGTTCAACTCGAAGTAAGATATTCTGCTTTGATTTTCTTGATAACGGCTACTTCTACGATCATAATGTATAGGAAAAGAAATACTCTTCTTTACTAGTTCTGCAAGTTTTATTCGAAATATAAATATTTTGATATGAGCAATACTTCACGAGATACGACGGAAAGTTCATTTTTGTCACCAGTAAAGTGGTACCCCTGATTGTCTTACGCCATTAATTTTTGCGATTTCCTCATCATCTTTGATTTTAGGCCCTTAATATCAAATTTCATGAAAATCCGTTCGGTAGAAGCCGAGAACGAACATGCGGACGGACGGACGGACGGGCAGCAGAGGGACAGACAGCCCAACGACAATAGGCGCTCACGCTGGAGGCGAAACGCGCCTAAAAATTAAAATATGATAATTAGTCATCGAAGTTCTTACACGTTGTTTACTATCAAACGGCTGCAGAAAAGAAGTAAATATATTATGGGCACATTCTACCTAACTGAATACTTACGCTCTTGTCCCCTTCCACGCCTCTCCTCTTTCAAACTAGTCTCCTTCCCCTCCTCTTTCCACCGAGAAACGGGACAAGAAAGAACACATGAGTCGCACGCATTCCGTCTGCTTCATCCTCGAAACCTTGAGAAGCGTACCGTATGGACGCATATAGTGACTATATTTCGCCAGCTTGTTTATCCTCTCTTCTTGCAGTTTACCCCGCTATTCTCTCCAGCGCATGCTCGCAATGAATGCGTTAAGATAAAACGCTTGCCTCCCCTCTCGTCGCCTTCCTATTCTCTCTTCTTCTCGCACTTCACCAATGGCGATGAAGCATTCCCAATTTCTACTTTCTCATAGGAAGTATCGAGAAAGTATTGTTATCGCGAAAAAATTCGACCTCGATTTTTTTACGGAAATATACGTTTTACGTGTCGCTGAATCCGAAAAAGTGGTTTTCGCTACGCCCTCTGTCTGTCTATCTGTCTGTGATTGGCTCTGGAACCTAAACGGTAAAGCGAAAATGAATGGAATCTCGTACATTTTATCATGCTGAGCAGAGACTACGATGAAATGGTTAACATTGATCAGTAATTAAGGGGAGTTTATTCTACGCATTTTTAAGATCAAATTGATTTTCTCAAACACGGCTTTAACGATTTTGATAAAATTTCGTACCGTTACTTGAGTATACGTCTGGAATTATATTACATATTTCATTTTTCTCAATGAATGAATATAAGGCTAGTTTATTCTTGGGCAACTTTAACAAAAATTGGATTTTCTAAAAACCAGCTCATACGACGCATTATTATATGAGAAAGTTTGTACAATGTATGTTGTACCGATTTTTTAATCTTCGTAGGAAGGTTGCCAGAATCTATTTCATAAGAGCCGAGATATATTGCGTCTTTATTTTTGTAACAAAGTCGTTCACTCATCCATGCATGGTTAGGTTGAGGGTTTCTTCTATGAATATGCTATTGTCCAACTCATGGTCAACTCAATATAAAAACGAGTTTTTGCAGCATTGTTTAAAAAGGAATAAACGATACCGAAAAGATCATGAATATACACCGTCAGCTCGAGATATCATATTTTGACGCCCGGCCAATTAAACAAACAGCGCCCCCTTTTGAATATAAAAATTTCACAAACATACCGTTAATTTTCATGTTCAACTATACGCTTTGCTGTAATAAATACGAAGTTGCCGCTTCGTTGATATGTGATTCACTTTGGAATACAAAAGAGAAATTTGCAATAATAGATAGATATATAAAAGTCATTTAAACTCTCTAACTATATTGACGCCTCCGGCGCGGGCTGGCCTTATGAATTTATTTTGATAGGTTTTTTTTTGTCAAATTTTAGCGCCCCCCTTCGAGATATATATATATATATATATATATATATATATATATATATATATATATATATATATACATACACACCATACACACACACACACATATATATATACACACATACATACATATATACATATATATATATATATATATTTGATCGATTTACTATCGCCTCTCTCTTACTATTGCGGTAGACGGGTGGTTAAGAGTATCTGCCAACGAAATACTAAGGTCTCGGGAGATTATCCTTGTAACATGACATAGAATAATACCGCTAAGGTAGATAATAGCTGCCGGCTAGAACTAACACCCATTGTTTCAAGGAGACAAATATTCTAGCTCAAGTGAGAGACTATGTCTTACGCTTCAAATTGAAAGATTTTTGCTATTGTTTTAAAATCTGTAACGTGGACGAGTAGATTTATTTAATTCGGTCCAATTTAAATGAAATATAACGTAAAATAAACAAGATACACATGGCCAAATAAAATTTACACTATGCCACGTATTATAATCAATTTCGTAAGCCTGCCACTATTTAGGAACATTATTAGGATTTTTAAGTAGGACTGATAATACCTAGACAAGCTGTTCACTGCTCAAAGTGTTCATTATCTTCTGCGGCTGTCTCATTCAGAGCTTTCCTCGGACAAGCGATTCTTAGCCGAACTTAAATGAGTACTCGAGGCGGAAAACTGTGTCGAACGCTGCCGGGAAAATAGTCCCTAGTGCGCTCGTCCACCGCTAAATAATGCAGTACTTCTATCGTTGCCGAGCACCGGCGTACACCGTTTGCTAAATTGATGTCACTCGCCGCGCGGGCGTGGAAAAGCGTAGTACTGTACTTGGCCGTAGCGAGAGTCGTGTCGCTCCTCCAGCGATAAACCGCAGACGCGAGAGTATTTCAACTACTTTTCGCCGCGCTGTAAAATTTATCGTGTCTTTTGTCTAAAGTATCTGCTTACGCCCATTCTTAAAGCTCACATCTTATAAGGAGTGTTTTAAATAAACTGCCGTGATTTCCAGAATAAGCGCTTAAGCAGTGCTTTTTTCCGTAACTGAATAAGCATCCGGAACGCATAGCTTTTTTGCCGACGAAAAGGCAGACATTATAAACTTCAGGTCATAAACGGCATTTCATAAACGGTGGTTTGCATTTCACATGGGAAATGCACGTCGATCTAGTAATGAACATTTTGAATTTGAAGCGTTTTCAAAATTTATAAATTTGTATTCTTACAAGTTTCTTGATTTTATATTTTGCATGGAAACAGCTTCCGGAACGGCGTTCCGGCAGAAAAAAAACCGCGGTTAAGTAGTATATAAAAAGATAGCCCTAACAAGGTTACCGATGAAGAAATACATCTTAATTTTTCAATGTTTGATACTCATCCCTGAAATTTGTTTGTTAGCCGTAAGACGATCTAGACAATTTTCTTGTGAACTCCTGTGACTCGAGGAAAATATTTCCATCAAATATTATTAACTAAAACCCTTTCGTTAAAATAAACTGTTTGTATCGCCATACCCAATTGCAGTAAAAATAATGCGATTACGATTAGTTTGATACCTAAGCTAACCAAATTACACAAGTCAACAATGCGACTATAAGGGACCTTATCTCGTTTCAGCCAATAAGGAGATTTCGAACACAAAGCATTCAAAGAGACATAGAGGCCCGAATTAAATAAACTGAGCGAATAAATTAAATTTATTCAGCCTCAGTAAATAGATTCCATTATAATAAAAATACCAGAGCACCACCTAGAGAGTTCATGTAAGCCGGCTGGGAAAGTTCTCCACGATAAGAATTCCCTTTTCTTGAAAAGCAAACCAGTAACGGTTTTAGAATTCATAATTACTTTCTCTCCTTTTGTAATAGAATTGCGTATCCTTGGGGATCTTCCCTTTTAAAATTTATATGGAACGGTCAGAATGTTTCGTGAGGCATATGAGAATTCCGGCCTTCTTTTTTCGTTTCCTCATGATTAATTTTTCCTCCCTTTTCTTCGGCAGTTATGGCCATGCATATTAAATACGCCGCGAGGAAACCATGCATGGAATATAAACAGCGGAATTTTTTCCACTTCTAAAATTTTAAAACTAAGAGAACCGTTATAACAGGCTTTCCATTAACACCCCCCTCAAGGCTGGGGGGAAATGAATTAAGCTAATGCTTCGTCTTAAATTGCGTTCGTAGCAGTTCTACCAGGTGTATGGAGGTTTAAAAAATGCAATTCGCTAAGGCTATTTTTAAAAACAAATTGCGCTGTTTAAATTGAAATGGCACTTGCAAAATAATTATGCAGGAACACGATGTCCTGACCAACATCCTAATGATTATGACATTAATATAAAAAGTTTTCGAGAGAGAGAGGGAAATAGCTCTATTAACTCCTAAATGGCATATAATCCCATTCCTTAATTAGAAACGCCAGGCTTAATCAAAACCTGTCTACAACGGGGAAACGAATTAACAGCGAGTAAAACAGTGAACGTTAGTGCGAAAATTGCTTAACCGGAATTCTTTTCATTGCTCTGGCCTCTCTCCGTAAAGTTAGCGCAAAATGAGCTTCACAATTAAGACCAGACTTAAATTTTATCCTATAAAAACTCCGCTTTCGAAGAAAGAATTTTATACGGCACTAATTATCATTTTCTTAGTATTTTTGGTGACGTATTTATAAACAAGCGAGGGAAGAACCGAAGGACGAATTACGCAAGGCAGTTCTTTCCGTCGAAATAAAACCAATCGCAGTTGCGATGTATTGTTGGTCGCCTACATCTGTAGAAGCATGTACTTTTTAGCTATGTTTTACTGTTACTCCTCAGCAACCGATCCACCTAATTCAAACTCTACGTTTCCCTATATAAAAGTATTTATCCTGGAATTTTGGCGTTTGTGACTATGGGTCATTTTTGAGTTATTTAGCATGCCGGCAAACGGACAGACGGGTGGGTGAATGCATAATCGATTTAAAATAAGAAAGCGCTAAAAGTGACGCATTTATTCTCGATGTGAATAAGGTGTTTTTCACTTCTTGTCAAGGAAACAGAAAATATGTACCTCTAATAACTATGGTTTAGCGTCATAAAAAGTCGCGTAATTCAATAAAAAGTGCCAACACTAAAAATTAATGTAATTTTATCAGTATTCCAACTCAAAAGTTTAAAAGACATGCTGCCCTCGTTTCAACTTAAGAACATGTTACGTTAAAAAGTGACAGTCTGAAAATCGTGGATCGATCGAATCCCCATCATTTAAACGTCGCCAAGCGACAATAAAACTCAATTCGTCGTGGATTTGAAAGGAAGCTAAATTAATCATTGACTAAAGCGATTCATCATATATTCCTCGCTTCTCGCCCCGGCCAATATAATCATATCCTATAATGGATGACGACTTTTGCGCTAAATGCGCATAAGTTTGTTCAAGCTTTTCCCGAATCTCGCAGAGGAACACGATTATCTGCACGCCACGGACGAATTCGGAGACTAATTTTATCTTTCTTTCCTTAAACAATTAACTTAATTGCCACGTAGCCTCGAAATTCATATTCCGTGTGGTTTCGAGTAAATCGATGCGAAGCCTGCTTGGACGCGATATCTCCAGCTAATACCATTATTGACAGTTGAAGGAATAAAGTAAACTTTTTGAATTTCAGAGATAGAGGAGGTTGTTAATTACTTTCAGAGTCGCCTTATGCAGTAAGATAGGAATAAACAGTCCTGTAACTAGGGAGAGGCAAGCGGGGCATCAGTCCCGGGCGCAACTAAGCAAGGGGCGCCAAAAATCAATATAGTATCTAAATAAACTAGAGAAAATAATTTCTTGAAGGGAAAACAGGGCGCATATTTAGTAGTTTGCCCAGGGCGTCAAAGTATCTAGTAACGGGGCTGGGAACTAGTATAAAAATCCGTCAATATGGCAGGATATCTTTACTTAACCTTAAAATAGTTGCCTCCCTCCCCCCCCCCCTCTCTCTCCTCCTTCCTTCCTCCCTCCCTCTCTCTCTCTCTCTTAAATGTAAGAAGGGACTACATAGTCTCAATTTCGCCCTCAATATAGTCGTTTGTCTGTCTCCCTCCCTTCGACTTTCTCCCTTCCTTCTTCCCCTCACTCTCCCTCCCTCTATCCACCCCTTCCCCCTAATTCCCTGTCTCCACCTCCCCCCTCATCCCCACTCTCCACCCCCTCCCCCTCATTCCCTCTCCCCCCTTCCCTCCCTCTCTATCTCCACCTCCCTCCCTCTCTCTCCCTCCTTATCTCGTATTAAAAGCATTCAAAGCACGCTTACACCCATAAGGATTGATATAACAATAGGATTTTGAGGTCTAACAATATAATTGGTAGCCAAGGCAACATCCCGTTAAAATGACAATATTTCCACAAAATATGTGAATTGAACGTTAAAAATGAGCGGTTTCGAACTGTATGCGAAAAAAGATGAACAGAATATGAAACGTTGTACTTTTTTCTTTACAATGGTTCATATCCGAAGATCCTAGGTTAATTCCTTCTAATTTTAATTTCCAAAACAATAAAAGCCTGCACGCCAAAAAATCGACTTCTACGTGTTATCTTACGTAAAATGGAAATGTTTTCCTTGGAGTCGAACCCAGGTCTTTTTTGAGCTTTATTTTCGTCATTACCTTAAAATATGTTAGTCGAGCATTCCTGCCAAATTTCAAGATCCTATCTCAATTCTTTCTCGAGTTAATACCATAATTCGCTACCGGAGGCACGACCTATGGAATAGCGTGACCAACCAACAGACCTGGGCTATTATTATAGTAAATTATATGAAAGAAAGTGGTATGTTCAATAACTAATTTTTAAAAATTAACTTTCTCTTTTAAACATTTGCTCAGAATCTAAAATGGAAATTCCGCCCACCCATTTCTCCTAAAAATTCCATGGAAAGTTAATAATGGCATTATATATCGAACACACCATGCAAATTTCAGTCGTGTATCTACTACCGTTTACTTGCTATTATAATTTAATCATTTGCATATACGGACAGACGAAGCGAACATATAAGCGCCTTTTTACTTTCTCCATACACGTAGTATAGAGAAAGTACTGTTTTCATGAAAAAAATCGACTTGGAGATTTTAACGGAAATACATGTTTTGAGGTCCCTAGAACTCGCTTAGACTATTTTCGGAATGATGTCTGTGTGTGTGTGTATGTTATTGTGGGCGCTCTAACTCAAAAAGTACTTACCAAATTTCATATATAGCACTTTAGAATGAGCACGAAGAGCAGATTAGTTTTTGGACAATACCGGTTAACAGAAAATCGAGGTTTATTCGAAACCCGATTCGGTTTTTGCGATATTTCTCCGTTAAAACACCATTATTGCATATGCAATTCTATGCAAAGGTTATATAGAATGTAATTTCCTACAACTTCTATTTGAAACAATTTTCCATAGCAATTATTGTTTACGAATTATTTATAAATAATCGGTTTTTCCGGTTTCCATCACGTATAAATAATATATATATATATATATAATATATAAATAACGTCGTTATTGGTAATCATTGTGAGGACCAAAGTTGTAGAGAATAATATTTCTTCCAAGTTTTGTTTGGAAAAATTTTTTGTAGTGCCATCCATTTCGGAGATATTGAACTTATTCGTAAATTTCCAGTATACAGCGCCACCAACTAGCGGTGAATGTTGTAAACCTATTCAATATATAATTTACGGCAACAAGGACGACTATTCCTCTAAGATACGAAATAATTATTTTGACTTTTAATTCTATTCATAATAATTTTAATATCTATACTCAAAATACGGAGAAAGTCATGTGTTGGCCACATCAGATTTATTTTTAAATTGAACGCACTAAATATTACATTGTCACAGGGTTAGGAGTTTTCATGATAAAGAACCGTAGGTAGAGGCGGATTCAAGAGGGGTGAAGGGTGACCGCTCTTCCCCCCTTCCTCTACCCCCCCCTCCCCCCTCCCACATTGGGAATTTTCTAGATTGGACCCCGACCACAATCATCGAGTGTTACTGAAAGGGTGGCAACGTAAGCCAATTAAAAAAATAAAAAGAGAACGCGATTACCGAGCAAATACATCCAACCCCGCGTGGCTTACCCCTACCATCGCGCCCGTGACCACTCGGGCTCGCACTGGAAGATGCGACGGATCGATGTTTACCTAGCTCGAGGCTCCTCCTTGGACAGCGAACGCACGATTTTTTTTTTTAGGCTGCGTGCCAAATTGGAGCCCCGAGTCGGTTTTCACGTCTTGAGGGCCTCGTTATAAACGCACTTGTGGACTTAAGGCCCCGTTTTAGATTGCACGATGCAATTTGAGCGAACACCGGTCGGTAAAAAAAAAAGAAGACGACCGATTATTACGTACATGTTTTTATCGTTTTGTTTATGCTGTAATCAATTTTCTTTATTGCCTGAACATTTGTCCTTTTCTCCCCATATGCTTAAATTTATTTCTATAAGAAGAAGAAGAAGACGAAGGACACGAGAAAGTTCGAAAGAAAGTAAACATAGACAACACAATGCAAGCGATATAAGTAGAAAGGAAACCAAAGAAGAAAGAGAACGAAGACTAAAATTTATTTACGAAGTAATGCACGTTAATTAATGCAAGTATAATAAAAATATATGATGTTCCCAAGATTAAGCATCTTTAAATTACTAAGACATTGAACAAATCCATCCGTCATTTCTGTCGGGCAGTGAATTAAAATCATATTAAATATTTTGAATTAATGCTTAGATCTTGAACTCTAATATGTTAACTTAATACTTCGTTTATGACTACCCGTCATTTCTTTAAGGGGCAATTTCACTAGTTATGTTAAAATCAATATGCAAGCCGGCAAGTTAAGAAATTATGAAACATTACAATGACTCAAACCTCGACATTAAAAAAAAAATATTAAGAAATTAATTTGCATACATTTACTATAACTAACACGTTTTATGCGCAGGCATTGAGATATTTTTTAAACAGAATTTATAAAAGACAAGAAGACTCCTGCGAGAAGCGCTCCACTGTGACAGCTCCGTGGATTTGATTAAGGAAAAGAAACGCATTCGTAATAAGCACGACGCGTTTCTCGGTCTACTTCCGGAGGATTTCCCTTCCGAGGTCCTTAATTAAGTTCCCGCCGAAATTCTCGCGGTCTACCTCCCCCGCCTCTTTCATTATAGCACAGACAAGGGGATGGCGTTATCAAGGGGATGAGAAAATAGCCTTAAAAGGCGTCTCTTTGGATTTTTTAAAAAGTTTCGAGGATATGGCGGGGTTACATCCTTTGTAAAAATTCCTTACACGCATAATTTATTGAGAGTTTCCTTAACACCAAAAACAAACCATATTTTACAAAGGAGCAGATAATGTTAAGGAAAATAAAATCACAAAAAATAAGTTTATGAATTTTTCAGGTGAGAAAAGGGATTTCACAATGACGAAAGCGATCAATAAAAATCTTTGCCGAGACACACACACACACACACAAATATATTTAAAAAAATTCGTTGTTTAATTTTTGCTGAACGAGCATGTATGCGCCATCTGAAAACTTGCAGAATTATATTTTCTAGGAAATATTTTGAAGTAAGAAATATCATCCATCTAGCAGCCGACGGTTAAACTATTTCCCGGCCAAAACAGAGCTGAGACCTATATAAAATTAAGAATGGCATAAAATTGCGCACGCATATTTGTATTTTTGTCTGATATTACTTTTTTATTGTACATTTTAAATTCTCGCATGTATAGAGAGAAAATATTTCTATTGTTAAAATATCCGCCTTTGAGATTTTGGCAAATAATCGCGCTACAATGTGCCGAAAAATTTGATTTATTCAAAATTTGTTTATAGGTTTATGGTTAAAATTTCTCCTATTAGAGGATTACAATCACAAACAATTGCACGTAAACCACATCTCTCTAAAATAAATATATGTATAGTCCAACATAGAGTATGCCGCGTTATTCACCCACACACTTCTGCCTTTCCCTATTCTCCCTACATCCGCTCCTCTTCTGTACCCATTAACTGACCACCTAAAGCAGTGGTGCGAAATCTTTTCTACGTGGAAGGCCGCATTGGTGGTTGAGAATTCATCGGCGGGCAACATTGCAAGTTGTCCGTGCTTCCGAGGATCATAATATAGGTTTTAAATCGGGCGTTAGCTAGAGATCCTAAGGTATCGTATCCGGGAAAACAAAGGCCCAATTAGATTTTAGATTTCATATTTCAAAATCAAGTGTTTTGTTGTAATTTGAACGTATACGATGTAAATTTGTGTTAAATTTTACGAATCTTTTTACTTTCTCATACGTAGTAATGGGAAAGTATTGTATTCATGAAAAAAATCGACTTCGAGATTTCAACGGAAATACATGTTTTGAGGTCCCTAGAACACGTTTAGACTATTTTCGGAATGATGTCTGTGTGTGTGTGTGTGTGTATGTTAGTGTGGGCGCTCTAACTCAAAAAGTAAATACCATATCGTTACCAAACTTCATATATAACACTTTAACATGAGTACAAAGAACTGATTAGTTTTTGGACAATAACGGATAACCGGAAGTCGAGGTTTATTCGACACCCGATTCGGTTTTTGCGATATTTCTTCGTTAAAACATCATTATTGTATATACAATTCTATACAAAAGTTATAGAGAATGTCATTTCCTACAACTTTCATTTGAAACAATTTTCTATAGGAGTTATTGTTTAGGAGTTATTTATAAATAACCGGTTTTTCGGTTTCCGTTAAATATCTCCTTAAAAACATCGTTATTGGTAATCTTCATAAGGACGAAAGTTGTAGAGAATAATATTTCTTCCAAGTTTTGTTTGAAACTAATTTTCGTAGAACCATCCATTTCGGATATATTTCGCTTTATCTTAATACCAGCCTACAGCGCCAACACCATGTAGCGGTGAATTCTGTAAACATTCAAAATATACGTAATTTACGGCAACAAGGACGTGTCTTCTTTTACGATACGAAATAATAATTTTGCCTTATAATGCTACTCATAATAATTTAAATATCTATACCCCAAATATGGAGAAAGTCATGTGTTGGCCACATCAGATTTTTTAAATCACATATAGGGTGTTTCAAAAGTCGCGTAACGCCGTATGTATATTCATATTATATGTGTGTATATATGTGTGCGTATAGTATATGTGTGCGTATATATGTGTGCGTATATATGTGCGCGTATATATGTGCGCGTATGTGTGTATGTGTGCGTGCACATAAACGATTTTATTTTTAAGTGTCTCGCAAAAACGGAAAAAATTTAAATTTATTCATTAAATTACGCTTATTATCAAATTCAACATTATTGCTTCGGCGGCGTTATTCCAATTATTGCGCTTAACCGGTCAGAGAGAAAAAAAAGTCGCAGGTATGGGCCGGCCTTATGGGTTTGCACGCTTTCGCAACGAGCAAACAGCACATTATACGGTGTGGACTTAACCTTACTGCGAATGCTAAGCCAATGTCAACACGGGGAGGAGAGTGGAACGGAGAGCGGAGGCCACCCCAAAGGCATTGTGAAATTTGCAAGGAGGGAAGGAAGGGTAGATTCAGGAGAACGGAGAAAATGGAGCTGCGATAGAAACGCGTGCGACGAGGCGCGATTGGTCGGAACCAAAGCCCCGTGACTGGATCGAGTCTAGGACTTGGATTCATGGCATAATCACGGAAATATTTTTGCTTAAGCGCCGCATATTATCGGGACCATCAATTTTCAAGTTTTCGCGCGAAATCCAAATATTTACTTGTCAAATCCAAATACTGAAATAAGCTAATATTAACATTTTCGGAAGTTAATTGTTTTTTGAGTAGCAGGAATGCGTATTATTCGCGAACACGGATGTGGTTATAACAGACAAACAACAAAAGCCGGTGTCAATTTTTCAACACGGTATAGCTCTTCAATTTATACGTGTCGTGCGTTTAAAAACCTAATTACAGTATGGCTAAATTAAATTGAAATCTGGAGAGACACCCTTGGACGAGCTCTTTTATAAACAGGATAAAGGTCCTCTTATTTAAATTTGTCGTAAAAATTTTTATTGCAGTACTATGCTTTAGGAATATTTACTTTATTTATTTATTTTTATATATACATAATTTTGCATACGGCGTATTCGCAAATCAACATATAAAACAACATCCATGCCCGAAGCGAAATTCGAACGCGCAAGCTTTGGGTTAAAAGGCAGGCACACTGCAACCAGTCTAACCCGGCCGGCCGAAATTCAATGTCCTACGAATGCCAAGTTTATTAATGCTGTGAAATAATTTCTTTTAACACGGGAAAGTTCCTCATTGCGAGCTTAGAATCATATCTTGTACATTTTAACTGAACGTTGAATACAGGCTACAAAAAACATTGATTTCTGTCCATGCACTAATCAGGATCGGACAGTGAAAAAGACGAAGTCGGCATAATCGATCAGTCAATATCAATAAGTGTTTTTAACATGAATTATTTTGTACAAAATTGCGCGAAGGGCATTAATGATAAGAATATTGCGAAAACAAATGTATCAATACGATTCCATCACAGAATGACATAATTCCTCCTTTTGAGTTTAGTCATTAAGTAGTACAAGATACGAAGGACGAAGTGAAGATTTTTTTTAAGATTATGGCACCGACTTTGCTTTACATGCACTAAAGTTTCCATTATCTGATTCATATACCATTACTAAAAATCAGTACAACATACAAACTTTCTCGTATACTAATGCGTCGTTTAGTCATCTTTAGAAAATGAAAATCGTATCAGCCGGTTTTTAGAAAGTCCAATTTTTGTTCAAGTTTCCTCCAAGAATAAACTAGCCTTATATTCATTTTTGAGAAATATGAATTATGTAGTATTATAGCAGACGTATATTCAAGTAGAGCTACAAAATTTTATCAAAATCGTTCGAGCCGCTTTTATGAAAATCAAATTATTTTTGAAGTTGCCTAGAATAGACTAGCCTTATATTTATTCACTGAGGAAAATGAAATAGGTAGTATTATTGCAGATGAATACTTAAAGGTACAAAATTTGATCAAAATCTTTCTACCCGTTTCTCAGAAAATCAAATTATTGTTATAGTTGCCTAGAATAAACTAGCCTTATTATAATTTTTTTGATAAATATGAACTTTGTAGTGACAATTCAGATGTAAACACAAGTATCTGTAGGAAATTTGATCAAAATCGTTGGAACAGTATTTAAGAAAATCAAATTGTTGTTACAATTGTCTAGAATAAAGTGCCCTTAATTATTGTGCAATGGCAACCATTTCTTCATAGCTTCTACTCTGTATGACAAAATTCATAAGATTTCATTCATTTTCGCTCTACCGTTTAGGCCCTAGAGGCAATAACAGCCAGAATTCTCGATAACGGCTACTCCTACGATAAAAATGTATAGGAAAAGAAATACTCTTCTTTATTAGTTCTACGAGTTTTATTTGAAAAATATTTTGATATGAGCAATACTTTACGAGATATGACGAAAATTTAATTTTTTGTCTTCAGTAAAGTGGTACCCCTGATTGGCGTACGTGATTCATTTTCGCGATTTTCTTATATTTGATTGTTAGTCCTTAATATCAAATTTCATGAAAATCCGTTGAGTAGAAGCCGAGAACGAACATGCGGGTGGACGGACGGTCGGACGGACGGATAGACAGACAGACGGACGGACGGACGGACGGACAGATGGACGGACGGACAGACCGACGATAATAAGACGCTCACGCTGGAAGCGAAACGCGCCTAAAAATCAAGTATGTCATTGTCAATTCTAAATAACACGTTGGATTTGTACGTGATATTTAGATATACGACGAATTCAAACCTTAAGTTTCTCAAGCTCATAAAAAATTATAGCATATTATTCTAACGAAACGAAAACATATTTTTAAGAAACCGGTTCTCTTTATAACGAGCTCGTCCATTGACTCAAAACAAAATCCATAATAAGCTTATAAGTAACAAAGTTTGAAATATTAAGACGTATTAGGCATCAATAATACCCATCATAATTTTATGGAAAGTGGAGACACCTAGGGCAAGTACTTAATTTTTAGATTCTTGATACTAATGGCGCTTTGCTCTGGAATACAGGAACTGATAATCCAAGACCTTAATGAGAACAAACCGAGTTTTAAAAAGTGTGGGTGGTTAAAACATTTTTCTTAATTCAAGAGTTTTTCGTACACCATTTTATTTGCGGTGCTTCGATGAATATCTTAAAAAACAGTAGTCAGATAATATATCATGAGAAGATTCAGCGACCGATGATAACTTCCATAGGATTGATGAAAGCGGAGATGAATGTGCCTCAGGACAGCAGCGACGTCAGGACAAAATGAAATAGAGGGGGCCGGTTTTAGAAAGACGTAAGCGCTTTAAAAGATTAGGTTTTGTTTGGCATTGATGGGTGAGTTTCTATTCCTGCTCGAATGACGCGTCCATTAAAATGCAATAGAACCACCTACGATTCGACGTTAAAGAATGACAAATAAAATTATCGACGTCCGGAATGAAAAACTTTTTCGTTATGAACGATGCACGCGGATATTCTGGAGGTTAATACAGATTGACTCCGCGCCTATAAAAATTCAATGGAGTGACATTAAAGAGTTTAGACTCGTATATATCTTATCTCTGAGTTTCTTTTAAGGATTTTGTATTTATTTATCCTAGATATATTACGTTTATTTCCTAATAACGAGTAAAAAGTTATGGGATTTTGATTGGCTTTATCAATTACTTAATAGACGGTGCTTGCATTTCAGCCTATTTTCAATTATAACAAAAAACAACACCTAAGAATTAGAATTTTAACTATGTCGGATTTTTACTAATTGTTATTATCGAAATCCTATAATCGTTCCAAATTTCAAGTCTCCAGCTCATCTGGAAATGACTTCATTTTTACACTCATGTGGGGCAAAAAAAAGCCCCTCAAAATCTAAAATTCGAAGATTTCGGATTTTATCCATCGGTTTTAACCGAAAACCTCTTAATTTTTCCAAATTTCAAGTTTGTAGCTCATATGGAGCTGCCTCATCATTTTTTTCCTCGTATGTGGAAATAATGGGATAAAACAGCCCAAAAAATAGCGTTACATCAATATAGGATTTCTTTCGTTGGTCGCAGTTTCATAATAACGGCATTATAATATAAACCTAAGGAAAAATTGTATTAAATTCTTGGAAAGCTTTGAGATGTGGACATTGAGAAGAATGCTGAAGATAAAATGGACAGATAGGATGTGAAACGAAGAATAGGAGAGAAGCGAACGATTATACAGACTATCAGAAAGAGGAAGGCGAACTGGATTGGACATTACCTGAGGAGAGAGAGCATGATTAAAGAAGTGCTAGAAGGAAAAATGGATGAAAAAAGAGAAAGGCTTCAGCTGATAGAGGACTTGAAAGGTAAAGAGAGCTATCAAGACATGAAGAAGGCTGCGGAAAATAGGATTATGTGAAGAAACAAGTGTAACAGTGAATAATTACGTACCTGTCTACGGTCAGACTACCTATGATGAATATAAGCCTCTGATTACCATTAACAGCTTAAACACTAGCAGAAGTGCCCCTTGTATTTCAACGGATTTGGTGAATCTAAAATTTCGACCGTGTAAAATGTAAATATCGCAAGAATAAGATAATACACCGTTTCAACCGTCGAGTTAAGCAAAAATGAAGAATACCTCTTCAGATGAATGAAGGAAGAAAATCTTGCACCGTGAAAAATTGAAAATTACGTGTAAACTTATGCGGACATTATGATTGAATCCCCTAATTTTTTATCGTCATATTGTCTATGTTATCCGAAGGGTAAAATTATATACCTATGCAAAGTTTCCTGACGAAATTTTCGAAGGTGTGGAAAATCTACGTCTAATTATTTAAGTTATGTAGTTTTAAAAAAGTTTGCTTTGGAGAACCATACGCCACATGAAAATATTTATTAGTAATATTTCAATAAAAATCAACAAATATTTGGTTGCCATGTAAACAAAGAAAAATCGCACACAGAAATTGAAAAAAGACATTAAGTTAAAAAATTTCGCATATAAATGTATTGGACTGTCAACTTCGGCGACAATGGGAGTTGTCATGGTAGCTTATAACTGGTACGTATTGTCACAAAACATAAAAATTTTCTGATGATAAACGCATTTTTACGCTAATTCGACCAGAATTCGGATTCTGACGTCAATAAAAATAAACTTTGTTCTTTCCTGAATAGAACTATCCAAATCTTATGTTAGTATCATGTCTCTAAGTAATTTTAAAATTCATATGAAAAATAAGCTGCACTCGTCCCTATGTTATCCAAATGGAGAAAATTAAAAAAGAAAATATTTTTTTAAATTACAAAGGTCAATCAAATCGGTATAAAAACCTAACTACACAAATTATCTCTTTATTTCGATTAATATGACACCTTCTTCTTGTTAATATGTGCTGTTGTTATTGAGTTATAAAAAACACACATACATACAAACACTTTATAGATATCTATAGATTTTGCTCTTTGCCAGTAGATTGTTGCAACCCAGAAATATTACCACTTTTTTCGAAAAAAAACTATTAATGTACGATAACTCTACTCTGATTTAAATTCTTTCTTCAAAAATAAGAAACTACAATTTTTATACTTTCCGATAGTTCAAGACCCGAGTTCGAATCCTGACGGGAAATAATTTTAAAAAGCAAATATAAATACCTCTACACTGATTTACTTGCTTTCCTTATGGGGCCAAAATAATCTCTTAACATTCGAATTTTAACGATATTGGATTTTTTCTTTCGGTTGTGACCAAAAACATATATTTTTGCCAAATTTCAAGTTTCTAGCATATCTGGAAGTGCCTCATAATTTGTAACTTCCTATATCCTATATCCTCCTATGTATATATAATAGATAATAATTATTTCAATTTTTCGAATGGAATTATTTTTAAATTATTCTATATAGTTTATTATTTGAATACATAATAATCTTAAGAAAATCTTGAAAAAAGCAAGTTTTTTAACAAAACGGATTTCTTTCAATCCATAAAATTAAATTAGTATTAACGAAAATCATCTTCAGAGGATAAATATAATTTTTTAATAATGGCATGAATTAAAAACGAATCCAATATTAATTTCCTCGAGTAGTGTTTTCGAAACTGAGGCAGCTTTCAATTAAAAAAGATTATATATTGTGGTCTAAAAAATCATTTTTTCCTTCTAGACGACTGCGCATTAGCTTAAGACCTATTCATGTATTTAATTAAAAGAGATTCTAATACTTCAAAGAAAGAGTGGAAGATTACTATTAATTCATATTTAAAGATAAAAAGCTTTCCCCTTAGGAAAGCTACAGTTTCCGTAATAGCATGCCGCCAAAGATCCTCATTACAGAATTTATTTTCATTTTGCTTTAAACTGTATACTTAGATGTAATTAATTAATGTTCTTTTAGGTTCGATAATTAATTTAAACTCGTAATTTCTCATTGGAGGAATATTGCTCATGTAAAAATGTAAAGATGCTACATCCATTCCGGTATGTAAACTAAAATTAACCTAAAATTTCAAATGAAAATAGTAATCCGACAAGATGAAAAGTTCTTTTTCACGCAACTTCGAAATAACGAAAGAAATACAATGATGCAATTTTAAAACTTAAGAAAATCGCGAGATGTTAAAGACGCCCAAAGCATTCAAAACTCTGAAAAGGACAGAGAGATACGTTTTACTTTGCAGCAGAGATGCTAAAATTGCAGTGTAAAAATGAAAACGGACTTCAATTAATCTCTTTATCGTTGAAGAGATGAGACCAATCGAACAATGGAAAGAGGAACTTGATCAGGTAACTCTTATGTTAAAACAAATTTAAATTTCATAAAAAAATCTTAATTTATCTTATAAAATATTGTTTTTCCATAAATTTGTCTCATAGTTTGTCGATAAATTTATTGCACACTAGCTTTACTCGTGGATTCATCATTTGACGTTGATGTTTTGTTTTCATTTAACGCCTTTAGGCAAAATTTGTTCCCTTCCTGAAACATTTCTACGCAAACATGTAAATTCACGTTATGCGTTACATGTATTTTCCCTATCCCCGCAGTGAGACAGAGATTCTTTTCATTTTATGTTAGTTTCGCTTTTCATTCGCCTAAAAATTCATACCGCAAGAACAAACAACTTACTCTAATGGAAAAATAATTCAAAATTAAAGTTCTGGAAATCGGATGAAAGAAGCAAGGGAAGCGTTGAGAAAAAAAAGGACATGCGAGCAGGTTCGAAGAAACGCTTTATAGTTAGATAAATGTGTTCCGTAGAGAACGCGTTTACTTTATGTTTATAATAACTCCTACGTTAAAGGTGAGTAAAAAGATCACTTACACTGCTATCAAACGCTAAAAAGAAACAAGATTTGAATCGAAACAAACATTTTTAATTCGAGGTAACGTGAAACCACTCGCAGAGAAGGGGACACTTTTGATAGAAGAACGGCATCATTACTTGAATGGTCAAAATTAAAATTAAAAAAAAACTTTATGAAGCTTTTCTGATGTTCACACGCCGGCATTTAACGTTTAAAATTCATTTTTGTCATAAAAATGCATTTTTGTCCTTAAGACCGAATACATGTTGTAAATTAAAAGACAAAACTACTGCTATGTATGTGCTTTGGCGTATCAAAGATTTTTTGCATTCAATTTTGTCCAAAAGGCATCTCACAATATTAGGTTAAACTATTTTTCAGGCAACTTTCGACTAAATTAAATAAAGACTGATCTGGAAAATCAGAACATATTATTATTCCTCGCCACAGATGAATTAAAACTAAACATTTAGTCAACGCGGAATATTATCATTGACGTTTTCGAAAATACTGTTAATTTAAGAAGCAATTAAGGTATTTCAGGCAAGGAAAATAATAATTTTTCATAAATCTTTTTCCTATTTTTAAAACGATTAAAAGGGAAAACGAGCTCCAATATTAGGAAATTATACTGGCCGGACCAGACCACGATTCGGTCATTTTCTCCATTTTATTGATTCAGCGGAGGAATGAAAGTGAAGGGAAATCAAAGGCTACGCGTTTCGTAAAAAAAATTAGATTCGGTGAATAGACTGCGTGGCGCTGTTCTGGAAGTATCGCGAGCAGACATTGCTGTAACAGCTGTTCCGAAAATTTAACGCGAAAAAAGACATATTTTACTTTTCCATCGTGCCTATAAACGTAAATTGAAGTGGCAGACGTGATAGGACAAGGTGTTTTAAGTCGGAAAGGGACAGTTCGGCACGCCCGATTCGGCACAATATTTTGTAGGGAATGGCGTCATGATAATATTAGTATCGCAACTATTAAGTTACCGAATCCATTACGTAGAAATAAAAATGACTATATTTAAAGGAAAGTAGATTTAAATTAACTTTCGTGAGAAAAAGTACACGATAAATTATACGATGACTTGATTTCATCGAACCAATACTGTTTAAATAAAAATGATTATATTTTTAAAGAATTAACTTTCAAATTTACTTTCGTGAGAAAACGTCCACAATATTTAACTTAACAGTAACATATGCATTAACATTAGTAGATATAATTAATTAATTGCGCAAAATCATTCTGCATATCATCCGGTGATTTTTCGTCGTATAATTTTTATCGTGTACTTTTCTTACGAAAGGTAATTTAAATCTATTTTCCTCTGAGAAAGTTAATTTAAATCTATTTTCCTCTGAGAGCGCTTCGTGCCGCTCGCACAGCTATGATGAAAAATTGGTCGGTAAAATAAAACAGAGACAATTTCATATTCATCAAAATTATAGTCTGAAAACATTTTATGGTGAATTTTTAACGGTAATAAATTATTTACAACTATGGAACCACAGAATCTCTTGGTAAATTATGATGTAAACGCTCATTCGGTCAGCCGACGCTCCCGTGGGTCCTAATGCAGCCCTCTGAAGCACTCACAACTACGAATGTGGCACTCGATGCAGAAAATGTTGCTAACCACTTACACCATGTTCAGAATTGCTACCAGCATTTAATTCGAGTAGACGTATCGTCTTTCTGCACAATCCATTACAGGTTGGATATTTATTTATTTTCACAAAGAAGGTCTCGTCTTCCATCCAATCGTATACAATGTACAAAGAAAAGGGACCAAATAAATTTTAAAAAACAAATGCATATAACCTTGTCCTTGCCTCCAATACCTGTTCCTCGCTGATTGGACAAGTAAATAGAATATGTGTTGAAATTTACAGGTTGTGTAGATTAACAGAAAGTAATAATATCTCTCTCTAACCTCATGACGGCTGTCTTTAACACTAGAACGCCCGGAATTGGTATACACCCTAAAACGCCCGCTGCCGTCAATTTGACGGCTATGCACTCTTTACTTTCATTTGGCACGTAAGATCAAAAATAAAGTGCAGGCGTGTGTTTTCTAAAAGTGAACTTGATTGGAATATCTTTACAATATGCATCAAATTTTTTATACAATAAACTCAAAGGTTTAGTAAAAAAATTGGTACAACATACATTGTTCAAACTTTCTCATATACAGATTAGTCGTTTAGTTATCTTTACAAAATTAAAATCGTATGAGCCTGTTTTCAGAAAATCCAATTTTTGTTAAAGTTGCCCAAGAATAAACTAGCCTTATATTCATTCATTGAGAAAAATGAAATAGTATTATTGCAGACGTATACTCAAGTAACTGTACGAAATTTGATCAAAATCGTTACAGCCGTTTTTGAGAAAATCGAATTATTGTTAAAGTTGCATAGAATAAACTAGCCTTATATTCATTTTTTGAGAAATATTATTGAAGACGTAAACTCAACCAACTGTACGAAATTTGATCAAAATCGTTAAACCCGTTATTGAGAAAATCGAATTGTTGTTTAAAATGCGTAGAATAAACTACTATTAATTATTGAGTAATGTCATCCATTTCTACATAGAGTCTACTCAATATGATAAAATTCATTTTCGCTGTACCGTTTAGGCTCCAGAGCCAGTAACAGACAGACAGACGGCATTGCAAAAACCACTTTTCGGATTCAGCGACACCTAAAACCTATATTTCCGTAAAAAATCTCGAGGTCGATTTTTTTCGCGATAACATTACTTTCTCTATACTTCGTTAGAGCCGTTTTTGAGAAAATCGGATTGTTGTTAAAAATGCGTAGTATAAACTACACTTAATTATTAAGCAAAGTCAACAATTTCTATGTATACTTTGCTCAGTATGATAAAATGCCAAAGTTCGAGATTTCATTCATTTTCGCTCTACCGTCTAGGCTCCAGAGCCAGAAGCAGACAGACAGAGGGTATTGCGAAAACCACTTTTTCGGATTCAGCGACACCTAAAACGTATATTTCCGTAAAAATCTCGAGGTCGAATTTTTTCGCGATAACAATACTTTCTCGATACTTCGTATGAGAAAGTAAAAACAGTAAATCGTGTAAATGATTTGCATATAATGCAAGAAGAGTGCAAGATCTTGAAAAATATAAAGAAGAATATTTTTAATTCAAAAATCATGGACATGGAAGTTCAAACAGGTAGGAAATAGTAAGTATATACTTTAAAATCAACAAAAATATGAAACGTCATAAAAAGTGTTTGGAAGTGTCTCTCATGTAAAACCATATAAAATTCAATGTATTTAAAAAATAGTATTAATAATTATTAGGAAGGGGACTTGACTAATGTCTGACTAATTACCTCAAAAATCAGTATTTTATCTCGGTATTCCTGTTACAGAATATAATTGCTGATGTGACATCTCCAAACATTCAACGCACGAATTCCACACCTTGCCGCTACACTTGCCACATACTAGTTTTCTGCATCCAGTGCATGAGTAGATTGTTCTGTTTTTCTTGCAATTCTTACGAACCTGACAATGCTTAGGTGTCTCACTTTCTACTGTTTCTCGGACATCAGGTCGCGGCACATTAGATCGTCGTTTCTCCATGTACGAAGCCCTTCCGCCACATTCTGAAGAAAGGTTATCCTGGAAATACGTCGTCCAGTGACCTTCAGGTATATGACCCATGCATTTATCCCTGCAAGGTCCAAGATGTTGTAAAATGTATGTACCGGCCATCGTCGCGAGCCAGCTTTCACTGAGTAGAGCCTAGCCATCTGATTAATTATATCTACTCCGTATTTCATCGCATTATAAGATGAGTTTTCTTGTCGTTTTTCCCAATGCTGACACTTGAATGAAGTAAACTGAGCAGCAATACATTCTTATTGGCCTTGCCCTGATAAATTGTGTGTGTGATCTCTCACCATTTTAAAGAATTCGTGGAAATGGAACTGGCCAAAAAAAATCCAGCCGTCAAATTGACGGCTCCGGGCGTTCTAGGTAAATACCCTTTTTCTTATTAACAGCGGTCCTGGGGGGTGGGGTGGGGGGGGTAAATTTTTTTCATGGAACAGTTGACATAAAATGATGAATAGTCATGGTGGGGCACAGTCCTGCATTGGAAAATGCCGAAACAGCAGCGACGCAAATTTTGAAAACCGTCAAATTGACGGCATTGGGCGTTCTAGTGTTAACGCGAATACATCATAAATGGATCCAGGTCGTTACGATTTTGGCAGTCATGATTTCTTTTAAAAAAATTCCAAACCGATCCTTCTTGTTAACTAATCGGCCTTTACTGGAGTACAATGATGTATCACAACGACAGCACATTCTACCTTTGTTAATGTCGCTAGAGCAACTGAAACGAAAATTCTACAATAAAAATCGAATAGCGAAAACAGATTTTGTGACCGATTTATCTGAATATATGATTTCCAACACTAACAAGAAAGCAATTACATGAGAATGTGGCCAAACAATCATCAGTAGTATGCACCAAAAATAAAACTCATAAATCGAAGTTTTTATGTAACTTTTGTAACACCCTCTACATACGTTATTACAGATCCGGCGTTTCTATAAACTTCGGGAACGTATTTCGACGATTTCCATTTCCAAATGCGAAAGAAATTCTTCAAAGCTCCCATACAAGCAATAAGCGTCACCCTAATCTAATTTTCTCCCTCTCGTTTTGTAAGAACCCCACCTATGTATCCTTTCCGATAACTCAAAACATTCGCACGGCGTGCCCAGTCGAAAAAAAAAGAGGTGTCAAGTACGTGCAGAAAGAAAGTGGCACGGAGACAAAAGGAGCAATAGCGTTATTTTCTACCGAAAGAGGGAAGCAGCTCCGCCCTCATTTGTTTATTCAACGTACGCACACACAAACACACACCCTTCTCCACCACCTCCTTCCAGATACAGGGAAGGTGGCCACCGCTACCCGATTAAGGACCGGAATATACAATTCCCGAACACGTCCCCTCCTCATCCCCCCAAAACCCTTTTATGTCACACCCCTTTTTTCATCCCTTAATCCCCTCCCCCCCCCCCCATAGCTCCACTCCCTCGGACCAGCCCCAAATGGTCGTGCAATATAATTACCGCCACCAACCTTCCTCGTATACAGACCCTTCACGTGCTACTCACTCCATCTTTCCCTTCCTCGAGCATAAATCCCTCCATACCTATTTTGCTAAACAGCTCTCCTCATCAACCCTTGCAAATGGGGTTTAACGCTATCAATTCCTTCTCACCCACTTGCGCTGCCTCCAACCTTCTCCTTGCCCTTCTTAACCCCCAAGAGCCTCCACTATTTCCAAACCCTCTTATCTTATCCTATTCCCTCCTTCCGAGCCTATTTCTTTCTCCTCCGTCTCGATCAAACTCGATTACAAAGCCCTTGTTCCTGTCCCCTTTCTATCCGTCTCCTTCACACGGGTCATTAAAAAAATCGGTACAACATACGTTGCACAAACTTTCTCATATACTAATGCGTCGTTTAGTTATCTTCAGAAAATGAAAATCTTATAAGCCGGATTTTAGAAAATCCTATTTTTGTTCAAGTTGTCCAAGAATAAACTAGCCTTATATTCATTCATCGAGAAAAATGAATATGTAGTATTATTGCAGACGAATACTGAAGTAACTGAACGAAATTTGATCAAAATCGTTCCAGCCGTTTTTCAGAAAATCAATTTATTGTTAAAGTTGCCTAGAATAAACTACGCTTATACTCAATTTTTGAGAAATGTGAACTATACAGTATTATTGAAGACGGAAACACAAGTAACTTTTCGAAAGTTGGTCAAAATCGTTATAGCCGTTTTCCAGAAAATCAAATTGTTGTTAAAAATACGTTGAATAAACTTCCCTTAATTATTGAGCAATGTCAACCATTTCTTCATATACTCTGCTCAGTATGATAAAATGCCTAAGTACGAGATTTCATTTATTTTTGTTCTACCGTTTAGGCTCTAGAGCCAGTAAGAGGCAGACAGACGGCATTGCGAAAACCACTTTTTCGGACTCGGCGACACCTAAAACGTATATTTCCGTAAAAAATCTCCAGGTCGAATTTTTTCGCGATTACAATACTTTGTCAATATACTTCGTATATGAGACAATAAAGATGGAAGATTTAATATTTATAGGGAAATACGACAATTTCTTATCATCTCGATCCACTAGATTAACTTACCCCTTCGCATCATCGCTTCTATGTGCGTTTCTGCGTTCTCTTCGTTCATATTACGGATATAACATCCATTTTCATCCATTAAGAAGGTATTTGGGGGTATTAGGTTTTTAAGGTTACTCAATAAAGGGAAACACTGCGCAGGCCGTAATTAGCTGAGTGGAAGGTATCAACAGGATTAATTCAATGTGTCTTTGTATACACCTTATCTTCCCCAGCACACCGCTCCTATCTCATCCCTTTCGGCCAATTTATCATCGCAATTTGCAAACTCCTCCTTTTTCCGTTAAAAGAGGATTTCTCTCATCCCGCAGGCCAACCACCTCAACGGAGACGACGCTCGGTTTCAGAACATTCTCCGGTGCCATTGTTATTGAACGAAATTTTCCTTAATAGTGACACGCGTAATTTTCAGTATTTTTCAACTTAACAGTAAGAAAACATCTATTAGGTTCTAACCATATCTGCCACTTTATCGATATTTCTTAAATTCGTGCGACCAGGGCTAACACTTTATGCTTTTGAACTTTTTTGTCCATCGTACGAAGGCATCATTTCCTCGTGTTTCTCACTCGAAGATTTTATGGAAATTTCAGTAAAATACGAGACGCTATGAAATATTTGGGTTATATATCGCTCTCTCACGGGCGTCAGTTATCAAACGCATTACAATTCCGGAAGAAAATGACACTTTGGTTCACATAATACAATCGGGGACAGCCATAAATGAAATCTGAAGTTTCGTCTACTACATCCTTGGATACAATTTCACATAAAGATGAATGGAGAAACTTCTTAATAACCATAAAAATATTTTAAAAAAGGAAAATACACTGGTTTAGAGAAATTTACACGACGCCATGGATCAAACGCATACGCAATCTCACACGCTCCGGGTTTAGGGGGAATTACTCCCGACGCCACACACAAATACATACCCGCCAGAAAACCACACATGAGCACTTTCTTTCTAAAATAATGACTGAATACGTATTTCGAAATCAACGATTCCATCGTCAGTTGGCGGATCTTTTTTATTTTATTTTTTTTGCTGGTGTGCGTGTGCGTGCGTGAGTGCCTGTGCGTGCGTGCATGTGGGTGGCTTTGGAGTAATTCCCCCTAAACCCGGAGTGTGCGAGATTGCGTGTGTTTGCTCCCTGGCGTGGAATAAATTCCCCTAAACGGGAGTGTTTTCCTTTTTTTTTAAGTATCTTTATGGTTATCAGGAGGTTTATCCATTCATCATCACTGTTTAACCATGGAGTTCATAATTCATATTTTTTCGTAGAATTTCAGTTTTTAAAATTTGAGAAATTTTCTTATCTTAATAACACCGCGACTGCGATCTTTAATGGAAATATAAAGCGAAGCATCACCTTCTAAATTTTCCGGTAAAGAAAGGAATACTTAATTTGGCTACTAAAATAGAAGAGAGAGAGGAGACAAAAAATGTTGGCCTATACCGGGAATCACACATGGGTCTTCTATATACTTGCATGACGGATGCTGAGACAACAAGGCTGACTAATTCTCCGCTCTTAAATTTCGGAGTTTACGATGATCTTCGTAGTGTTATTTTCCAAAAAGATTTATGAAAAGAAAAAAAATCAAAATATATAAACCCATGTACAAATTTTATACAAATTTCCGAGTGATTTTCCTCCACGTGCACGCTTTTTTTAAAAATATACACGTTCCTGTCATTATTTGTAATTTATATCATGCATTGGCCTCTTGAAGTGAATTACCTGCTAGTTTTTCCTACTTTCGATGTATCCGTCCCATCATTACCGAATTCTCTTCCTCCCATATTATTCCACTCCACTCATGTCTCCTTCCTCGCCTCATCACTTCCGCCTCCGTCTCCTACAAAAACCCTTATTCCTAAATAGCCTCCATTTTCCTTTTCATTCACCCGGCATCCTCCCACGCTCCATCCTTCCCCGCATCGCCTCACTTTTTCTCACCCTTTCCTCCACGGTACATGGCGTGCCTGTTTATCGTCCGCTGCCAACATATTCCTCGTTACGCCGTCACCTTCTCTTTTCCGCCTTCCTTCACCCCCCCCCCCCCCAATCTCTCTCTCTCCGCTTGACTTCTATTTATCGTCCACCATTCTCCATTTCCTCTCTCTCTCATCATACTTGCAATACCTGGTTCAAAAACCCCTCCTGTTCCCTACACCCCTCCTCTTTTCACTCGCCCTCTCCTCTCTCTTTTTCTCTCTCTCCCTCCCTCCCCCTCTTACTTGGAATCACCACATTATTGAAATCTGTAAGAAAGTTTACTCCTCCCTTCATTCTCTTAAGTGTTTAAACAACAGACTTTCCTTCTCACTCAAAAAGCAACTAGTGAAAGCGCTCATAATTCCTCAGTTCGACTATGGTGATGTAGTCTATCATGATCTAACCCAAGAGCTCTCTATAAAGCTTCAGAGAGCGCAGAATGCCTGTGTTAGATATATACACAATCTAAAAGAATCAGATCACATCTCGGAACCTCTACTTAAACTGTCATGGCTGAACCTAGAATCTAAAAGAAGATTATTTCAAATTGGTCAAAGTAACAAGCCTTCTTACTTCTCTTCGTAGTTCAATTGTATCAACACAGTTCACAATCTACATACAAGAGGGAACCACAAACTTCTCATTCCTCATCACAGAACTGAAATATATAACAAATCGATCAGGGTAACGGCTTGCAGATTATGGAACGAACTTCCAGATTTTCTTATAAACTCACCATCTTGAAATTCATTTAAGCGAGCTTGTCATAAACACCTACTTGCGTTACAAAGGAATAACAACACTGAAAGAACAGCCCACTAATTCTCTGCTTCTCTCCCAAAACCTCCGAGAACAATGACACACGAGAAAGCCCAGAACAACTCGCACATATCAAAACGGATTTTAATCTTACTCGACGCTAAGATGAGACGACTTAATGTAAATAAGCTTTTTTTTCCTTTTGTATATATAGTATGTATGTATGTGTATATTTATTATTATTATTTACATATTTCTACTTATTTTTAATATTCATGTTTTCATTTAATCTCATTAAATTTGATTAATCTTCATGTACATTTTTCAACACTGTAAAACATATCTTGCGATTTTTTGTCAAAATTGTACGTACTATTTGTAATTCTACAATTCTTCCTTCATGTATGTAGGATTTTCGCAGGTTTTTCCACCCCCCCCCCCCCTTTCCCTTCGTGGGTGTTTTCCTGCGTGGTTCTTTACAAGGTTGGCCATGTCAGGTCCTTCCTAGGTTTTTACCACAAATACTTAGTCTTCTCTTTTTATAATTTTCCTAATTTGTAATTCAATCTCTTAATTGTGTTTTTTTGTTCTTTTTTCATTTGTTTAGTTTCAGATATTTGTCTTCTGTTTGTATGTTTGTATGTTATTATTGTTATTGTCATCAGTAATTGATAACGTAGGGTTAAATGTAAGAAGGGACCACGTAGTCTCAATTTCGCCCTAAATAAAGTCGTTTGTCTGTCTGTCTCTTTCTCTACGCTTGACTTGATCCATATCCTTCACCTATTTATCGTCCCCCATTCCTCATTTCCTCTCTCTCATCAAGCTTGCAATACCTGGTTCAAAAACCCCTTCTGTTCTCTACACCCCTCCTCTTTTTCACTCACCCTCCCCCCCTCCCTCTCCCTCCCTCCCCCCTCCCTCTCTTTCTCTACGCTTGACTTAATCCACATCCTTCTCCTATTTCTCCTTCTCCATCCCCCATTTCCTCTTCTGTTAAATCTCTCTCTCTCTCTCTTTTCTTCCCTCAAAAGATATCTTAAGATTCTACATCTCGCATCCTTCTCGATCTGTCAGTTCTCATTGCCCTCTCAAAAACGTTTTCTTTTGTCCTCATCTCTTATACTTAAAAACCACCTTCCACTTCCTTCTCATCTCTACGTCTCTTTGAAAAGGGATGAAAAAAAATCTTTTTACTTTTCCCAGTTTTCCAAACCTTCCTCATCTGCCTCTCTCTCTCTCTCCCTCCCTCTCTCTCTCTCTATATATATATATATATATATATATATATATATATATATATTTCTCACTATATCTCTCTCACTTACCCTTCCCTTCCTAACTCGAAATTTGACTGCGATATCGTCCTTTCTCTCTCGCTCTCTCTCTACACCTCTCCCTCTAAACTCTATAGAGGCTTGACGAGAAGGTAGAAATCGCTAGATTTTCCGCCAGACTGGTGTTATCGGAGCGAGTGATTCAATTGAGTCGAGAGGGAAAGGAGTGGGTGGGAAAGTTATGCGAGGATAAGTGAATTACGCGAAGGAAATTGGGATAATTGACTTCCATCGCGTGTCCAAAAATCTTTGACGAGAGCTTGAAAATATTTGGCTACTTGTATAAATGTTATTCGGTTCTGAGCCGTAATTGCGTTAAACGCGGACTTGATAAAAACTTTATTAGAGCGAATTTCGGGGTGAGGACAGTTCCAAAATAGATTACTCCGTCAGGAGTCGTTCCTCTTAAAATAAATTTTTAAAATGTGAAAAATTAAACTGAGTGATCTAATTTATTCTTTCGCACACTTCATCAGCGGTCGATGGTGATGAGACAAATAAACAGTAAAAGGTAAAATAAGTCAAAACGAGATTGTTTTAACTCGAGATGAGTGCCGATTCTGAATGTCGTTTTATGATCAAAAATGACCCAATTTATTTAAACAATAAAATCTTAGCAAAAATATTGAAATTTACTTAATCAGACATTTTTTTTCATACCATTTGAATGAATCGCACAAAACATACCAATATAGGTATATGCTATATATATATATATATATAGGAACGCTCAGTAAGTAATATTGTGACATTATTTTACACCTTACATGGAATAATGAGTGGTTTTAACACTAGGAGTACCGGGCGCCGTCAATTGACGGTTTTCGGTTTTCGCAGCGCTGCAACTCTTGTACGATTGGTCGTAGATTTCTTAAATATTCTAACTTTTAATATTTTAAACTAATGTTCTTTTTGCGCTTTGTTGTAATTTTTTCTCCGCTTTAGATTCCTCATAATAGGATCTTTTACCTGCTAGTACCACGACCCGTCAATTGAAGGGTAGGCTATTTTTCTACCCTTTTTGCCTTTTTATTGAGGAATTTGGACGTTTGAACATTGTTCACTGTCTGACAAAGTTCCGTAACGTATTTTTGTATGCAAAAAAATCGTATTTGACTCTAAAAATGACGTTTCTCGCGTTATTATGAGTAATAAAGGTGTCTTTTCAAATGGTTTTATTTCATACTAGTAGGGCAGCCCCGGATGTCCGATCATCAACGACTTAAATAAACTGAAAGTTTAGTGAAATAATTTTGATTGAATAATTAATGAAATAAATGAAATGCAAATAATCTAAATAGTTCGGCCCTAGGTTAGATCTTCTTTGTTCCCCATTCATTTGACGTGTTTCCCTATTTCTTTGTCTTTCTAGTACTCTCCGCTCCTCATTTCTACACGGGCAATCCTATGAGCTTCCGCATCTCTTTCTCTCTCTTTCCTACAATACTCTTCCTTTGATCTCTGGCTCCTCTTCCTTTCTCTGGCAGCTGTAGCTGGGCTAATAGCTCTACCTCACCTTAGTTCCAATGATTATCGTTGCACCCTTATAGACGAACTCACAAACAATTGCTTTACTTCAAGTGTCTATCAACGACTGCTTTTAACTTCTTACAGGACCTACTATAAAGGCGAGGTCAATGCAACCGTTTACTTAGATTATCAATGAAGAGAAGATAACCATATAATGTGTTTACAAAGTACCGTGCGCCCCTATTCTTATCTAATTTTTAATTGATGCGTTAATAAGGATTACAGAAGTGTCATATGATGGTTCTACCTACAAAAAGTAAGATTCCAGCATTCAAAGGATGAAACAAAACAAAAATAAATTAATTGCACAATTTAAAATAAAACTCAATACGCTGGGAGCTTGTTTGTTACACACATGTTATTGACACAGGTAGAAACGCTTCCCATACGCAGTCAAAATAATTATCCGTAAATATTTACGTTGCTGTGCTTCATTAATTTCGATGCTTATGTTAAACAAAAGTGCAAAGCGAATAACTCTATTCTTTCACCGATTTGAAGGTATAATTGACAGTAATTGAATCGGAGGCAACAATGATGATCGCCTTGGAAACGCCCGGAAAGAGTATGAGAAATCTGCAAAAGTTCGTAAAAGAATGCGTATTTCTGAAAACTTCGACCGTGCAACGTACAAAAATGGCAAGAATAAGATAGTATAGAGCTTTATCCGTCAAATAAAGCAAAAAAGAAGATAATCGGTCCATATTTACGTATTTTAACGAACGAAGGAAGAAAACCTTGCACACTGAAAAATCGAAAGTCCCGTGTAAACTTATGGGAAAATATAATTGTCTCCTGGATTCGAACCCGGGACACTTTAACAAAGCAAAATATTTTTCCAAGGACCTCAGAGCCAGTGGAAACAAAATGCCGTTTACCGCATATATTTACGACGAACGTTTCTCGAGAAATACATCGATATAAATTGTAAACAAATGTCTAAAGACGTCAACGTAAAATTAATATATAGTTAGATTAGATAGTATGCGATATGAAACTTCAGTTGGAATAGTGCTCATGTGAACGGGTAGTGCGTAATTAGGCATTTTTATGCAAAGCTGGAGCAAGAAAATATCGAGGGGAACTCTTCTGGTAGGGAGGGTGAGAGCGTGTTTTATTTGCGTATTTGGATGTCATCTAAGCAAATAATATCTCAGAACATATGATAAAAGCAAGAACATTGTAATTTTATCATTCTGACTGGGTCTCACGTTTTCTTTGCCACGAGAAAAATAAATTTGTATCTTTTACCGTAAACTCTCCGTTTTTCTTGCATTGCACCTTCTCTGCCCAAAAAAATAGGCTCTAATGCGGTAAGACGACTCAAATGGATGAAACTCATAAAAATACATCTTATTTATTAAAAACCAACACATTTATATTAAAAATTGGCGTCAATAGCGAGAAATTTCTCCACCCGTCAATTGACGGTACCCGGTACTTGCAAGCAGGCGGCTGACCACGGTACCCCTTACTGTTAAGGAAATCAATACGAAAAAGTATGAAAATAAAAAGAATTTTTAAGTGAAATAATTACCAATTTCCGCGAGGTCTAATTCGAACAAATGTAAAATTCCCACGTAAATAAATTACGCACGAGCGAAACTTATATTTTTATTCCAATTCTTTTTTCTGAGCAGCTTTTTCTGCGCAGCGAGAACACGCAGGTTTTGTTATTGCTCTAAAAAAATCACTGTTTTTCATTCTAAACATCCTTCCCAGGGTTTCCGGTGTATCCTGGAAAGTGCATATAAGGCAAACCGCGAATGCGATTTCTTCGTAAAAGGTACTACGTGGTTCTCCATCCTCCTCGATTACGGTGATTGTACGGATTCCTTCCTTCAGACGTTTGTGGAAGGGATTAAATGCTTGCTATGTAGTTCAAGTGGTTTTTGAGATACTCCACTAAGAGTGATTGCCTTGCATTTTATTTCGTTTTTCTTGGACTGTGGACTCACCGTCTAATTTATCCCAGTTACATTGAGCATTGTGTAAAAAAAACCGCATCAGGCAAACCTTTATGCCGTTGTAAAATGTTAAATTTCGGTAGTTTTTTCCTTGCCAGCGGTCGTTTAGTTTATAGCAAAGTCGACGTTTTTATCAAACTTCCTCATACAATAATGCGTCTTTTAGTTATCTTTAGAAAATGAAAATCGTATCAGCCGGATTTTAGAAAATCCAATTTTTGCTCAAGTTGCCAAAGAATAAATATCCTTATATTCATTTTTTGATAAATATGAACTAATTGGTATTATTGAAGACGTAAACTCCAGTAACTGTACGACATTTGATCAAAATCGTTAGAGCCGTTTTTGAACAAATCAAATTGTTGTTAAAAATGTATGGAATAAACACCCCTTAATTATTGAGCAATGTCAACCATTTCTTCACACACTCTGCTCAGTATGATAAAATGGCTAAGTACGAGGTTTCATTCATTTTCGCTGTACCGTTTAGGCTCCAGAGCCTGTAACAGACAGACGGCATTGCGAAAACCACTTTTTCGGATTCAGCGACACCTAAAACGTATATTTCCGTAAAAATCTCGAGGTTGAATTTTTTCGCGATAACAGTACTTTCTCAATATACTTCACATATGGGAAAGTAAAAACGTGGTTCTGTCGGCTCCAAAAAAAAATTTCCTGAGAACTGAGGTCAGTATTTCGTCCGAATAAAGCATAAAAGGATATCCTTCATATTCTTCTTCATTGCTAGTCAATGGTTTTCGCCGTTTGAGAGGGCAGGGGTTTTCTTCGACGTACCTCCTTGAGGACATCTGTTGAGACTGGATGGCTAGTCCGGTCTCAACCTAAAAAAATCTGATGTGGCCAACACAAAACTTTCTCCATATTTGGGGTATAGATATTTAAATTATTATGAATAGCATTATAAGGCAAAATTATTACTTCTCATCGTAAATGAATACAGTCGTCCTTATTGCCGTAAATTATGTATATTTTTAATATGTTTCCAGAATTCACCACTACGTGGCTTTGGCGCTGTATACTGGAAATTAAGAAAACGCAAAATATCTCCGAAATGGATGGTTCTACGAAAATTTGTTTCAAGCAAAACTTGGAAGAAATATTATTCTCTACAACTTTGGTCCTCACGAAGATGACCAATTACGACGTTTTTAAGGAGATATTTGACGGAAACCGAAAAAAAATATTTATAAATAATTCCCAAACAATAACTGCTATGGAAAATTCTTTCAAATGAAAGTTTAAGGAAATTACATTCTTTATACCCTTTGTATTGACTTGTATATACAATAATGATGTTTTAACGGAGAAATATTGCGTAAACCGAATCGCGTTTCGAATAAACCTCGACTTCCGGTTAACCGTTATTGTCCAAAAACTAATCAGTTCTTTGTGCTCATGCTAAAGTGTTATATATGAAATTTGGTATTAATGTGACAAGTACTTTTTTAGTTAGAGCGCCCACAATCACATACATCCATCCATCCACACACACATATACATCATTCCGAAAATAGTCTAACAATAAACGTGTCGATTTTTTCGTGATCACAATACTTTCCCAATACTATGTATGGAGAAAGTAAAAATATTCCTGTTCTGAGACGAGAATTTTTCTGCTACAGCAAGTGGAAGACCCGAGTTCGATTCCCGCTCATAACAGTTTTTTCACTTGTTTCCACATTTCCCATCATTCCAATTTATGCCTGTCGCATAAGGATCTTGGGATCATTCATTCCATCAATTTATAACAGTCGTCCAATGTTATATTCCGACCGGCGACAACCAACTAGCTAGATATATCGTTTCACAACAGACAAAGTTGAGTTATCGATGCGGTAATGAATGAAGCGATTTGTGGGGAAACGATAAATTTCATGGATCATTTCTTCTGCAGTAAAAATAGAGGAATACCTAATGCGTTGAGTCACCCATTTACTTCCGGAAAATGGGTGAAAATTTTTGAGCAGCGACTACACATGGTTTCGCATTCCGTTTTGTCTTTACCAATTAGAAAGCGTCCTTCTCTTCTCTTTTTTCCTCCAAATTTTACTCGCTTACACCATTTATATTATTCTCTTTTTCATTTTCCTCTTACCCGAACATCTCAGCTCAGGGTTCTCCTAATACGCTCTTCCAAATCCATCTTCCGACCGTTTATGTCCACTTACGCGACATACACCAACTACAAATTAACAAAAAGATACACTAAATTCTAGAAAAAGCTAACTCCGAACGTTAGGAGTGTCATGCTGGTGGAAAAGTTGCTCATCCATAAACAATGATAAGATAAGGGTCGCTTTGAGGGCCCATCACGGGTTTGGAACAATGGCCGACGTTACTGACACATCGCCTATGGTCACAAAAGAGGGTAACTAGGAAGAGGTATCTGCAAGCTTGCCAAAAATAAAATTACTAGGCGGTTTTGACAATGGTGCGTCTAATTTACCATAGCGCCACTACTTCAGGGTTAAAGCAAGGATTACCTCTGATAAATATAAACTGTATTTTATTTTTTACGCTTCCATCTTAATGAATCAAGTCTGGCCTACAGGAAACCAGCATTTATTAACGTGACCTTATTTTTCTTAATGAAACAAATTAAATTTTTGCCGAATAATTAACCTTCATTCCCTTTAATTGCAAGAATCTATGCTGGAATTCCATAAAAATTCGTTAATTACTTAGAATTCCTACATCAAATTTCCGAAAACAAGGTCCTACCATTGGCAATTGTTGATCATTCATCAATATTGATTTTATGGGCGCTAGTAGTCGAGCCTCATTGGCCATATTATAAGGAAAAGAAAAATGTTGTACGCGTCTTATGGCACATAGGACTAAAATTTAGGAATATCATAAAACGTCAATTTATGCTTTACATTTATTTCCCTAAAGAAGATCAGGAGCTTAACAATTTAGCACGCGATATTTTAGTTATTTCATTACCTCTGCTGCACTTTAATGATTCCCTGGGTTATTTAAAATCACACCGATCCTCAACAATGTTTAATTTATCTAATTAGACATTATTTTACTTGAACAACGGAAATGAAAATTTAGCATTTACTCTATCCTATGACGAAACTGGACAAGATAATGTAATTTAACAGAAAATTTTCACAGTTGAAAACATCATTTGTTTTTTTTCTCGCTACTAAAAAGGTAATTTTTCTTGTTTTAGATTTTTTTTTAAGGGATACTCGCAGATTTGAAGTACGTAAATAATTTTCCCTCCGTTGTTTCTGTGATGGGTTCCGCTCAGGCTTGCCACCTCAAGGTCCTCACCAACCCGGACATTTTCAATTCTGTCCCGGAGATTTCTCTGGTCTGACCCGGAGATTTCATAATCTGACCCGAAGATTTATAAATGCGAACTTTTTTTTTACTGTTTTTGTCCTTCCAGAATGAAAATAGGATTATGGTTTCTTTGTTGTAACTCTCTATGATTCTGTCTTTGTTTGCAGGTCCCCACTATCAAATTTTGAACCAATGCACCAACTTTCATGACAATTGGTTAGAAACTTTCTACAGAGGCCAAGATCATGGGGATACATAGGTTTTATGACGAAAATTGAAGTTCCGGGATCGATTCCATGAATTATCCTTTCCTTTTGATTTAAATGGGACATCTGAAACCCATCGTGCAGGGTTATTTCCCTACCCACACTAAAATACGTAAGAAAAATTATATCAGCACTGGATTGTCGCTATTCTCTGCGGAATGGAATGGAAATTCTAACTTTTGTCGTAGAATTTTCTTATCGATCGTATTTCTTTGAATTTTGCGTTAATAATTTCAATTTTGCAACGTTATTCCATCATAACGAGATTATTGTCATGGAGACGATTATTTCTCAACTACCCTGGGGTATAATTTAGTATACAAACGCGTCATTTTTTCTCCCGAAATCACGTAATCAACTGAATTTTTTATGCAAATGTACGTAAGTATAATACCTGATGATGTTACATAAAGTATGTAATGTGGGAAAACAAAGAGCAGCTCGTGTCGCTTCATACACCGTACTGCATTCCCGTTAAAAAAAAATATTTTCATGTATATTCGGGACCGGCCAAGCATTTAAGGCGGCTCGGATACAAATAATTTTGGGGGGCCTACTCCACCTCCTACACACGAAAAAAATACAAAATTGACGAAAAATATAATTTTTAATAAAAATTTATTACTTCCTAAAATTTAAAATAATTATAATGCTAAAACAGCAATATAGTAAACACAAAAAACGAGGTATACTAACTATAATTATTTCGATCAATGTTTATTGATTTATTTAATGACGTTTTCTCTATGAACTTGGAGAAATCGTAATTTTTTAATAAAAGTTTGCACAAAATTTAAGGCAGATTCTTTAATAAATAAATGACATCTCTAAATTATGGGGGCAATAAACGAATGTCTATTCGGGGGCCCGGATACCTCGCATCCGCTGCACCCCCCTCCCTTTGACCAGCCCTGTGTACCTTCTACCAGATTAATTACATGGCACAGCCATTCTAGAATGAAATCTTTATTCTCTTAGAGAAGTTAAAAATAAATCGTAATCTTTAATGCCAATTTCGAAAATATTCTTGTTGACCCGGAGATTTTTTCTCTCGCCCGGAGGCAAGTCCGAAAACCCGGAGACTTCGGGTCAAACCCGGAGAGGTGGTAACACTGGTTCCGCTACGGAATAAATATTTTCTTTTCGGTCCATTCTGTTTTCATGTCGTTTTGATTCCGATCTTCTCTCTCTCCCTCCCTCCCTCTCTCTCTCTCCCCCTCTCCCTCTCCCCCTCTCTCTCCCTCTCCCCCTCTCCCCCTCTCCCTACCTCCCGCCCTCCCCCTCTCCCTCCCCCTCCCCTCCCTCTCTCTCTCTCGAGTTGCCTGGATTTTAGGCAACAAACTCTACTCACTGTTCTGCTGAATGCCTATCTTCCACGGCGATAACCCTTTCACAAAACGTAGTCGGTCTCTACCGGAAACTAGGTCAGGAGAGGTCTAGCTATGTCCCAGAGGTCACATAATAGAACACGAGAGCTTTTAAACGGGTCCGCTGAGTAATTACGGGAAAATAATGATTATATCAGGCGAGCGAAATTATGCGACACAACCGGTTATTGCGCGATGCCATAACAAGCGGATTATATACACGAGTTATTTCCTACAGTCAAGTGACGTAAATTTCACCGGAGAAAATTCTGAAATAGGCAATCATATACGGCGCTCAGAGGTCATAGAGAAACCGTAATTATATTTTCAATCACCGTTAAAAAAATTAGACATTTTTGTTGCCATGTGCGTGGCGTGCAACACGGTGTAAATGTTATGAGCTGTGTTTAGCGTAAAAATTACTCAAAGAAAAAACTGAGTACCGGATTAATAATAATAAACATATTAGCTACTGTTAACATAGTTTGAAAAATATCCCAATAGACGAGTTAAATGTTTTTTTCTTAACTCAATGGACAAATTACACACCTGAATTTAAATTGGATAAAATACGATTACAAAAACCATTAAAATTAATTTACACGAATGACCAACGCATTTTTTATTGCAAAACTTTCACGAGACAGGAGGATAATTTTTTTAAAAATTGGCGATGTTCTGTCGTCACCTCCTAGTTATAGTTTTGCTAGTCCCATTAATCGGTATTGTCCAAAAACTAATCAGTTCTTTTTGCTCGTGCTAAAGTGTTATATATGAAATTTGGTGTTAATATGACAAGTACTTTTTGAGTTAGAGCGCCCACAGTCACAATCCATCCACACACACACACATACATCATTCTGAAAATAGTCTAAACGTGATCTAGGGACCTGAAAACGTGTATTCCCGTTGAAATCTCGAAGTCGATTTTTTCGTGATCACAATACTTTCCCATTATTACGTATGGAGAAAGTAAAAAGAAAGATGCATTGAGGACGAAGTTGGAAGATCGCCTTAGAATTTTTGGAAAGAAACCGAAGACCGTGGACACGGAATGGGAGGAAATTTAAGCCGGCATCTAAGATACCCTGAAAAAAGGGATTGAGAAACGAGAAGAAAATCAGAAAACAATGGATTACTAAGGAAATGCTGGAGAAAATGAATGAGAGAAGAAAATGGAAAAATGTTAACAGTGAAGAAGGTAGAGCCAATTATAGACGCATAAACATTGAGGTGAGAAGGGTAACAGATAAAGCTAGGGAAATTTGAATAAAAGAAAAATGTGAGGAAATACAACAGATGGAGAAGTTAGGACGGTACGATATGATGTACGCTAGGGCACTGGAGTTAGAAGATAAGAAGCCTAATGGGATTCGCGTTAAAGGAATTATGAATACAAATGGAAAAGTAGACGCAGAACCAAAGGATGTAGCACATGTATGGGAAGAATACATTAAGGAACTATACAAAAATCAGGCAGGATCGGTACAAATGGAACTGGAATAAGAGAAATGCATTGAAAAAGACAACTTGGGACCAAGTATCATAAAAAGAGAAGTAGAAAAGGCGATACTGGAACTAAAGAAAGTAAAAGCTACAGGCAGCGATGGAATACCGGCAGAGTTACTTAAAGTTATGAGATTGGAATGACTAAAAGTGACTACGAAACTAATTAACAAGATTTACGACTCGGGAGAGTGGCCTCGGGATTTCTTAGATGTAACAATGATCCCTCTAAAGACGAAGCCAAAGGCAATGTAGTGTAAAGACTACAGAACGATAAGCCTACTGTCACACACTTCGAAGATCATCACGAGGATTCTTAATAAAAGACTACAGAAATAGGCCGAAGAAATGCTAGGGGAAGATCAATCCGGCTTCAGAAAAGGACGAGGAACCAGAGATGCTATCGGTGTAGTGAGAATCATATCAGAAAAGGCTGTAGAGTACAGCCAAGATTGTTGCGTATGTTTCGTCGACTGGCAGAAGGCCTTTGATAGAGTAAATTGGGTATTTCTGCTCAGGATATTAAAGGATATAGGTGTAGACTGGAAAGACAGGAGACTGATCAGGTATCTATATGTGAATCAAGTTGTAAAAATCAGGTTGGAGAATGCGGACACCAACGGAGTACATATCGGTAAAGGAGTAAGTTGTCTATCGCCGATTCTATTTAATATATACGTATGGAGAGAGGCTAATGCAGCAGGCGTTAGAAGGCACGGGAGATTTCAAAATCGGAGGAAGGGTTATAAGAACAGTGAAATACGCGGATGATCAAGTACTTCTAGCAAGAAAGGAAAAGTAACTCCAGAAAATGATAAATAGACAAGTGATAACAGGTAGAAAATACGGTATATAAATAAATACAGAAAAATCCAAGGTTACGCGAATATCAAGTAAAGAAGAAGAAAATTTGAACATAAGTAATGGAGGAAAGTCAATAGAACAAGTTTGAGACTACGATTACCTTGGAAGCATCACAGCGACAGAAGCAAAATGTACCGATGAAATCAGGACTAGAATAACGAAAGCCAAAGCCGCTTTCAGAAGAGAGAAACTCCAACTAACGGGGAATATAACGGAGGATATCCGCAAGAAGTTGATAAATTGCTATGTATGGAGTATAACTCTGTATGAGGATGAAACATGGACGCTAAGGAAAAATTATATAAAATACTTGGCAAGCTTCGAAATGTGGACATGGAGAAGAATGCTGAAGATAAAATGGACGGATAGGGTGAAAAATGAGGAAGTACTACGAAGAATAGGAGAGAAGCGAACGATTATACAGACTATCAGAAAGAGGAAGGCGAACTGGATTGGGCATTACCAGAGGAGAGAGTGCATGATTAAAGAAGTGCTAGAAGGAAAACTGGATGGAAAAAGAGAAAGAGGTAGGAAAAGGTTTCAGCTGATAGACGACTTGAAATGGAAAGAGAGCTATCAAGACATGAACAAGACCGCGGAAAATAGGAGTATACGGAGAACCAAGTTTAGCCATGAATAATCACGGACCTGTCTACGGACAGACTACCTATGATGATATACATACATACACACATGCATGCATACACACGCACATACATACATACATATTAGTCATAGGACAATTTTCATATCTTCATCCAAATTACACCTAAGCAGCTTGAGAAGCACATTCGCTAAATATATGTTAATTTATAGTGAATAATACTCATTTATAACGGACTCTCATGAAATTATCTGGAAAGCAATTTTAATAATTAAATTACCTCGCTTTATGCAATCTAGCTATCACTACACTATTCTTATCTCGATCACAACACTTGCCGAAGATGTGATTACGCGTATCGAGTGTAGACAAAATACAAATACACGAGTCATAAGTAAGCGCGTATTTTTCAAATTTAAGTGGGAAGTTAATACGTATAACGTTACAATCTTTTCTTCGTGAAGAATTATTTTTACATGTCACCTTATATTAACTCACTTCGCTATATAAAACCTCATATTATCCTCAATGAATTATCCTTAAAAATGAATACACCTATGAAATTATTGTTGATTTTTAAAGAAACTGTAAAACAAATACGTTTCTAATAATGAATTTATATATTTTTGAGAATCATACACACGATTTTAGTTATACCGTAACATTTTCTCCCAATAAGAGGAAAAATGCATTTAAAACTCCGTATCTTGGGAAATCGCGACCCAAAATAACGATCCAACTAAAGCCAAATCTGTGCTTTATGTTATATGGAATAAAACGTCTTCGTTCGGAATGAAAACTTCGACTAAAGGGAAGGTTCAGTTTACGCCCTTCGAATAACGAGACAGAGTGACAGACGCTTTCATAAGCTTGAATTATTATTCTTCATCCACGAAACGGCTTCTCTTCTATGATTTAGACGTGAATTTCAGATATGAGTGAAGCATGATTTTTACTTTCTCATATACGAAGTATATTGAGAAAGTATTGTAATCGCGAAAACATTAGACCTCGACATTTTGACGGAAATATACATTTTAGGTGTAGCTTAGTCCGAAAAAGTGCTTTTCTGTCTGTTACAGGCTCTGGAACCTAAACGGTAGAGCAAAAATGAATGCAATCTCGTACATAGGCATTTTATCATACTGAGCAGAGGTTATGAAGAAATGGTTGACATTGCACAATAATTAAGGGTAGTTAATTCTGGGAAATTTTAACAACAATTTGATTTGTTCAAAAACGGCTATAACGATTTTGATCAAATTCATGCAGTTACTTGAGTTTAAGTCTTCAATAATACCAAATAGTTCATATTTCTGAAAAAATGAATAGAAGGCTAGTTTATTCTAGGCAACTTTAACAATAATTTCATTTTCTCAAAAACGGCTATAACGATTTTGATCAAATTTCGTACAGTTACTTGAGTATTCGTCTGCAATAATACTACATATTTAATTTTTCTCAATGAATGAATATAAGAATAGTTTATTCTTGGTCAACTTGAACAAAAATTGGATTTTCTTTAAACCGGCTCATACGATTTTCATTTTCTAAAGATAACTAAACGATGCATTAGTACATGGAGAAAGTTTGTACAATGTATGTTGTACCGATATTTTTTAAAGGAAATGAGAAGTTAAAGTCTAGATCTTAAAAAATATCGTGCTTTGAAAGATTTGAATAAAGCGCCGGGTTGACCATCGTAATGAAAAACATTTGGCTAAACAAAGTTAAAAGTTTTACATTTTCCAGAAAAGATATTTATTTTAAAGGTTTGTATGATTTTAATAAGGTTGAGGGACATTTCCTTCCCGAAGTTCAGTCCAACATTTCGCGGTAAAAACTCCACAATTGTTAAAGATACGTACCGAATAATCGGGACGTCATTCTTAATTAACTCTACCGATTCATCTATATGCAGTCGAACTTCCGTAGGTGGAACGTCTATAACTCCAATATTGCACAACACGAAGTGAATTAATTTCACAGAAGTATTTTTCATGTTATTTTACTTTTTCTTTTAAGAGAAAAAATTTCCCAATTAATTTTTTTCTAATAGTCGAAGTTCTGTTAATACGTCATTTTATATTGACGATATTTCGTCTCAACATCGACTGTTAAGGGCAGTGAAATTAAGGCATGTACGGGTTGGTTAGAAAAATTTAAAAGTTGAAGTTGGACTTATAAAAGTTCCACCTAAAACTTAATTTTTCAGACTGCGAATATTCACAGTATGAAATCGTCTCAACAGATGTTTACAGAAACGATGCTTTGGAAGGAAAAATATATCCCTAGCACAAGAAATTTTAACGGCGAAAAAATAAAACGGCGTTGACAGGCGAGCGTAGCCTGTCGGATCATAGATGGCAAACGTACGTAAAGGTCAGCGTTTCGGCACCCTCGATCGGACATTTCTCAGAGGAAATTCAGTGCGCAAAAGGGACGCAGCGTGTGCAAGGGAGACCGAGAGGAATGGAGGACGATAAGGGTCGACGGCAGGTCCTGGGCGATCAAAATAGCGTCGTTAACTATTTCAACAACTTCCCAAACACATGATGCCTGCACGTGCAGGTTGTGTGGGCATTGAGAGGGAGAGAGAAGGAAAAGGGAGGGAGTGAGTGGAGAAGGAAATTCAGTGTGTAAGAGAGAGATAGAGAGAGGAATAGAGTGGACAGGAAGCTTTAGTAGAAGAGAAAGTGTGAGAGATAGGAGGTAGTACTGGGAGAAAGAGGAAGGGAGAGAGAGGGAAAAGGATGAAAAAGAGTGAGGCAGGTAGTAGTAGGAGGAGAGACGGAGAAAGAGGAGATATAGGGAGTGAGAGGCTTTAAACAATGAGAGAGAAAGAGATAAGGGAGGAAAGGGATAGAGAGGGCGTATGGTGAGAGAGGAGAGTTGGAGAGAGTTGAAGAGTGTGAGTGTGAGAGAGTGTGAGAGTGTTAGATAGATAGACACACGTCTTTATTCGGGCGAAATTTAGACCATAAGGTCCATTCTTACATTTAAGAGTGTGATAGAGAGTGGGAGAGCGGGAGAGAGAGCGGGAGAGAGAGCGTGTGTGTAATGGAGTGTGTGTAAGGGAGTGTGTAAGGGAGTGTGAGAGAGAGTGTGAGAGAGAGTGTGAGAGAGAGTGTGAGAGTGTGTGAGAGAGAGTGTGAGAGAGTGTGAGAGAGAGTGTGAGAGTGTGAGAGAGGGTGAGAGAGTGTGAGAGAGTGTCAGAGAGAGTGTGAGAGTGTGAGACAGAGTGTGAGAGTGAGAGAGAGTGAGAGAGAGTGAGAGAGAGTTAGAGAGAGTGAGAGAGAGTGAGAGAGAGTGGAAGAGAGTGGAAGAAAATAAGATTGTAAGTGGGAGAGGGTGGAGAGAGTTGGAGAGTGAATTGAGTGGGGGTGTGAGAGTGGGAGGGAGTGGGAGAGTGAGAGAGTGGCAGATAGTGTGAGAGAGTGAGAGAGCGAGAGAAAGTGGGAGAGTGGGGGAGAGAGTGGGGAGAGAGTGGGGAGAGAGTGAGGAGACTGGGAGAGAGTGAAAGTGTGTGAGAGTGTTTGAGAGTGTTTGAGAGTGTGAGAATGTTAGATAGTGTGAGAGATAGTGTGAGAGTGTGTGAGAGAGTGGGAGAGTGTGACAGTGGGAGAAAGTGAGAGAAAGTGTGAGAGGGTGGGAGAGAATATAAGAGAGTGGGCGAGCGAAATGGCGAAACGGGAGAGAATGAGAAGAGAAGGGAGAGAAGGAGGAGAGGAGGGAGCGAGGGAGAACTGAGAGAGGGAAAGGAGATAGAGAAGAGAGGGGGAGAAAGGATATAAGAGGGGGTTGAGAATAAATGGGCTAACGAGAGACAATGAAAAGTGGCACTACTTGTGAATTGGGGAGGCAGGATGTGGTAGATAGAGGGAGAGGTTTCTATTGGAGACATGAAACCTCCTGTGGTCCAATCTCTCCCTTTCTCTCTCTCTGAATTCCAAAGTGATACAGCCGAAACCTCAAAAACCAACGGCTTCTGCTGCTTCGCCTTTTTTTTTCAAAATCGTCGACAACATGACTGCCTCCTCACACTTCCATTTCTGCGTCCATTATATCACCCTCCGTAATAACCAATGCTCTATTCTTTGGAATTCGCGTATCCAATTGTCGTCCATTGGTGTGTGCTCGCGTTTATTCGTACTATAAATTTCAACGACGTTCCTTTTTAAATTGGTATTTAAGTTTTACATTTAACAAAAACACACAGAATGCGTAAGTACCCACATGCTTCATTCAAATATGATACGTTTTGATTTATGATTCCACATTTTTCTAAAAAATCAACTTATTTTAGTATTTTCTGACAATTTTGAATTTAAATCAGCTTCAATTTACTTTTATTTATAACTGTGAAATGTGAAATGTAACAATGTACTTTTCCGTAGAAACAAAATCGTAATTCAAAAGTTGTAATAATTTTCATGTCCGTTGAGTAACATTATGCAAGGCAAGTATTGAAAAACAGCAAAAGTAATTAGACGGAAAATGTATTACGATGTTCTTAAGGCATTTTAGTGTTCTAAGTTCAGCTCAAACAGCTCTAATTACAGATCATTTCATAAATTATATTTAAAGTTCATGAAGTCACTCCTTCATTGCGGACTTTGAAATTGAGGGTCACTTTTTTACGTTATAAACCTAAAAAATAACGTCATCGACTTAAATTTTACGCGCTGGTCCTAATCACGAAGGTAAAAGTTTTATATGATGAAGTTTCAATATTAACTCATCATTCCTCATTTTTATCTCATTAAATTCACTTTTCCGTTGTTTTAAAAATATTACGAACTTTGACATTCATCTAATTAAGATTTGAATTATTTTGGTGAAACTGAACCTTTAGAACGCTACGCAGCTGACAACACAAACACATTAATTCAATTAATCCGGAAATAATATTCCAGATTATATTAAACGAATAGATTATGAAGACCATTTATCTATACGAAGATTCAAGGGATAATTTTACAACCTTATCAAAGCCTATGTGAAGCGCTGAGGGATAATCGATATCCTATAGGATACAAAGCATAATTGAAATTAATGCTTAGCGAGGCGTGGACAAGCAGACGTTCACGTTGGAATAGATACGGCGATATCTAAATCGAGTTAAATTACCAAGGTATTATATTGCATAACCGCAGTAATTTTCTCTGACTTCAATTTCAATCTAATAATAAACAAAATACGTTTCTCTGTTTTCATAAAACTTAGTTAAAGAAATCGTTAACCGGCAGAATATCAAAAAGATTTAGTTATATTCTGGAAATTAATTTAAACTAGAGGGTTTCCATTTTTAGGAGCGTTTTGCTTCCAGCGTGAGCGCCTATTATCGTCGGTCTGTCCGTCCGTCCGTCGGTCTGTCTGTCTGTCTGTCTGTCTGTCTGTCTGTCTGTCTGTCTGTCTGTCTGTCTATCTGTCTGTCCGTCCGTCCGTCTGCATGTTCGTTCTCAGTTATTAACGAGCGGATTTTCATTTATATTACGGACATAAAATCAAAGATAATAAGAAAATCACATAAATGAATCACGTATGCCAATCAGGAGTACCACTTTACTGGTAACAAAAAAGAACTTTCCGTTATATCTCGTTAAGTATTGCTCATATTAAAATATTTTTCAAATAAAAGTTGTAGAAATAGTAACGCAGAGTATTTACTTTCCTTTATATTTTTATCGTATAAGTAGGCGTCATTAAGAAAATCAAACAAGAATGTCTGAATTCGACTCGAACTTTGAAAATGTCTTGCATGGTTTCTTCATTGTTGCCAACATAAACAATCTCACAAACAAACGTTCAATTTCCTTACGTGTGCATGCAATATTTTTAAATAGGAAGAAAATGCATCATTTATGAGGAAGAAAATACCTTTAAAACGCTAATTATAACGCTATTCCCTTACGTACACGTATATAATTTCTTTCAAATACTCCATTACACGAAACGCGACCATTTGTGATACGCTGTTAACTTTTCTAACTTGCTTATAAACATAACATAAACAAAATATTAAAAAATTATATTAATACGGATTCTGCCATTTAGTAATTTGAATTGTATTTAGTTAATTTTCATTATTTTTCTATTTTATCCAAAAACATCGGTATAAAACACTAATGCTCACAGGTCACCATTGGTTTATTTACTTAATTTAGTACAAGATTATCTAACTTTATAAGCCGCTCACGTGCAACTCTTTATATAAAGGGATACAACGCCAATAAAACAAGGTTACAAAAAACAGATCGGCATTTCGGCTACAAAGCATCCGTCATCAGCGGCGAATCATCGAAAGCAGATTCTAAACACTGGGGATAACTAGGGGCGAGTGCCAAGAATTTCAGTTATTTACACTTACGCGCTTATTCTGAATTTTTTTTCAATCGAGCTCGATAACTGTCTAATGAATTAAATTAATTAAGAAATTACCCACTACGCGAACACAAGATGGGTTCATGCAACAATATCACTCATTTCATACAACAAATTTAAAATCACCCGCCCTTCTTAACATTTTTTTAATTGCCATAAATTTTTAAAAAATAAACAAATATGGCTTTCTAATGATAAAAGTTAATCCTCAGGCCGTGGGTTCCCACTCCCGACCGTTCCGTTTCCTCAAGTCGTTAAAAGCGTTTGGGTCGAACCGACGACACGAAATGATATAAAGGTTAAAAACCCCGGTCTGGGAGATTTCACGCTTCAAGACATGCTCTCTCAGCAATCCGTGCCTTATAACCCTTCCACCCTGCCCCCTTTTTCTCCGCCCCCGTAATTAATTGGATTACTCCACCCTTTCGCCACAGTTTCGCCCTTCTCTTCCCTCCTTCTTCCTCCCTCCACGATTTTCCTTTCACTCAAGAGGGGAAAACGCAACCTCCCCGAAGGATAGAGATCGGGAGAGAGAAAGAGGAAAGTCGTACGCCCACACGACCCCATCTCTCCGCTTTCTACAGAATAACCAGGCTCAGACGAATACCCACGGTTAACGAGACTCGACACCTACGCGCGCGCACACACACACGTAGGGCCAGTGGGGGGATGAAAAAGGGGAGAGACTTATGACCCCATACACGTCGCCTCCTCCATCACTCTACCTACTTCTACCAATTCTTCCACGACCCGCCCACCACCAAAACCTTATGACCCGCCTTCCATTTTTATGGGAAACATTCGGGTATTTTTCTTTCTAGGGCCGAGAAGAAAAAAATAAGTCGACAATTCCTGGAGCGAGGTGAAAATGAAGGAATATTTTTATCACTTTTTCTACTCCGTGAAAAGGCTCTAATTTTGCCTTTCCGCATGTAAATTTGTATAAGTAATAACAAAAAATTGGCAACCATCTAAGGTGCCGAAATTTGTTTTTGGAAATATCAAAACGAGCGATACATTCATATATATATATACACATACATACATACATATATATATATATATACTATATATATACTAGTTGAAAGACCCGGCTTCGCTCGGGAAAGAGTGGCAAACGATTTTTATTCCTCGGGGCAAACGTTCCCCATTCCTTAATTACGCAAGCGATGCTTATATTAACATTTACCATTTTACGTATTGTATTGTACGCATTAACGTCTTACTTAATATTCACATGGATAGACGCACCGAAGCCTTTAAAGCAGCAATAAAATTATGTGGATTATGTCAATACTATTAGCCAAAACGTAAACAATAAACAACATCTTGGTTACCGAACAAATGTAAGTAGATGTATCGATTTATGTTGCGATAAATCTTTCAATGTTAATGGTAAAAGATAACAATGTTCTAATATTCCTTAAAAATCATTTGACTCACTTTAAGAGTATTCATAGACTATATTTAGGCATATCTTGGCGTTAGCTTTTCTTCTTCTACAGCGTGCCACGGCGTGGATTTTTCTTGCATTACGTGTATATCTTCCTTTGAAGAGGACAACAATTAAGAAATTTAGCTTTGTTGCCGCCTGGAAAATGGACATCTAAACCGATAAATTCTGTGCTTAAAGGAAAATTTCGAGCGATTTAGCATGTAATACTATAAAACATGAACAGAATTAAAATATTTTGTCTTTCGTGCGTAAAATAAACCATTTCCCGTGATCGTAAGTTAATATTTAGGTATATTCACATCCACATGAGTGAAGGGCTGCATGGCATTTTGGGGTTTCTCCACACCATTTCCCATGCATTCTTATGGAAATAGTATTTTGCTGACCCCATGGGGTATAAGAGACCCCACGGTCTGCAAATCTAGACCAAGTTCTTCCTTTGGTCCATAGGATGGCCCATGAAACTTTTGAATTCGATAGCTTCAACGGTGTAAAAACGTATAAAGAACATACATACACACACATATATACACACACACATACATACACACACACAAACATACACACACACATACACTCTAAAATATGTATAAGAAGATATTTACTTCTTCAATGAAATTAATAGTTTTTATCTTTGCTTTGCGAAACCATTCCATAATTATAAACTAAGAAAATGAAACAATGTATTGTTCCACATAAACAATTTTAATACTACCGGTTTCATTATAAGGTAATATTATTAGGTGCATTAAAATTGTGTATGTGGATCAACACATTGTTTCTTTTTAATAGTTTATAATTATTTATATATTTGTTATATATAAATATTTTTCCGCAAACATTTTTCACTTGAATTAATTACATAGATGAAAGAATGAAGTCCAAGCATTCTCCAGCTAAAAAATAATACACGTAGCTCATTATGCCGTTGAATCTATCGAGAAATTAAGTGGGTGCTTCTACTCCTATATTATGTAAATTATTCGCAAATTCCAAATAAAAAGATAGAATCAGTCTCTCGTGAATTATCGTAACTAAAGTTTCACTCAGCTATTCCATGAAGCTATTTACGTAGAACGTTCATTCAAAAGTCGCGGAAAAACGAGAAGTTCGCGGGAAAAAGTTATTTCGGAAGAATAGGTATTAGCAATGATATCAACGCAGAATATATTATGAAACTTCAATAAATCTGAAATTCTCTTATTGTTTGTCCGCTATACAAATTCACACATTTGAAGATATCGTCACGAAACTTCGCATAGATATATAATTTAACCCTCCGAGTAACATAGGATATATGGCGATAAAAAATGGAAGGGTGCTTAATTCAATAAATGCCGACATACTCGAAGAGGACGTTAAAATTTTAAAGCTAATATTTTGAAAAGAAAATAATAGTATTTTTCCGCACCTTTTAAGTTGTCGTCACAAAACTTTTCATAATTATATAAATTTACCCTGCAAGTAACATGCGCTATATGAAGATAATAAAATTTGGGGTTGCTTAATTCAATAAATGCTAACATATCCGAAGAGGACGTTGAAATCCTGTGAACAGAAAATACTGGAATATTTTTTAAGGATTCTTATTAAATTGCAGCTTATTCACCCCGTCCTAACCAGACATTCCCATTAATTAACGTGCTACGAGGTGGTTCAAGGCTCACCTGCACTTTTATGTGTCAACCGGATACAACAGCATAAATCCAGTAACAAACTTGTTTATTTTTCAATATAATCTCCTGCTAAATTAATACTTTTGTTCCATCGACGAGGAAGTGCGTATACCTATACCTGTATGGTAGAATTCTTTAGGACGACTACGCAGCCACTGGAGGACAACAGTTTTCGCCTCTTCCCTATCATTGAATTTTCGACGGCCGAGGGACTCTTTGAGGGGACCAAAGAGATGATAATCACATGGCGATAAATCTGGGGAATAAAGGGGGTGATTTAGCACTTCCCATCCCATTGTTGCCGGAGTTGAAGTGGTGAGATTGGCCGTATGCGGACAAGCATTATCGTGCAACAGGGCTACTCCTCGTGACAGCAGACCTGGACGGGTCTAGGACATCTCGACGCAGCCATCTCGCCGGCTGCGGCTAAAAGTCCCATTCCCGACCTGGACAGCGTTTGCGTATGGCTTCCTTGACAGTACCATTAAGAAGGTCACTATAATACGCAGCATTCATTCTTGCACCAGCCGGAAGAAAATTCACATGAATAAGGCCACGCCAGTCCCAGAAAATGGTCTGTTCTGTTACTGCAGTCGGTCTCGCGTGTGCACGCTCCAAATCACTTGCTGATTCGCGACCGTTTTTTAATTCTTCTGCCCGATTATACACGGATCTTCGTGAAAGACATTCTTCTCCGAACTGCTCCGACAATCTTCTGTAAATTTCAGCTGGTTTAGTACCTTCTTTCACCAAAAACTTGATAACACATCGCTGTTGCAGCGCAGGTTTGATTTATTGGGACGCGATGTTGTTTATACCCATCATGCCTTACTGCGAACTAAATAAGTGTGTGACGTCATGTCTGGCAGTGTTGCCAGCATTTGTGAGCAAAATCCCTATTATCTAGCACGATTGGTTGCTAGTTTATAAATAAAAGTGCAGGTGAACCTTGAACCGCCCTCGTATATATAGTTTCATTGGAAAAGATACGAGGTGCGTTTTTGATAACGCTCAATAAATAAATAAGCGGCATAACGCTATTATTCCGCTTGTAAAAATATTGTGGGTTTAATATTTAGCAAACATGTCGACATAAAATGAAAAAATTAAGGATTTAAGAAAACATAAATGTAATTTTGCTCGTAATTTTAGTAATTATCTGAAGTTTGTTTAAAAATTATTCGTGTTTTTTTTTAAATGAATGTACTGGCAAAAATTCAAATAATTTTAATTTGCTTTATACAAGTAATTAACGTGCTCCTGCATGTTAACACGTGAAAAGATTTCAATAGAATTATCTATATGATAGCCACATCAATGAATGTGTGTGATGCCATTGCTGGAGGGATTATAATATGAGTAAATAGAATAATTCACAAATACTTGATGGTTAGGATTACATATTCCTAATGTACCTTAAAATTTAATTATTGATGCAATATTTAAGGTGAATAACATCCAGTAACGACCTTTGAACATAACTGGACTATTTATATTTTACAAATACGTATCTTTTATTTGCACCATTGCAGGAAAGGCTACATATTATTAAGGTAACAAATGATAATGAGATTAAATCAAATTACTTGAAAAACTTGTATATAATCCCAATAATAGCATCAGTAATGAAAAACGATATTCCATTTCAGATACATAGTTACTTAAAAATTTATTTATATTTATAATTATTTTATTGAAATTCCACGAATTCCTGCCTTAATACGAAGTAATATATGAAAATAATGCATCGGTCATTTTTTCTCGAAAATCAACAAAGATACCTGCACTAATAACGTATTTCAAAAATTTCTAAATCGCAAGATCGAAATAAAGACATGACATAATACTCTTTATTCCTCGAAGGTAATTTTCGTTCCTTTTCTTTTAAATCTTCCGAGAATGAAGGTATTAGTGAGAATGGAGGACATGAAAAAAAACACACCGAGACGCATGCACGTTAAGTGGTTAGTGCGTCGTAAATTACTCGCACACTTTAATCGCCAAACTAAACCTGCGAATCTCCTAACACAAACATATACGCGCGTTAAGGTAATTCCGTCAAGCCATGACCGCAAGGGAGGGTGAAAGGGAAAGAGAGAGAGAGATATATATATAGAGAGAGAGAGGTAAAAGAGCGCCGAAGCATCCCGGACAATAAAAAAATAAAAAACCCTTTAAAAAAAATGCGACTCACCTCTGCCGTTGGACGGAGGAACCTCTTCCTGCCTCAAAACCTCTGCCAGGTTCATCTCGCATTCCTCTAGTGTAGAGAACGTGAATGGACTCTTGTACGTCCCCTCTTCATTTTCTCTCTCGCTCTCCCTCCTCCTCCTCCTCTCTTCCCCTCCTCCGCTGCACACCGGAAGGCTGGAGCAGCGACAAACCCTCCCCACGATGTCACACCCGAACACCGAATCCTGCGTGGTGCCCTCGGGGCAGGGGACGGTCTGTCCCCCGTCGCCCCCGCTCAGTCCATCCTCGGTCAGAGCGCCCACTAAGATGCCCGGAACGCCTGCAAAACAATGACATTTCGGAAATAATTAGTTTTGCGAGGAGAGGATTTTTTTCGCAAAAAAGCTCCCGAGCGAAGCGTTTCGTGGCGTGATTTTTTACGGTAGCCTCTCACAAACGATCCCGTAAAAATATACAGAGGACGTGATCCTTTCCTCCCGGAAAAGGGGCTATATTACACAGCGGACTACAGAGAGAGAGAGAATTCGAATGGTGGCTATATAAAGAGTTAGCCTTTAATAAAGGCCCCTTATGGATACCGCAAAATGTTTTTGCTACATTTTCTGAATGAATATCAATACATTTATATCAAAATAAATCCATGATATTTAAATAAGAATAAATAATTAACTGTAATATGGCAACGGAGTATTCGCATTTTTTTAAATCGACGGCTAAATTTCTTAAAGAAAAAATAAACACTGCTTTACCACCTTACATAAAATATCATTCAGATACAAGCATGGCGGGCCCAGGCTTCACGCAGGAGGGAGGGGAGTAATTTAGGAGTGAAAAAATAAATTAATAAAAAAATGGTAACTTTTGTATTAAGCACTAAAATGAATAATATAAATTTTAATTTACTGAAATCGTTAGTTCTGTTGGTAAAGAAGACCAAAATTCGAGACAGTTTCGGTGGAATAAGTTTCTTCTTATACAACAATGCTGATTCCCTAAAGTTTATTAAGAACACATGTAAAAGTTATATGGCGCTTCACATTACACTTTCAATTATCTTACTTAAATTATACTTAAGGGTACGTGTAGTGAGTTCGGCTTTCCACTGAATTTTAAGTATCCCTTTGCGGGTTAAAATCAAAGTGAAATAAAAATTACTTTCAGCTATATATTATGGATATAAGATTAATATTAATATAAAATTTATTTAATAAAGTATTTGAAAGTCTTATTTAATACATATTTTAATTAGAAAAACGAAATGTAGAACTTAATGGAAAATAGCGAATACATACAGTGAAACGGTAGTCTACTATAGTTACGCGAGTGAAAGAACTTAAATTATGAACTGCTCAGCACGAAGGACGAGATTTAATGGGTAATATTTCGAGTGCTCAGAAATTCTAGAGGGGGGTAATTACCCTCGTTTACCTCCCCCCCTTGATTCGGCCCATGGATACAAGAAGTCACAGAAATTAATTATGCTGCAAAAAATGAACTTGCTTAAAGTAAAAATTAAAAGTTTTTTTAAACACTTAACAAGAACTAAAACAGTTTAATTGAAAAAAACGGTCGATTAAAAGATAGATAAGGTATTCCAACGCAGCATAACTGAAAGAAAACGAACGTATTATATACAATTTAGCGTATAAACCGCATTTCCTCCATTTTAAACCTTTAGTTCGGCGCTTTATTTTTTTATTAGACAATATTCACTTTCACTAATAACTCAATACATAAATTATTCATCGTTAGCATTTTGCGATTTATTGCGCAAACAGCCTATATTGCGATAAAACCAGTTCAAATGCACATAATTAAATGTGTGCTTAAAGTGATGCATGCGAAAATCGTTCTGCGTTACAGGACAAGGTTTGTAATGTTTTTCTCTACCTTATTCACATTAAAGATGAAAAGAAACTAAATTATCACTGCTTAAACTCGCTCAATGTTATACCTCACAGTATTAAAAATTAAGAAAGAAATTATTAAACAAGTTCTTACGCACATTATTATTTCTTCGTTATCTTCTTTAATAACCTATTTTAAATTAAATTATACAATTGCCAGGATACTTATATATATATATATATATATATATATATATATATATATATATCACAATACTTAAAAACAACATTTTAGTTACAGCAGAGAAAATACCTTCATCTTTATGGATACTTTCTCTCACAAAACATCGAACAGTCAAGCTGCCAACCTTCTCATTCTTCAAAATGATACTTAACAAACACACAAGATTCCCAAAAGCCCTTCTCTTAGAAAGGTTTTGGAACCAGACTGTATAAACCCTTTTTAGAGTAACCAACCTTATAACAGGGAAAAAAAACATCCCCCCTCCCCCCTTTCATTCCCATCCCTCGACTCCCTCTACCCATTACTCTGTTCCAGAGAACGGATACCTCTTCTATTCACGGCGCTTCAACTCTTCCGCTTAAAGGCCCGCTCACACTAAGGAGAAACGCGGCGAAGCGAAGAGAAGCGCGCCTCCAAGAAAAATATTCTTACCGTAGAGTTAAATGGACCCGCTCACACTTAGGCGCGGCGAAGGGAGCGGAAGCGAGGAGAAGCGGAAAGAATTTCTTTGGGAGAATATTTCTTCGCTTCGTCTGACGTCACGAGGCGAACTTTTGTGCGTTCGGCAGCCTTCGTGAAGGTTCGAGGGCATTCGTCATTTTTTCTTTGGCAATCAACAGTGGTTGCTGAGATGGGTGTGCACGGGAGATCGGGAATCATCGTGAGGTTCGGGCGCATTCGTAAATTTTCTTCCGCTTCCCTCTCTTAAGTGTGAGTCGGATGCTTCTTGTCGCCGCGCTTCGCTTCGCCGCGTTTCTCCCAAGTGTGAGCGGGCCTTAATGCTTCGAAATCTCTCTCTAGTAAGGGAGAGAGAGCACAGTCAACGCCCCTCACTTAGGTCACCTTTGTCCCTACTCCTCCCTCCTATCTCTCTCTCTCTCCATACCTAACAACTCTCCTATCTCTCCATATCCTCCTAGCTTTCCTACGCTCCGGAACACACCCAAAACCCCCCGTTTTGGCCGCTCGCATCCCTCCGAGCGTCCAGAAATGGCAATTAATTGGCCGCATCCATCACTCGATGTAGAGAAAGAGAACGCGGGGAAGGGTTCGAGCCTCTTGCCCCCGACTCCCTTTTGCCCTACGGTTAGGATTCGACGTAGTTCGGCCGGGATAAAATGAAAGGGTATTTTTTTTCGGCCCGCGAGGATGGTAGATAGGCAGGGAAAAGAATAAAATAGAGTAGAGAAAAAAATCGAGGAGAAAAATCGCTTCGGTTTGTTTGAGTAGCTGAATGGATTGAATGGACACGCCCCATTTTACTCCATACCTTCTCCCCCCCCCCCCCCACCAACCTCTCCCATCCCTTTTACCGCAGAGCTCGGAAAATTTATATAACTATTTATCTCCGATCCGGCGCAACGCACTGGGTGATGCAGGAACACTGTTGGGAAATTCGCGGAACCTGACGCGGGTAAATGGTAAGGATTCGTCTTTCTCTGCTGGGCTTATATAAAAAACATGGGAGACAAATCACCCTTCTTTAAGCTTCGATGTTTCGAAAACACGTCGACAGAGGGGATCATAGTCGGTTCCAGTTGATTAAAGAGGGCATTGACACCGCGGTCGCGAGGTTTTATCTTGGAGCGAGTCTTGATTTATGCGGACGATTTTTAGGCTCTCTGCCATAAAAGAGAGGCGATGACGCAAATGGTAAATTTACAGCGTGACAATGAAAACAAATTCGTTAGTAAGTGCCAGAAACACGCGGAGGTATATCTTTTGAAGTTACCCTAGCAAAAATTGTACAAAAATAAACGAACGGGAGGAAGAATATTCAGGATAAAACGAACGCAAGACTACAGTAGAGCCTCGCTAATCCGAACCTCGGTAATCCGAAATTTCGGTTAATCCGAACAGGATTTTAAAAAAATTCATCGAGTGCTTGCTCATCTTGAACACCATCCATCATATTTGGCAACAATTTTTTCCATGACTTTTTGATAATATCATATTTCACATTGTCCCAAGATTTAGCCACCCACTAAATCACGCCCTTTATTGTGATCTTTTTCAGTTTCTCCATGATCGTGAAAATGTTTTCTTCACCCTCGATAAGAGACCGCAAAAACTTTTTCCTGTAGTGACATATCAGATTTTGGAACACTCCCTGGTCCATTGGTTGCACCATCGTGGTCACATTTGGAAGCAAGAAAGTAGCCTTTACATCACCACAGATAAGTTCTGATTCCCGTGAATGGGATGGAGCATTATCATTGAGCAATAATGATTTTGGAGGCCAATCGTATGAGCAATTCCAAATTCTTTTAACGAACACGAACTGTGCTTACGCTTTTTGGACATTTCTACTAGATGGGCAAAACGGCGACAGTAATTTAAAACACTGGGAAAAGCCCTGCACTATATTACACAACTGTTAGAAAATCAGGCACGTGTAAAAGTGACGTCACATTACCCCTTCAATCCCTCCGCCACCTTATTAGAGCATTATGTGAGCACTTCCCATTGGTACAAGACATTCCTTGGCAACGAGGCTATGTAAGCAGTCCCCGCCGTGTATTTTGTAAAACCCGGTTAATCCGAAAATTTACTAATCCGAACATACCCCGAGTCCTAATTAGTTCGGATAAGGGAGGTTCTACTGTATATATGTATTACAAAAGAATAAATTAAATTAGATAAAATTTGAAAAAATATATAAATTTAACGTCACCTGCGCATTCATGACGAGTGAAAAATAAAAAAAGTCCCGATTAAGAGATTAAACATCCTCAAAAATTCAAACGGAAAAGTGATTTTCAGACCGAACAGAAGAACATCTAGTGGCGCAACGGGAATTCTAATGAATGGCTTCCAATTTTTTCCGTTGCCAATAGCATTTATTTATTTTTTTTAACCGATTCTCGGTTCGTTGAAGCGATAGGTTCGAGTTTTGGATTCGCAAAACTGTATGGCGACGCCTAATGGCTCCCGAATACTAAAATATGGCCGGCAGTTTAGCGTTTATAACCGCGCCAAACTGAGATAAATGATACAATGGAGGGAAGGAAAAATGCATCCGATGGTGTTGACTGATTCCACGTCGGATTTTTCTCCATTCATGCGTTTAGTGATGCTCTCGAAAAAATTACTCCCGATTAAATAAATTAATTAAATAAAAAGGGTGGATACATGTGTGTATTTTATTTCGCAAGTTAATATTTATGCATGTTTATGCATGATTTTATACTGCTAAACATTGCGAACGTAGGATATTTTTTTCGCATTTTAAATTATCTCGACATTATCGTATTTCATTAAAATAGAATGAAGCTAAACTTTGTCGCGAAGTTAACTTACAATTAGATATAAGTCGAATTCAATAAATAAATCAAATAATGTGGCATTCGTTAAAAAGTTAATATTTCCGACTTTAACAATGATAAATGCAAACCGCTATGAAAATTTCTCGCACTGTCACCAAATTTTAGTCCGTTGACAAATAAAGTGTATCAAATCTGCAAGTTTTCATTTAATTATCTAAATATTTTTTGAGCTTTTGAGCAATGACCGAATTTTAATTTAATTTACCGTTCCAAAAACGCTAATAATAAATGCTACAATAAATTTTAAAGCGTTAATTAAATTAATAAGCTGTTCGGATCCATCCATGGCATTACTGCTAAGTAAACATGTTTGTCATCTGTGTTTACGAGTGGGATAGACCTCTAATTATCAACGTGAAATGCGTATTATATATTCAATATTTTTACTTTTAATGACAAATTCTGATAAATAAATTTTAACTTATCCTTAATTTTAAATATTCATAGAGAAATGTAACCTCATCATCCCCAATGCATATAATTTTATGCCTAATTTATGTGTGTATTCATGCATTAAGTGCCGCATTATTGAAAATTACAATGGAACTTTTTGCTATGATACTAATTAAATGTACACAAATTATTAGTTGGAGGGAGAAATTCTATACAAATCTGAGAAAAGAATGTTATTAAACTCTCCAAATCAGGAGTAAAATTACTAAGCCGAAATAACTATAATTTTACCTATTTAACCCGTTTTTAGGCGCGTTTTTCTTCCAGCGTGAGCGCCTATTAGCGTCGGTCTGTCCGTCCGTCTGTCTGTCTGTCTGTCTGTCCGTCCGTCCCTCCGCATGTTCATTCTCGACTTCTAACTAATAGATTTTCATGAAATTTGATATTGAGTCAAAGGTAATAAAAACAACGCAAAAATGAATCACGTACGCCAATCAGGGGTACCACTTTACTGGTGACAAAAAATGAACTTTCCGTCGTATCTCGTAAAGCATTGCTCATATCAAAATATTTTTCAATTAAACTTGTAGAACTAGTAAAGTATTTCCTTCCCTACACATTTTTATCGTAGAAGTAGCCGTTATCAATAAAATCAAAAAAGAAAGACAATTCGAGCTGAAAATTTCTTGCATTGTTACTTCATCGTTGTTGCTAACATACAAAATCTCACAAACAAACGTTTAATTTCCTTACGTGTGCATGAAATGTTTTAAATAGAAAGGAACTGGATTATTTATGAGGAAGAAAAGAACTTTAAAACGCTATTTTCCTTACGTACACGTATATCATTTCTTTTAAATTGCACGAAACGCGCCCATTTGTGATACTGTGTATACTTTCCTAATTTGTTTTTTTAACGGGAAGGTGTAATAGCATACCTATAGTAGTAGCTTCTATCGTTTCAGCTCAAATTCTGACACTTTTTCAACACTTGTAAAAAAAAAAAAAGCATTTCATCTTATATTCGAGACTTATAAAACAAATTCCGGTAACATTTTCGTATGCTATGTCAAGCACTGTTTAAAAAATCAGTATACTAACCACTATGTTATCAAAAGAGAAATGGGTTACGCTATTCATCAATTTACGGTGCCGTTACGCAACTGTATTTGTGCTGCATTCATCGTTTAATGAATATGTCACTTCTTAGTCGATATGAATTTAGCATACACATATAATTATGAAAAAAACTACTCCCGTATCTCGGATACAAAGCGGCCGTCTTCAGTGGTGATATGCCGATCGTTGGGTTCTCATGATCACCAACGAAGGTTGCCTTTTATATGAAACGTTCATCTGATACTATCGACCCTTTTGCGGTTTTTTGGTAACCAATTCAATCTGGCTATAACGTGAGATCTTTAATTAATTTTTGGAAGACGAAACTCTGCGAATAATACGTTTAATTTATGACAAATTACGTCAGATAATGAAACAAAACATTTTCGAGCGAGAAAAGCAAGTTTAAAATTAAAATCCTTTACGACACGTTCGATTTTTTTTACAGATAAACTTTTTCTTTCCATTTCAACGGAAAATTTCAATTGGAGAGCTTCAACAGGATTTATCGATAAGAGTTTTGAGACACACATCCAAATGCGATACATACTACTGTCCTTTAGAACGACCGCAGAATACCTATTGCACGAGATTTACTACCGAAAGAAGTTCTTTGGAACTCGAGGTACGGAACAAATAGGCCGCGGTCTGTGGGAAGGAGGGGAGGGGGAAGGAGGAGGGTGGGAAGGAGGGGAGGGGGAAGAAGGGGGGAGTGGGGGAAGGAGAGGGATAGGGAGATGGGGTAGGGAGAGAAAGAGGGCGAAGAAGTAGATTGGTGGAAACGTTATCAAGCTGACGTTACAGGGTGAAAAAGATACGGAGGCGAAATACGTGACCCAGTTTATAAAAGTCGGCACACATCTCTCGCACCCACCTTTTTTTTATTTTATTTTATTTTTTTAACCCTAGATCCAAGTGAGATTAAGGTGCCGTTCAAAAGCCTTGTTCATTCGTTAGCCAGACCCGAGTTTCCTATATCAAGACGTTGACTTAGCAGACAATATCTTTTCGTAGACGCCCAGTTTACATCGAAGGGAATTTAAATTTTCAGTCAAAGCTCGCACTACAAAATTAACGCGATAGATTCCATTTATATTTTAATGCAGTTATATGTGGCAAATTTTATTTTAAGAGCTATTACCAGCTCCTTATAGATTCTAAATTCCGCGAGTAGACTTTGATGCTCCTCGTTCAAGTTGATCAATCAAAACACATTGGGATTCGAGTGTTATGTTCGTGATTCTTCATTTATACCATTCCACAAACCATTAGGTCTTCCATGAAAGTAATTTCCACGTCCATTCCCATCTTATTATGTTTAATATAATATATGGAGTTACCAGCAGGATCTCATAACACCTATCATCGCCCCCGGGGTCGTGGACTCTGCGGTATTATAGTTCCGTCACTGCACTCAAAGCAGATTCTTCTTTTTAATTTATGAGCATTTTCTGTTTTGTAATACAATTTTCCGCAATAATGTGCCCTACTTTTGTAAGACGCAAGGGCATTTGAAGATCAAAATTAATGCAGAAAACTCTCGCCAATCACGGTTTCTTCACTCGCTGTTTCGGCTATTCGCTGGTAGCATCCTGTCTAAACGGCTTCAATGGAACAGCCAGCGACTCGCCGGTCGCGCTCAGAACCGAATTAATTCTCTAATAAATGACGAAATTAAAAAAATTACATAGTGTGCTTTTGTTTATAGCAAATCTGAGAGAACCAGCTTCCCGTTTTAAACAAACTAATCTTGAAAAAACCGAGGTTATCGTTGACTTTCTTATGAAAACATATAATGTATTTCAGCCGAAAATTTGCCCGTCGCCTGTTTCCTCCTTAATCTCATTTCTGATGAAAGACAAAATTTCGCTTTCTTTTTTATAATAAAATTCAGATACTGAGCCTTACATTGCATGTAAAAACTTCATTATAAATTTTTAATGCATTTTATATAATCCATTCCTGTATAAATAGAGTAATATTTGAATGTCGTGAACCTACCCCTCATTTTCGCATAACCCTTCGGAAAAAAATCTCCCGAAAATGGCGAGGGTTTACTGCAGTAATCAACCACAAAAAATCGTAAAAGTGCATTTACTCCCGGTTTATCTGAAGGCGCTATGTAAGAAAACACAAGAAACGCCAAAGTAGTAAATTGTGGCAAATTAAAAATTACGATTATAAGTCGAAAATGCCGTTACTTTTGTAATTTCACGTGTTTTTGAACGCGATTCCAACTAAAAATTTTGAAAAAATACAAAATTCCTGGATCGCGTTGAAATACTGGGAGGTCAATTTACGGTGACCAGCGGAAAAATTGAAACCGCAACTTAAGATCGCATTAATGAATGCTGCTAATACCATAAATACCTATTCTTATTCAGGATAAGTTATCTTATATACCGAACAAATTCTATAGCGCCTAGGACAAGGGTCGGTAAATTTTTTCCTAAGAAGAGCCACTTCTTCAAATTACGTGTAACACGCAACATCGAGAACATCCGAAGTCTTAGACGGTCTAGGGGAGGCCATCCCCCCCATTTAACTTTGCCGTTTTACATTTTGCTATTATCCCTGTAAAACGAAACTTTATTCTGCGTACTGCATCCATACATTTTAAGTTTTCTACAATGCTATTAAAATAATTTACGAAGTCAATTTTATTTTGGAGGTTTTATCAGGGAGAGTTGCTCTAGGGAGCCGCACGCAAGTCCTTAAAGAGTCTCAGGTTGCCTATCCCTGGCCTAGGAGATACAGTTCACAATACCGAGCATAGCAATTAGTCCAGAAAAAATTTGCGTAATCACATCGACGCTGATAAAATAAATTTTCCTTTTCCTTCGGAATATCATCCGCGGCACAAGTTAATAAATTCAACAGTAGATAATTTTCTGATCGAAAGAAAATAATTACTAAAATTAATCCATGCATATACGATTTTAATAAGAGATATACGAGACTACACGCAACATCTTTCCGAACACTTGATTACAGTACTGCAACCGAGATGATTTATTAACCCCGCTACAAATCTACTTCTTCTGCGAGAGTCATCACACTAATGTCCATTTAGTACCGCGTTTTAGACTTGGCAAAATGACAGTGTACGGTCACTACGAAGGTTGAGGGACCTAAACTCTAAAGCCATATTGATTGAAATGTTAGATCCTCGCGGCGTTACTTTGATCCAGGATGAGTGGTTGAGCCAGCCCCGCTGATAACTGCGAAGTCCCACAGTTATGCATGGGATAGAACGGCTAGCGTTGAGGTCGGGAAAAGGCTCGGGAGGGTCGGAGTGCTGTCGCGTAACCATGGAAACGGAGGTTTTGGGCGGAGATCATCGTTTGGGCGCTTAAACTTTAATAGCAGAGCGCTTCGGACGTTACCTATTAAGCTCGTTCCCCTCCCAAACAAGGCTAACTTTCAGCTATTAATGACAGAATCCATAGAGATCAAAATTATAGAGGAGTTATTAAAGAAAAACGCTTTTCATTTTGCTACCCAAGGAGAAGTATAATCACGAAAATGACACAAGGATTACGTTCAAAGCTTTATATGTTAAATACGCGACAAATGGAGGGAAAATTCAGCAAATTAAATCAATTTATTTTTAAAACGTATAAGGTTATCTTTCTGTGTGAGCTAATAATCATTGTCTAAGGAGATTTATACCGAAATGCTTAAACAGGAGTCCAACTATTTGCGTAAGAAAAGGCTGCAGACGCCATTTCATTTGAGTTCTCTTTTCTATCTACATATTGCTTATTCTTTATCGATGCAAACCAATATACTCTTTAAACAAATACATACATAAAAAGTAATACCTACACAGAAAAATAAACGTCGTAAATCAATGAATGACCGTTCAACGCTCTTGGAAAAATCATCCCCACTTTGTCACTAACTTTATTTCTGTTAAACATCAGAGGGTAAAGGTCACTAATCCATCGAATAAATAAACTTAATTTTCTTTTGCTCCAAAAGGTTTAAAATAATTTTTAAATTGATAACTTCTTTTAATTTCCTTCACAGTTATATGGCGTTAACGTTTTGGCCAGAGTAAGATATAATATATTTTAAATGATACACTGTCAAAGTACATGTGAAGAAACTTTTGCAAAAAAAGGAAAATATTATATTTAAAAGTCCTTTTATGATTAATATAAAAGCTATGGTGTCATTTTCATGGTTTATTTTAAGCCATCATAACAAACAGTAAACATTTAAATAACTTAGCATAAAATATATAAAAATTAATATTTCGCTTGAAAATATATATTTCTCATTCGTACGATTTTTTCCTTTTAAAACTATACGAAAGTTTCCCGAAAGTGGGATCGAACCCTGTTTCCCAGCATATGAAAGTTTTCAATAATATTCTTACAAATACATAACACGATGATACTGATTAAAATTTGTACGAAAAGAATGGAAACTTTCCGCCGCACAAAAACGGACGGAGACCAAATGGAGGTGTAAGAGCGAGAGGGAAATTTCCGGCGAAATAATGCTCCAACTGCGATAGCGGATTTAAGACTGGGGAGATAAAGAGTTTAAATAATCGCTCCGTAAATACAGCTGGCGGAATCATTTTTAATGTGGCTACAGCGTGTCCCACTTAATTTATGCGGTCATCATTTTCGTATTTGTACCTAGGGGTCGTTATTTTATATCACACGAGCGAAACTGGTTTTTTAGTCCACGAGATTCGTATGAAACATTATCAACCGGAAAATGAGGAAACAGGTGAAAACCGCTTTACAATTTCGTAGCATTTATTCATCGTCATATGCAGTCTGTCCGTAACCAGGTCCGTGATTATTCATGGTTAAACTTGGTTCTCCATATACTCCTATTTTCCGCAGTCTTCTTCATATCTTGATACCTCTCTTTCCCTTTCAAGTCGTCTATCACATGGAACCTTTTCCTGCCTCTCTCTTTTTCCATCCAGTTTCCCTTCTAGCACTTCTTTAATCATGCTCTCTCTCCTCAAGTAATGTTCATTCCAGTTCGCCTTCCTCTTTCTGATAGTCTGTATAATCGTTCGCTTCTCTCCTATTCATCGTAGTACTTCCTCGTTTTTCACCCTATCCGTCCATTTTATCTTCATCATTCTTCTCCATGTCCACATTTCGAAGATTTGCAAGGATTTTATATCATTTTTCCTTAGCGTCCATGTTTCTGCCCCATAAAAGCTATACTCCATACATAGCAATTTATCAACTTCTTGCGGATATCCTCCTTTATATTCCCCGTTAGTAGGAGTTTCTTTCTTCTGAAAGCGGCTTTTGCTTTCGTTATTCTAGTCCTGATTTCATCCGTGCATTTTACTTCTCTCGTTATGATGCTTCCAAGCGAAAACTTGTTCTAATGGCCTTCCTCCAATATTTATGTTCGACTTTTTTTTTCTTCTTTACTTGATACTCGCATGACTTTGGATTTTTCTGTATTTATTTATATACCGTATTTTCTACCTATTATCACTAGTCTATTTTTCATTTTCTGGAGTTTCTTTTCCTTTCTTGCTAGAAGTACTTGATCATCCGCGTATTTCACTGTTCTTATAATCCCCCGTGCCTTCTAAAGCTTCCTGCATTAGCCTCTCTCCATATATTTTAAACTAACAGAAATACCCGGCGTTGCCCGAGGAAATTTGGTTCAAATCCGATCGGAATTCTAGATGATACATGGTATTTAATAATTCACTCGGCCGCCGGTTTGAATAAAACGGGCAGAGAGAAACAAAAACCACGTATGAATTATTTCTGGTAGCTCTCCACAATCGTACCAAATTTGATTCAAATCAATATTAGGACTTGGGAAAATACGCATTGTTTAATCAGTCCCCGCCGTCCAGTTACGGATAAAGAAGTAGTCGTTTCCCACTTTTCTCACTGTGTATAAGATGTAGAGTTGGCTGTTCTTTGAGAACAGGAAGTTTATGAGAAGTTATTTTATTGAACAGTTTAGGCATCATAACAGTTCGAAAAGAACTGTTCCGTTCTTTCTGACCCATATCTAGTGTAAAAATATTTAACATTAGCAAACAAAGTTATTTTGCTTTTTGTACAATTAATATAAAACATTTGGGATTAAAAAGTAGCATGGCCTTCCTATTTGTGAAGAAAGTACATGTTGAAAGTTTGATTACTATAGCTTTAACAGTGTGGAAATGTAGACATGCACAAATAAATAAACAAACAAACTTTCATAAATATATAGTAGATAAGATCGGCGATAGACAACAGCCCTGTCTTACTCCTCTACCGATATTTACTCCGCTGGTGTCCGCATTCTGACCTCTACAACTTGATTCATGTATAGATTCCTAATCAGTCTCCTGTCTTTCCAGTCTACACCTATATCCTTTAATATCCTGAGCAGAAATACCCAATTTACTCTATCAAAGTCCTTTTCCAGCCGACGACACATCTTGTCTGTACTCTATTGCCAGTTTTGATATGATCCTTACTACACCGATAGCACCTCTGGTTCCTCATCCTTTTCTGAAGCCGAATTGATCTTCGCCTAGCATTTCTTCGGCCTTTTTCTCTAACCTTTTATTAAGAATCCTCGTGATGATCTTCGAAGTGTGTTACAGTAGGCTTTTATTCAATAAAGTTTAAATTTCGCCTCATTTGTATTGAAATTTGACGGAGTGAAATTCTCAACGTTAATCATTATGTCTAATTCTTCGTTACAAACAATATTTCTTATGCCCGAGTTTAGTTACGCATTCCAAAATTTACAAATTTTTAATGCAAAAGTTATATAAATAGTATGAATAACGACTGAATCTTCCTCAAGTGTGTGGATGTAGTATCATCAGTAAAACAAGTGGCGGGACCAGAGCCGTAGTGAGGGCGGGGCAACCGGAGCACGTGCCCAGGGCGCAGATTCGTAAGGGGGCGCCAATTAGAAGTCTTATTATACACTTGATAAAATGTGCTTACAGTTTTGTTTTTTCGATCTCTTCGAAATTTATTACGGCCAGCCTGAGGTTCAGCTGAAGGGCCATGACTGTACCAAGTCATAGGTGAACGTGTGCAAACTTAATTGGCGGCTTCTAGGCTGCCTCCACTCTTTACGCTCTGAATGTAATTTCCTTTATTTACCCTCGTCCCCAAAAATGTGTGCACCCTATCGCATTGCAATAGCCGAGCAGAATTTTTGCCCAAGTTTTCGATAAAAAAGTAATTATTGAGGAGGCCTTTACTGATTTTATTGCTGTCAAATGGAAAAAGATAGAAGAAATCACGTCAGAAATAATCCAAAAGCTGGAACAGGATGGACTAGATTTACAAAATATGAGAGCTCAATCGTATGAAAATTCTCCTAATATGACCGGTAAATTAAACGGTTGCAAACATAACCATCTTGCACGTTTCATACCACATACCGAGCATTCGCTTAATTTAGCTTATCATCATTCCAATGAAAAAACTAACCGTCAAATTAGGGAATTTTTTGTAAAGGTATAGAAACTGTTCCTTTATTTCGCTGGTTCCACATCGAGATTGGTTGTACTACTAATCGAGGTCCTAAATATGACGTTGGAAACACATGGCACAACATGAAAATTCTCTGAATTCATTGGGGTTACAATTGAAGGAAGTTTATACTGTGGTAATAAAATTATAGAATGAACATAAATGCAGAGATGCTGAAAGTTTTCTAAAACAGATATTTATATTTTTCTTGTTATTTTGGGACGATTGTCTCCAGGAGATCGACCACCTCACTAAATCTCTTCAGGGTGCCGATGTAACTGTGGATAGAGCCGCTGACATGATCTGCGATTTGGTGGTACCAGACATGAAAAGTTCAACGGCAAGACTGGAAGAGTATATGGAAGAGGCAAAGAAGTTTTGCGATGAAAAAGGAATACCTGATGTGCTCTCGAAAATAAGAAAAAAAGGAAATTTTATGACACGATGGAAACTGAAGCACCCTCAATAACTGAAACAACAGAAAATTTTACGTTGTGCTTTGTATAGTACGACCGAAGATAAAGTGATAAATCCCTGTAAAAATGCTGCTAGGTAATAAAAACAATGTGGATGAACGCGAGTTAAACGAATAAGTTTGCAGTTTGAAACACCACCTGCCTTCGAAAAAAGTGTAAAAATTACTCAGAAAGAAATATTGGAATTTATTCCTAATATGCAACATTTTCTGATAATTTTCTTGACATTCGTCACATCAATTTCAACTGGAGAGCGTTCTTTTAGTAAACTGAACCAAAAATTACATACGGTCATCAATGAGCTAATTGTAAGAAATATTTTTTGGTCTACCCATCTTATATATTGAATAAACTTAAAAATATAGATTTCAATGGCATAATCAATGTTTGCCACAAGTGAAGCCTGAAAAATAACTCTTACAAGAAATGATTGTTTATTTCAGTTAAATACCTCTTTTAAAATATGCACATCATTTTATTAGATAATTTTGGGGCGCCAAAAAATCCTCTGTCCACGACGACAAAAGTGGTCACTACGGCCCTGGGTGTGAATATACTATATTCTAACATATTAATCAATAATAGAAAGGTATTAAAGAAATTTTTCGGAAAATGATGCATTTCAAATTTAACATATATTTTGCTTTCTCTAATGACTCATGCTTCAAGCTAATTACGTTTAAAATCAGCCTAAAATGTAACCTTGTGTATTGCACTTCAACACGCAATCTCTATTCCAACGAAGCGAGGAGTTAAGTTTTTAAAGAGATTAAGAAGCGAAGTTTGCGACTATTTTTGTTGCCCAACTAATTTTATGTTGCGAAGGACCATAGAGCCTTTTAACAGCAGTTACTGAGTTACCAAACTTCATATCTCCCTTATCACTTTATGAACTAAAACAATAATTCAAGCGTCGTTCCCGTAGATGCACTAACACCCTTCATAAATATTCACACACACACGCCGTGCCGTTGCCTTCCTTACTCTGCACGAAAGAACCTCGAGGATTCCATTTGAAGTTCTTTATATACTGATGGTGCACACAAGGTTGGTATCAGGCATTTTAGCTAATGAGCTTCCCCCCTTATCTAGTACTGTCTAGTCACAGTAACCTTCTTCGATGTGTTCAGTATTTAAATTTTATTTTTTTAATTGCAAGATGGAATTCTTCTGCTCAAATAAAACGTGCCTTCTCGAGAAGACGTTCACGCGTAGTGAAAATTATTCGGAAAACGTGAAAAAAAACTAAATCTACCATTATGTCACGTTTGTATGCCTAATAAAATTAATCAAATTTATTCTTCCCCATTACTCAAGTCAATTCATCAGAAAGGGCTTTGGTGGCGGGTGTGTTCAAATCACTCTAAAAACTCACGGAAAGACATTATTAAGATGTATCTTTAAAAGCAACAGAAGTAGCTAACGGATTCATTAATTACAAATAAGAAAAGCCGAAAAGGTAACATTTTTTTCCTTAAGGAGGTTATTTGAGTACTTTCAAAATTAGCACTGAACAACCTTCAAAATAACTACAAATCAATATCGTTCACGTTATTAATCTAAATACAGTGACGTTCCCTCAATTCATTATTAAATTTTCAAACTGAATTATTCCAAAGAGCGATCGTTTAACGAATTTTAGTTATTTTATAACATATTAGTTCCATGAAACATATCGTTGAGAGGTAATATAGCCATAAGTCATCTCATTTTCCGTGTAGCCTTTCAATTAAAATGGATTGCACCTTAATTTGCATTGAATAATAAAAATCGTCCGTTTTATCGAATTCTATATATGTATATATATATTAATTACTTAGTTCGAAAAGCCATAAAAAGTTAGGAAAACTACGTGATAATTTCGGCTACAAAGCAGCCGTCACCAGGGAGTATTTATAGATAGTTGACACCAAATTCTGGATTTAGAATCTACTACAATTGATAAAAGCTTCTTTGCAACCGAAATGCGCATCCTATCATTATCGATATTGGAAACAGTTAACTAATGAATTTTAGTGACGCAGTTTATACACGGCATGATTATATTGAATGATCTGAACAACATTTTTTCCGAGGAAAATAACGTTATACGGTCGAAATTCCGGGCGTGGAAACATTTTCTTAAACATAAATACGCTACGCATTCTACATAATTTTTTCTAATTGCTTCCTTAAGTTTGAACGCTTTCAAGAGTGGCGAATTCAAAAGAAACGTATAGGACTAGACAGCCTATATCTCTGCATCAATGAAGACAGATAACTTTCATTCATTCCTTTATTAATTCCCACAAATATTCCCAGTCTCTCTTTTCACCGTTTCCTCTAAAAAGGCCAGTCTCTCCAATACCTTTTCTTTTCTTCGATGCGGCATCTCTCTGCTCCGCCCTATATAAACACACACACACACATATACATACACATGTATGTATGTATGTTTGTTTGTATGTATGTATGTTTGTATGTATGTATGTATGTAAGTATGTATGCATGTATGTGTGTATATACATTTACCTTCCTCTTCTGTAATTGTCTTATTCTCTCTTCCTCTGCATCTCCACCTATCCTTTTCTCTCCTTCGTCACTTTCTCTTTTCCACTCTCACCATCCCCTTCCTTTCTACATCCTTCCCTGACAACTCTCCCATCTCTTCCATCTTCCTTCTCCCACCCTGTCTCTTAACTCCCCCTTCTATCTCTCCCTCTCTTCCCACTCCGATTCGAGCCTCCTCTTCCTGTATGCCTTAAAGGCTAGAAACCCCTTTTCTCTACAGCCACGCCTATTGCTCGCTCACCTTACTTCAAACCCATTCCAATCCATTTGGAACCTTTCGTACGTCTCTGCGCATATATATCAAGCCGCCTTCCCTGCCTCCAGCACTCTCTTTCTCTCACCGTCTTGCCTTTCTCTTTTACTCTCTCTCTCTCCTTCCTATCTTTTCTTTCTTCCTTTTCTTCCAGTCTTCTCCCTTTCCACTCACAAACTTCTTTTTACGCTTAACTCGCCGTCCCTAACCTTAAAAACCTCGTTTCCCTTTTTTTTCTTCCTCCATGTCTCGAGGAACGCCATTCGCGTCTGCCGTCTCCTCTTGTGTTCCGCGCAATTTCATACCGCTTGTTTATCTGCCTCTTCCTCACTTGTTTTTTTTTGTTCGCTCTTCGTTCTCCTTCTTTTTTTTAACGTCGCGCCTGCCTCTCTCTCTCTCTCTCTCTCTTTGCTTCGAATGTTTGTCCCGAAAACTTTTTAATTGGTTCGATTCGAAGGGACGGAAGTGCGCGGTTAAAATAAAAATAGCAACCTTGGCTAAAGAAACTTTCCCGGGATTTTTTAAAAAGGTTTATACATAATGAATGGGAACTAATTAGGAAATCAGCATTAGCGAATTTTTCTCCGCAGAAAGAAATGAATGTCAAATAAAAGAAACGCTGTTGATTTTTATACGGGCTCGGTCGTAAAAATTATTCGGAATCTGATATGAAAATTACTTAAAACTTTTACGAAGTAATTTGTATATCTTATCCACCTGATTGTAAATACCTGGGAGTGCCTCGTAAAAACATTTGATCAACTAATGATTTTACTTATTGCGGTAATAGCCTGTGTTAAACCTACTAACATTATTTCTCCAAGGTGTTATTTGGATTCCAGCAAAAACGAAAAATTTCTAACCATGGGCCTCGAACTCGAGACACGCAACACAAAAAATGCGGCAAACTGCTTACGTCTACTTTAAGTGAGTGAAAGGCATGGATAAGACTATAATGAAGTGAAAAATACATACGAACAAAATTAAATTATGGTCATTAATTAAAAATCGCATGATTATTTTTTAATTATTGCGTGTGCCATTCTGAGTCTGAGACTTTTAAGTTTCAACAAAAATCTTAGGCTCAATATTCTGACATGCGGTTGGCCACATATATTCTAAATTACCCCTTAATGTTTGAGTTTGAGATACCTACATTACCCGACGATTTGAAATGAAAACTTCAAGGAACAGAAGCCAAAATATTTATCACGACAACTAATTTCGGAGATTTTAAAGACTAGCTAGGAAGAGCTTTACATATGAACGCGTGGAGAACAATCCCAATATAAAAGAAATATAAACGGTTACATCCTTCTTAACCGTCATAAATTTTCGATGATAAAACACAAAATAACAATGTAGACTTCTACTCAAAGAGTGCAATTTAATATTGTTATTGTTGTTTTATCATTGATAAATTTCGCATAATTAATCATCGAAGGTTAAATATATATTAAAATTAATTAAATATTAATTGAAAGAAAAATAGAAGGAAATAAAGGAAGAGATAGAAGGATTCAAATTATTGATGAAAGAAGAAGTTACGAACAATTGAAGAGTATTGCTCAGGATAGAAATATATGGAGAGCACTGTTTTATTTTAAACTAGCAGAATTTCCCGTTGAATTTCAACGGATTTAGTGAAGCTACTACAGCACAACATACAAACTCTTTAAAATATACAGTACCTGGATACTTTTTAACTTGCAATTACTTTTCTTAACAATTAATCATATTTGCTTGTAACACTCCATTTCCGAACGTATTGCATTCAAATATAATGAAAATTTTATTTTCTATTACTTACAAAAAATGTAAGATTCCACTATTCAATAGACGAAAGAAGGTTCAATTACTTTCATCAATAAACGCTTCCTGAATAATATTCAGTATCTATTTACGTTGCTATCCATAAACATCCATCGTTTCGTTGCTTAAACAAAAGTGCGAATCGAATAACGCTAAACTTTCGTATATTTATAAGCTTCATTGAAGCTAACTGAATCGGAGGTAACGGTGACGGCCGCCTTGGTTACGCCCGGAAAGAGTACGAAAAATCCAGAAAATTTCGAAACAAATAGCGTATTTCTGAAAACTTCGACCGTGTAACATGTAAACTTCGCAGGAATAAGATAGTATAGAGTTTTATTCGTCGAATAAAGCAAAAACGAAAAAAATCGGTAAATATTTACGTATTTTAATGCTTGCAAGTCAGGAAATGGATTCATACGGGTTATTTCATGGAAAAATGTTAATCCCCTATACTGGCATCACTGATTGACCAAACATTGACCATTCACTAAGTTAGGATGTAAGGAAGAATCGTACCAAATTTGGTTATTCTAGCTTTTATCGTTTAGGAGGAGTTCCATGAACAAACACACAAACCAACAAACACACGCTTCAAAATATATTATAGTAGATAAAGGATTTGTCCTAGGACAGAACTACAATAACTATACTAATAATATTAAGATTACAATCCTGATTCAATCCTCCATAATTCTTTTTGTTATTGATAGGAATAAATCCCTACTAATAATTAGCCTGAATATCATATCTTAGCTATTGGAATGCAAAACAACAACAAAAAATGATGACAATAATACAAATTTTGCAAGAAAAAATAATGCAGACAACATTACTTATACAGCATAAGGTAGCACACGCATACAAAGAATAAAAAATCCTTAGTTTAATTCCACCACCCTCCTGTACTCTCTCTGAGCATTTAATCTCTCAAAAAGAAAAACCTTCATTTTTAATGCGTCGCGCAATTGAATGCTTTCCTCGAGTCTCTTCTCATCTTACTCCCTCCTCCCCAGACGAAGAAACAGCCATCCATTCGTTCGCATTTCTCCCAGACCATTCGCCCTCCCCCTGTTTCTTTAAAGGGCTCTGAATTATAGCCTTCCCTTGATTCATTGCTGAAACGGAGGCGGTATCCCATTCTCGTCCACTCCATTTGCTCCCGTTCTCCCAAACTCTCCCTCTCTCCCCCCCCCCCCTCCTCCCCCCCCCCCCTCTCTCTCTCTCCTTCTCCCACACTCAAAGAAGTCCCGTACAGACTCGCGCGCTCCGCCCCCCCCCCCCCCCCATCTCTACGTCCACCAATAAGAATCTCTCTCTCTCCAACTCTTCTTATGTGCATCTCTTCAGCGTCTTTTTATTTTACAATTCCAGGGGGATTTTATTTTTTTCCCATCTCTTCCCCCCCCCCCCTCCTTGCATCTTTACTGATTCACTCGCCATAAAAAATGAAATGGTGCAATTTCTGGAAGGGAAAAAAAATGTAAGATATTCCTTTCATTCTTTATGTCCTTTCTCCCCTCGACTTTCCCTCGCTTTTCAGTCCCTACCAGATGCGTTTTTGATCGAACGCCGTTGAGGAATAATTTCCACGGATTCGTCACCGGAGGATTAAAAAATAATAATAATAACGAAAGCTCCTGCTACGGACACGCTTGAAAGCATTTTTGAGAGTTGAAACTTTTAACTAATTCATAATGTGCGTCTGCGTCAACAAGTTTAGACTGTTTCAGTTCAACATTCTTAGGAGCAAACAGTTGATGCTTTAGTCCAGTGTTTCTCAACCTTTTAGTAGACCGGAGAGCACCTAGATGTCTTCACTAACTTAGGAGGATCAATTAAACAATCTTTTCAGGAAAACGTTTGTTACCAACCAACTGGAATGTGCATCATAGTACATTTGTCAGTAAAAAAAACGATATAGGAAAAAATCAATGAATGAACTCAAAAAATCTAAATGAAGTTAAAGACGATCTCACGCGTATTATATATTGGTTATTTAATTAAAAAAATAAAGCCGTACAAAATAAAGAAGAATGAAAAGCTTGCGGAGCCTCTACCTAATGGTTACGGAGCATCAATACTCCGCGGAGCACCGGTTGAGAGACGCTGCTTTAGCCAGTTCACTGATTAAAAATAAATTATATACCTACACACTGCTTTCTGAAGTTTGCTGGTCATTATTGCATTGAAACTGATAGTAAAGTTTTAATTTGTTATGCAAATAGTACACACGACCTTTGAAAATAAGGAAATTGATACAGACGGAAATGAAAGAAATATTCCGCAACAAGATATGTGATTTATAAAATTTGTTCTAGATGTAATAAGAGAAGAAAGTGATAGATCTAGTAATGATAAAATTTCATTTTTACCAGGGAATAATGGCGTATCAAAGTGATTTGCAAAGCATGCATCGATCATATACAGGAAATATAAACCATACTGATTCACAATATCAATAAAAAATACTAATTGCTATTCTATTAAATTTAAGCACCCAATATGGTATTTTGGTAATTATTGTAATAATAAAATGGTAGAGAAACCGTGCACACATTTCATCTCCAAATAATTCACCCACAGACGCAATTCAGATATCACTTATACCAATATTATTTAATTATTTTATAAGTTATAGTTTACTGAGGATAAATCTAAGGCAAAATCTTCATTAAGAAAATAAAGAATGGTAGAGAGTAAAAAATTCTACAATCGATTGGAATACAATCCCCAGATTTTATCTGTAATCACTGAGAGACCAAGGCGGACATTCTTCACGCTCAAGATTGTGAATTAAACCTTACATCTCGTCCAAAAACACTGTTCTAAAGTCATTTTATCAACATCCAAGTCAAAACAAAATATCCATATTGCCGATTTCATTTATAAATGCATAAATGCATTTATAAATATCATATAAGAGCTTTAAAGTAAATTATTTTCATTTGAGTAAAATCCTTATCATGAAAATGTATAATTAGCGTTTAAAATGGGTGATTGAAATCATATTACAAAAAATCGGTACAACATACATTGTACAATCTTTCTCATAAACTAATTCGTCGTTTAGTTATCTTTAGAAAATGAAAATCGTATGAGCCTGTTTTTAGAAAATCCAATTTTTGTTCAAGTTGCCCAAGAATAAACTCATTCATTCATTGAGAAAAATGAAATACGTAGAATT